>CM067077.1:2727109-3204166 GCA_033980235.1 Diadema setosum | reverse complement strand
CCCAACAAGGCAAGAACGTCAGGTAAAACGGAGGACTGGATGAACTACAGGCAGATACGAAAGGAGACCAAAAAAGCAACAAAGAAAGCACGAAGGAAATACGTACAAAGTACAGTTGAACCTCTATTATCCGGCCTCCCTTTATCCGGATCTCTCTATTATCCGGACGCAATCTCGCTGTGATTTTTTTTAAATAATTACGGGAAGAAAGGGGGATTCCCAACTCCTTGAGAACTCCTACCCAAACACACCCTGTCATGAATTACATATTACTTCCAACATGATTAACATACATTGCATCAAATTTCCTTCCAAATTGCTTACCTTCAGACATTTCAACATCCCGAAACATCCCCAAATGTAACAATGAAAAGGTTGCAGTATACACATTATAAATGTGGTACTACAATGGGCTACATCAGTACATGTGTATGTATATGTACATGTATAAAGCATTGAGTCTCCCGTATCCGGCCAAATCCCTTATCCGGATGAGCCCCGGTCCCGACTTGTCCGGATACGAGAGGTTCAACTGTAAATGCCTAGCATCAGTTAAACAATTTGGGTCATTTGTTAAATCCCTCAGGAAAGATTCAATGGGAATACCAACACTGAAAGACAAACTTACAGGTGAACTGGTTATGGAAAGTAAACAAAAAGCTGAATTATTGAGTAGACAATACCAAGAACAATTCACTCAGGAGAGAATGGATGACATGCCTGCGGCCCAGGAAAATAATGTACCCCCCATGCCTGAAATTGGAATAAATGCTACTGGTGTGACTAATTTGCTCAAACAAGGCAAGTGCCAAATTGTGTCTCGCCCATTCGCGTACAAGGAATTAATATTTTTCACAACTCCCAGAAGTTAATTGACCTGCTTAAGACCTTTGACCTTGTGGTGACCTTCAACACCCCAAGGGACATTTATCCATCCAAGTTTGGTCACAAACGGACAATGGGATCAAAAGTAATGAGCTACAATCGAAATGCGCCATAAAAACTTAACATTGGGCCCTAAAAATATGTTGACCTCTTTATTTTTGTGACCTTTGACCTTGTGATGACCTTTATCTCCCCAACGGACATCTACCGTCCAAGTTTGGTCACAAACGGACATAGGGATCAAAAGTTATGAGCCACAATCAAAACGCGCCCTAAAAACATAACATTGGGCCCTAAAAGTTTGTTGACCCCTGTATGTGACCTTTGACCTTGTGACTACCTTCACCTCTCCAAGCGACATCTTCCATCCAAGTTTGGTCACAAACGGACAAAGGGATCAAAAGTTATGAGCCATAAACGAAATGCGCCCTAAACACTTAACATTGGGCCCTAAAAGTTCATTGACCCCTGTCTGTGACCTTTGACCTTGTGGTAACCTTCAACTTCCCAAGAGACACATCTACCTCTGTACCATCACCCAAGTTTGATTGCCATTGTAGCAACATATGACCTCAAACGACCTTTGACCTTATCATGTGACCTCTTACGGCACCATAACATGAAGGTACCGCCAGTGCATCCATCACCCAAGTTTGATTGCCACTGTAGCAACATGTGTCGAGTTACGTGTGATAAGAGAGTCTTGCGAGTAAACTTTAACGTATGACCTCAAATGACCTTTGACCTTATCCTGTGACCTCCAACGGCACCATAACATGAAGGTACCCCCAGTGCATCTATGACCAAGGAGGTTTTATACATGGAGTTCCAACTGGCTGTAATTATTCAAACAGTTGTCAGATTTCTATTGATGTACAAAGGAATTCCGCAGGTGCACTTGTGCCTTTGATGATCGATGTTCCTTGCCGCCGTCTTGCTGAGCATTCTGAAGATTAATTTTGAACGTTATCATAATGTTGGCCATATTTTGCTTATCTATTCATTAAATGAAATGAAATTTCAATTAATGATTAAGCATGTAAAACAAAAGACAATTCGGTCCAGAAATTTGCGCATAAGTGTAAATCAGGGCTGTATCATGTGAAAATGTTTAAAACTGTACCATCCTAGAAAGCATCCATCACCCAAGTTTGATTGCCACTGTAGCAACATGTGTCGAGTTACGTGTGATAAGAGAGTCTTGCGAGTAAACTTTAACGTATGACCTCAAATGACCTTTGACCTTATCCTGTGACCTCCAACGGCACCATAACATGAAGGTACCCCCAGTGCATCTATGACCAAGGAGGTTTTATACATGGAGTTCCAACTGGCTGTAATTATTCAAACAGTTGTCAGATTTCTATTGATGTACAAAGGAATTCCGCAGGTGCACTTGTGCCTTTGATGATCGATGTTCCTTGCCGCCGTCTTGCTGAGCATTCTGAAGATTAATTTTGAACGTTATCATAATGTTGGCCATATTTTGCTTATCTATTCATTAAATGAAATGAAATTTCAATTAATGATTAAGCATGTAAAACAAAAGACAATTCGGTCCAGAAATTTGCGCATAAGTGTAAATCAGGGCTGTATCATGTGAAAATGTTTAAAACTGTACCATCCTAGAAAGCTGGTTTTATCACTTTTCCGCTTAGTTTCCGCAAATGAAACTAATATGGAATAATCTTCAAGTATAATTCTTTATTGATAGATATATCAGATTAGTGACCGGGTATGACCAGTGGAGTATTTTTCATCTTTATTCAGCAGTTTTTGCTCAATTTCTATTCGCGCTTCCTCATGTCTGTACCAACTACCTTTGATAAGAAGGGATAGCGAAAGGTAATTACCATCACAAAGAAATATCTTCCTTTGAAAGTGGCTAGTGATTATGCAATGAGACAAGAGTCAGTTGTCTTCCTATCTGCGCGGCAGATCATGTTTGGCACATGCTTCAAATATTTTTGAGCGGCGGCTTCGAACATCTAGCAAAGGAAATAAGACGGTTGTGACTCCATTCTCTAGAACCTCCTTGCTATGACCCAAGTTTGGCTGCCATTGCTGTAACAGTTGCCAAGTTATGCATCATATAAAAGAGAGTCTTGCAGGTAAACTTTAACATAGAAAAGAGAGTCTTGCACATACTCTTTAATATATATGACCTCAAATGACCTTTGACATCACATGACCGCCGACAACACCATAACATGAAGATACCCCTAGTGCTTCTATCACCCAGGTGTGGCTGCCATTGCTGTAACAGTTGCCAAGTTATGCATCATAAGAGAGTCTTGCAGGTAAACTTTAACATTTGTGACGGACGACGGACGGACGGACAACGGACGGACGGACGCCATTTGGATCCCTTAGTCTCGCCTTCACCTCCGGAGGGCGAGACAAAAATTAGATCCCTATAAAGCAGCAGGTCCAGACGAAATGTCACCATGGGTCCTACGTGAAACAACAGAAGAGATAACTACAGCATTAACCACGATTTTTCAATTATCTCTTGAAACGGGAGATCCCAGAGGACTGGCGACAAGTAAACGTAACACCTATCTTCAAGAAAGGGGACAAAGCCGACCCAGCCAATTATCGTTCAGGTAGTATCACTTCTGTTTGCAGCAAAATAATGGAACACATCATCCACACTAACATCATGCGTCATCTAGATACACATCAGTTACTGGACGAAAATCAACACGGGTTCAGGAAAAAACACTCATGTGAAACTCAACTAATTTCTGCTGTAAAGGACATAGCTGAAGAAGTAGACCACAGAAAACAAGTTGATTTGATTGTGTTAGATTTTCAGAAGGCATTTGACAAGGTCCCACATCACAGACTGCTAACAAAACTGCATTTGTATGGTATAACAGGAAAGACTCACAGATGGAGTAAGGAATTTTTAACCCACTCGAAACAAAGGGTGGTGGTGGAAGGAGAATGATCAGTATGGGTCACCGCAGACTAGTCCCGCAAGGTATGGTCACAGGTCCACTCTACTTTCTGTTATACATTAACAATTTGCCAAATGATTTAAACACCACCTGTCATTTGTTCGCAGATGACTGCATCATTTACAAGCAGGTCTCGAGAGTAGAAGATGCACAAAACCTACAGAGAGACCTAGATACTCTGACCGAGTGGCAAGATAAGTGGCAGATGGACTTCAATGTCCAAAAAAGTAATGTCTTACACATCACACATGCAAAAAACACGATCAAATACCAGTATTCACTAAACAACAATACATTGACAGAAGCAAAGTGTCACTGATACCTGGGGGTTGATATACAAATGTATCATCAGATTTGTCATGGAATGCGCACGTCGACAGAACATGTGCTAAAGCCAACAGAGTTGTAGGATTTCTAAGGCGAAACCTTCACGATTGTAACAATAGAATCAAAGATACGACCTATAAGACTCTTGTTAGACCATTATTAGATTATTGTTCAACAGTCTGGGACCCCCACACTCAGACTCTGGTAGACAGGCTGGAAGCAGTGCAGAACAGAGCAGCACATTTTGTTAGAGGTGATTACTCTAGACACAGTAGTGTAACAAACATGAAGCGTGAGCTGGGCTGGGAGTAGCCTTTAAACAAGGCGACTCGCTCTGCGTGCCCCCGTATAGCGCGTTTACCCCACAAACCTGTTGGCCGGCGAGTGGAGCGAGCCACCTTTATCCACTCGTTCAGGGATGTGTACTTTTGTTGTTGTTGTTGCTTTATATTCTTTGACAAATTTGCGTACAAATTTGACGCAGAAAATACACACGGCACCAAGGCAAGCCTCGTTAAAGTTACTTATTAACGAGGCTTGCCTTGGTGCCGTGTGTATTTTCTGCGTCAAATTTGTACGCAAATTTGTCAAAGAATATAAAGCAACAACAACGACAAAAGTACACATCCCTGACGCTGAACGAGTGGATAAAGGCGGCTCGCTCCACTCGCCGGCCAACAGGTTTGTGGGGTAAACGTGCTATATGGGGGCACGCAGAGCGAGTCGCCTTGTTTAAAGGCTAGGCTGGGAGCTGCTGAAACATTGATGCAGAGTAGGCCGCATTACCACATTCCGCGAAGCGCTTGCGGGTCGCCTATCCATCCCAGTTCAAAAAGCCCTGAATCCGGTCCAAAGGGTTCTCCGGAAATTATCAACTACAAGCTTCATCCGAATCGCCACAAACAAAAACTGTTATAGTTCAGTTCAGTTCAGTTCATTTTATTTCCACATCTCAATAAAAGAATCACATGTTGACAAATGACAAACATGAGACACATAGGAAATATAAAATATATAAAAAATGCACATTATTACATAAAAGACATAAAAATAACAAAGTAATGAGTGTGGAGGAGGCTACATAGGCCATTGGCCTTTCGAGGTAGCTCCCCCAATCAAACAAAGTTAACAGTTATCACAATATACAAATAACAGTAAACAAACTTGTACAAAATTCAAAAAGACAATTAGGCCATGGGCTAGTGGGGGTCAACGTGCACCCCCTCTGCACTTAACATTCATTGTTGTTTCCGTGTAGCCCTTGGTCTGGAGAGTCAGAAAAGTGATGTTAACAAAAAAAAAGTTGGGTCCCAAGACCCGCCCCGTGACGTTTTGTGATGTCACTTCCGGAACGACCTTTTCGCGAATACGGGGGAATAGCATTTGGGTATTATCCTAATAAAGTGATCCCCATGCCTTTATTTTTCAATGATAACCAAAAGATTTTGGTATTTCTAGATTCCTGAGAAGATGGGAAATATGATGCAAAGCAAAGTTTGGCAATATAAGCCCTCAGTTTGTCGTCATCGACAACGAAATGGGCAACGATGTTGACAAAATTCAACAAAATTTTACAAAATTTGTGCAATTTTTCAAGTTTCACCCTTTAAGTTTGTATATTTTTGTGGAAAATTTGTTAAATGACTTGAAATTTGGTCTGGATATTAAATGAATATCCCTTTTTATGAAAACAAAAGATTTTGGCCTTATTGTAATCCGATCTTCTTCTGTAGACATTCGAGTGCGCATGCGCGGTGTCTGGAAATTAGCCTCCGAAATGCCTTTTTTTATGTCCAGTATCAAAAATGAGTTACAACGAATCTTTTTATCATGTAAATTCAAAACTCTAATCAATTTTTGCAATCAGCAATCACCTGATTAAATAAAAGTTGCCTTAAAATGAGAAATCAAAGATGACTAAGGTTCTTTTTGATGATGACGTTGGTTACGACATCGAAGATGAAGACGCCGTCAAAGACTAGAAATACGACATAGCAGGGATTCGTTTACAAATCTCATTTTCAATTGATTGATTTTAGCGATAAATTTATAGTAAAGGAAATCAAGATAATGAATTTTCAATTCTACTGGCATTTTATTTCTTTGCAATAAACTCAAATCCTGCTTAAAGGGGAAATCCAATCTAAAAATAAGTTAGTCTGATGAAAAAAGGGTAAAATCTTACGAGTTCAATGGTAAAAATTTGACTGTAATCTGATGAAAAATAATGAAGTTACTAATTTTTGCTAATTTCTGCAAAACATTTCTTGTACAGTGGATAAGAATATGCAAATGAGTAACCTGACCATGTCATAACCTCACAATTTTCCATTGATCGTGTACAAAAGATAAAGAAAATTCAATGCTTCAGTCATTGAAGTCTGACAAATGATGTTATTCCTGGTTGCATAACTTGGCAATAGTGATGTTAGATATATACACGTATCATGATATGAGCCTCGAGCATAATTGCATTTGAATGAAAAACTGGAAATGTCAATATTTTATGTACAAACTATATGGCAAGATGTGAGGGGATGACATGCTCACTTTGTCATTTGCATATTCATATCGATCGTTCAAGAACCATTTCCTCAAAAAATAGCGAAACTTCAAAATGTCATATAACTTCCATATTTCTCGTGCGATTTCGATCACAATTTTACCATTGAACTAATATTTTACTTTTTCTTATCGGACTAACTTTTATTATACCCCCGCCAAACGAAGTTTGAAGGGGGTATATAGGAATCAGCGGACGGTCGGGCGGTCGGTCCGTTGCAAATCTTGCGTCGCGAACTACTTCCTCAGTTTTCAACCGATTCCCATAAAACTTGCCACAGATGTGTGCCTTGGGTTGTAGATGTGCAAGACGTATTTTTTGACAGTACCCAAAAGTACGTTGCCATGGTAACGGCATATTATGGGCAAAAATGGGTACAAATCTTGCGTCGCGAACTCCTCCCACAGTTTTTGATCAATTTTTATGAAATTAGGTACAGATGTTCATCTGAATATGTTAATGTGCAAGACACATATTTCCGCAGTGGCAAAAAGTGCGTTGCCATGGTAACGGCATGTTATTGGTAAAATATAGGGCAAAATGCTTCATGGCAAAACTGCTTCATCAGTGTTCTTCCAATTCTCATGGAATTCATATTGAATGTTTGTCTTAGGATATAGGTCAGCATGACACATTTCTTGACAGTGACAAAAAGTATGTTGCCATGGTAACAGCTCACATATTATGAGCCAAAATGATGGAAAATTTTGTGTTGCAAACTACTTCCTCAGTTTTTGCCCAATTTCCATGAAACTTGGTACAGATGTGTGCCTTTGGTTGTAGATGTGCAAGACGCATTTTTCGACAGTACCCGAAAGTACGTTGCCATGGTAACGGCATATTAATGGCAGAAGATCAAGGAAAGATCTTGCGGATTTAACTACTTCCTCAGTTTTTTGACCAAAGCTTATGAAATGTTGTTTGGCGGGGGTATAACCAGTCGCTGTAGCGACATTTCTAGTTTGGACTGGATTTCCCCTTTAGATAAAGGCTTATACCTAGTTTCACAATTAAAGCACTTATCTCAACTACGCTGCACTCACTGGCACATTTCTAAATACTGTATCAGGCGTGGATAATATTTTGACATGATTTTTCCTCTATTTTCTTCAGAAATTGCATCCACATTGAACTTGTCACTGAAATGACACTATACATGATGCATAATAGAGACAATGGACTTTTAGAGGCCTAATTACTTTAATGTTTGTTTGTTTTTTTAAATTTGGGAATGCTAACTTGTGGGTTCTTGGCGGTTCTGTGGCATAGTGGGTAAAACTTTCGACTCCTGATCGGAGGACCCGAGTTCGAGTCACGATTCAATCACGATGTACAATTTCTCGATGGTGATGATTATATTAACATCATTTTCATTTTATTTCGAAAATTTGGCAATATGGACTTGCAGGTCATCGACAATGAAGTTGGCATACATGAGGTTGACAAACTTAAAAGTCCATGCAGTTTTTTGCAAGTTCTCATGCTAAAACATCTCAATATCCATTATTGGTGGTAGTATCATTAAATGAAATTAAATCTAGCCTGGATATTAGATGAATAACCATGTTTAACAAAAAACAAAACAAATAGGGCATTATCTTAATTCAGGCATCTTCTGCAGACATTTAACTTAAAGTCAATACTTTTGTTAGACTAGCCATGGTGCCTTATGGATGTCCAGAAGCTGACGCTGATTCACCGGGTGCACCTCACGAGTTTGACACCCACGAATCATACAACCCATGAGTCATAGAGCCCGCGAGTTATACAGCCTGTGAGTCCTAGCACAGCCCATGAGTTCGACACCCTTGAGTCTTACACCAGGCAAGCCAGGCCCACGAGTTTGACACGTAATAAACAAGACCCACGAGAAAACACATTTATAGCCCTGCGATGTGAATATTGAACTCGTGGATCGTTTTTAACTTGTGAGGTTTTTTTCTTTTTTGGGGGGGGGGGTGGGTTGTTGCTTAGAAAAGTGTCAAACTCGTGGACCTTGTTTGCCTAGTTTCAAACTTGCGGGCCTTGTTTGTATACTGTCGGACTCATGGGCCTTATTTGCCCGCTGTCGAAGTCATGGGCTGTACGACTCGTTTGCTGTATAATTCGTGGATGCCGAACTCGTGGGATGACAACGAATCACTTTGCCATCCTTTCAAAGTCTGAAATTCTTTTGAGCTCTGAATCGGTAACCATCATTGTCATTTTATGAGTGTATAGCTTTAATGAATTCATTTTTGCTCCTGTCACTGCTTCTATGCCCGTATCGGGCTTTGATACATCAGCCATGGTGCCTTTCAGAACGTCCACAAGCTGATGCGGCATCACCTCCCCTGAGGTGGAAGTCAACAGAGGTCGCATTAGATCTTCATCCTTCGTCTATCCATGATCTTCATTTTGGTCCGTTGCTAGCTTCCATATTCTTAGTTTGATAATTGCTACGGAGGACATGCTGTTCAGAGACGTCTCTGAGAAGCCAGATCAAAAGTTTTTGCCTTTGTGACATAAATCATTTTACCGCACTTCGACTGTATTGTCAAGAATCACAGAGCATTCACCTCCAATTTCTTCTGTTACCATGCAAAGCACAGCAAAATATTTTCTGTTCATCCATCACCTCAGCTGTCCCATTTCATGATTCAGCCCTTGTATGTACATAATTTCTAGGACTCCATGCATTTACTGGCTGCAATACCACTAGTGCCTTATAGGTAAGGGATAGGTAAAAACAATGTCGAGGCTGATGAGTCATTTCGTGCTGCATTTCCAAAGCGTGGTGAATCTTGAAATGTTAAAGCTGAGATGATGATGAACTGGAACGATTTACCTGTGTTTTGTATGGTAACAGAAGAAGGTAAATGCCCTCCAAACTCTTTTCAGTCCAATAGTGCGGTGAAATGGCTAATGTCACAAAGGCAAAAAAAAAAACTCTGATCTGGCTATGATACCGCCCTGCTGAAAGGTTTTAGAGCAGCATGTCCTATGCAATTATCAAACAAGAATATGAAAGCTAGCAACAAACCCAAACAAAAGACATGGATGGACAAAGGATGAAGATCTAATGCGACCTCTGTGGACCTCACGGGAGGTGCTGCCGCGTCAGCTTGGGGACATGCATCCTGGAAGTCACTGTGGCTGATGAATCGGAGCCGATACTGGTATGGCAACAGCGACATGAGTAAAAATGGATTAATTCAACATATACCGCACTCACAAAATAACCATTATGGACATTGGAATTTGATTTGGTTCAGAACTCATGCGTAAATGAATATCAGACACTGACAGGATGGGGAGATGATTCCGCATCAGCTTGGGGACATGTTGTTAGGCACCATGGCTTATGAATCGGAGCCCAATACTGATGGTGACAGTGAAAGTATACAAGTGAAAATTAATTCATTCAACCAATAGAATCACAGAGTTACAATGATAGTGACATCGGAATTTAATTGTAACAGTGTTCATGGGCAAATGAGTGTCAGACTTTGAAAGGATAACTTAGACTAGAGCTGGTAAATGACTCCATCAATTTCAACATATCGGTATTAAACCAGTAGTAATCATTTGAAGCATTTCGATGTTGGACCCTCAATAATTTCATCAGAAGTAAATCATGCTGGAAAAAAATACATAATAATTAGCAAATGATTTTTATGAAACATCATACAACCAATTCTACTGTGAACAATGTTACATTTACAAAGTTTCGTTATACTTTCAGATGGAATACAAAAATTTTAAAAAGAGGTATCACAAAAATAATTGGTTGGTGTTGACTATTAAGTATGAATGCTAATGATATTTTCAAAGCATAAGTTACGAAACCTGCCTAAACAAAAAAATACTCGTGAAAAAAGGCTATTGGAATTTGAGTATCTAACAGCAACCAACTTTTAGCAAAGAATGAATGTATTATATGCCTCATATGATCTATGAAATCAAACTCTTATTACTGAACTATCATTGTCTAATAACCATTTCTGATAATGTCCCATGAATTGGGGAATTGCTTATAATAAACATGCCTTTATAGTCACATTAAATGATTTGTCGTGGTAAATTATGATAAAATTATGTTGTCATTATGATCAATAGAAATGGTGACAAGAGAACTGTATAGTTGCCTCCAATTTCTCATTTTAAGCCAAATTTCTCTTAGTTATTTTCTTTTATATTTTCTTTAATCTTTTTTCTTCTTATAATACTTGAAGTTTCTGATCTTTGAAGAACTTACGGCAGCTTGTTTCACACACCTTGCATGCACACTAAACATCTTAAAAGACTTCAGGATTATTAAAAAAAAACATACCAAATTCTCTTTAAAGGATTTGAGTTTGTTGAGAAGGCAAAATGCAGATGTAATCAAAATCTTCTTTTCCTCATAGCTAATGGTGTTAATCTTTAAGGGTCATCTTAAAGTAATTGCTAAATTCAGTTGAATTTGGTATTTAGACGAAACTCCAATGTGAATTTTTGTCATCGACGCCGCTGTCTTTGCCGTCATCACTGAAGTCAAATGTATTTCAGCAGGTGTTTGATGATTTAAACAAAATGATTAAAGTTCCGATTCTACTTGAAATACACGACTTGATATATCAATTTACTAGTCACCAAAAGGGACATTTTGTTGGTTCTTATTTCGCACTCCTCCTGCCCTCTTGAACATCTACCGAAGAGGCCAGGATTAGAATAATGGCTGATTTGTTCTTTTTTAATGAAAGATGGCTGTTTATTTAAAGGAAAAGTTCAACTTGACAGACATGTGACAAGTGGATTGAGTGAATACATATACATATTAGTAGAACACATCAGTGAGAGTTTGAGGAAAATCAGACAATCCGTTCAAAAGTTATGAATTTTTGAAGTTTCTGCTCGCTCACTGCTGGATGAGAAGACTAATACAGCTTGTGATGTCACTGTCATGTGTAGAACAATAATATAAAGAAAATAAAAAGTAAATTCAACATATTTTCACTTTTCTTACAAAATAAAGAACACTTGACTTGTCTCTGTCAGAAGGCAGGAAGAATATCCTTAATATGAGTCACTGACATGTGGAAGAAATATGCACGTTTTTCAAAAAATAAGATTTTATAGAATTCTCTTACATATTTTCCTTACATTGTATATATCATTCTACGCATGTGACATCACACACTGTAGTAGTCTTCTCATCCAGCAGTGACAGTGCAGATACTTTAAAAATGCAAAACTTTTGAACGGATTGTCCGCTTTCCCCAAACTTTTACTGATGTGGAATTCTACTAATATTGCAGCATTTACTTCATCTGCATGTACACGAAGCTGGACTTATCCTTTAACATCCAGACTAAATTCCAATTAATATAGTGAATTAACCACAAAGTGATATCTAAATTAGCATAAGAGCTTGTGCTGACTTAGTTTGTCGACCGCACTAATGCCCATTTCGTTGTTGATGACCTGCAAGTCTCTATTGCTAAATTTTCGAAAGAAAATAGTAAAAAAAAATCAAAATAGTTTAGGTCATACTGCGTATTAATCAAATGAATATAAATTCAGTGAAATCAACGGAATAAACAAACAATCAGATATGGACGTTGATAAAATCATTACCAACGAGGATATTTACAAATTTGACTGACCCAATTACAAACATGACTTACAATATTTAAAAAATTTTAAAAGAGACTAAAACATATCTAAAATAATCTCTGCTATGTCGTAATTCTAGTCTTTGACGTCGTCTTCATCTTCGATGTCGTGACCAACGTCATAATCAAAAAGAATCATGGTCACCTTTGATTTCTCATTTTAAGGCAACTTTTATTTAATCAGGTGATTGCTGATTGCAAAAATTGATTAAAGTTTTGAATTTACATGATAAAAAGATTCGTTGTACAGTTGTAACTCATTTTTGATACTGGACAATAAAAAAAGGCATTTTGGAGGCTGATTTCCAGACACCGTGCATGCGCACTTGAATGTCTACAGAAGAAGATCGGATTACAATAAGGCCAAAATCTTTTGTTTTCAAAAAAGGGATATTCATTTAATATCCAGATCAAATTTCAAGTCATTTAACACATTTTTCACAAAAATATACAAACTTAAAGGGTGAAACTTGAAAATTTGCACAAATTTTGTAAAATTTTGTTGAATTTTGTCAACATCGTTGCCCATTTCGTTGTCGATGACGACAAACTGAGGGCTTATATTGCCAAACTTTGCTTTGCATCATATTTCCCATCTTCTCAGGAATCTAGAAATACCAAAATCTTTGGTTATCATTGAAAAATAAAGGCATGGTGACCACTTTATTAGGATAATACCCAAATGCTATTCCCCCCATATTCGCGAAGAGGTCGTTCCAGGAGTGACGTCACAAAATGTCACGGGGCGGGTCTTGGGACCCAACTTTTTTTTTGTTAACATCACTTTTCTGACTCTCCAGACCAAGGGCTACATGGAAACAACAATGAATGTTAGGTGCAGAGGGGGTGCACGTTGACCCCTACTAGCCCATGGCCTACATCTTGTAAATGTAGAGTGTAGTAATTTCAAGTGGATGGCTAGCAGTGATGAGGAGCTCATCAGAATGAGATTGAAACATTTATTTCCAATAATATAAAAGTAAAACTACATATATATCTTGCATAAAACATCATCATCAAAGAACGAGCATCCCACACACACTGCCAAACCTACCACTTGAATTATTCATTCTATACATTTATCAGGCCTTTAATAAATAATCCCTATATCTACGTTTAAAAGACTTTAAGGTAGGTGATTGTCGTATTTCTAAAGGCATTTCATTCCACAATGTTGGTTTGCAATTTATATAGTTGTTCAAGCGCGAGTATATTAAGCTTTTGAAATAAAAGTGCACTTGGAGTTCTTGGATGGGAGTGAGTAATAATGCGAATGACTCTTTTCTGTAAAACCACTAATTTATCTAAAAAGAATTTGGCACAGGTGCCCCATATCAAGTTACAGTATGTAAAATATGGTAATATCATAGTATTATAAAGATTTGTAAGAATTCTTAAAGAAACAAAATGTCCCAGTTTACTAAAAACACCTATAATTTGAGACACTCGACAAACAATGTAATTTACATGAGCAGACCAAGACAAAGTGTTATCAATGACCACTCCTAAAAACTTTGTCTGTTGCACCTGATGTATTTGCATTATATAATATGTATTCTAAGCACATTAGAATCAACTCTTCTTTTTTGTTTTGTGAAAATAATATAATTTGTTTTCTTGATATTAATCAATAATCTATTGGTAGTAAACCACAAACTAGCCTTAGGAAGTTCAGAAGTCAATGCATGTGATATATCATTCATATTTTTTCCCGACAAAAACAGATTTGTGTCATCAGCAAATACTATAGGACACATTTGTTGACTAGCATATTGCACATCATTAATGTATAACAAATTATAAATACTTGTTTATCCCAAGAACAATCACAGACTGGACCTCACTCCCATTTACAGTTTCCAGCATCACAAACAAGGACTCCTTTAAAGCAGCAACCCTACAAAGTACAATACATCCAAGTGCAAAGCAGCTAGACCCCACACTTCTCTCTCCGCGCAATTTAACACCAGCGCACCCCCTTTCCGGTTGGCCCCTACTAAGGGGTGTTGGACAGTATACACAAAGAAGAAGAAGAAGAAACTCCAACCCCAAGCACCTTCTGATCTGGAGAACGGGAGATTCCACGTTGATGTGCGCGAAATTCCTTGCAGCCGGGGACCAGTCTATGGTTCTACATGCTCTCTCGTGCGATCTAAGGCTTATTTTTCAACATACGATATAGCAATAAGTAAGAAATCCTTTCCACCGGGAGACACAAAGCCAGGGCGGGAGAAATCAAATCTCAAGTGCGAGAAAGGGAGATTGTGCAAAAATTGGCCTTTGGCGGGAGATCTACTGTAACAGTAGTCTGTAGTGGAGCACATCGGGAAGGGGTACACTACAGATCGTACAGTATGGTACGGTGCAAAAGATTAGGCAATGTAGGACTTTAGGGCGTTCAAGCGCTCCTCTGGCGCAGATACAGTACATGATGATTAACCCCTGGGCGCTCCTTATAACATTACACAGTTAGCAGGTTAAAGTTATAAATTTATACTGTGGGAGCACATGCGCATGCTAGATCCCTATAGAGGGTCTAGACCGATTTGGGTTCGTTGAGGGCAGCAGACAATTTGTGGCACTGGGCGCATGAGCTCATTTTGCGGTGTCTTAGCCTACCCCCCCCCCCCCCCACCCCACGGGCAACATGTTTATCGCGCACGTGTAACAAAGCATGTCAACGGTTCACGCACTAAGCAAGCATTTGCGCACTCAGTACGAGACGCCCATTGGCTAAAACAACCATGCATCAGTTTTTCATTCCGTGCACGGTGGAAGGGGATGGGGGAGAGGGGGGTCAGCTAATGCCTAAGTCCAGACAACGCGTAATGGCACTGCCCATGCCAAAAATACACTGACATAGCACGTCACAGAATCGGTCAACAATAGATCCTAGTTTGTATGTACGGGCGCGCTCGAATTATGTGCAAACGCACCCCATTTTAATTCTAAATATTCTACACTAGAGTCAGAGAACCGTCTAACGTAACCCCGTCGCGGGGCGCTGTAACATAGCATAGGTTATAGCAACACGTATTGCTATTGGGGTCGTAGCCCGACCAGACCCCGTGCGCTAAGCTAGCAGTTACACTTGTGTACAGCGACAGGGCTGTGTATAGTTATTGGGGTCGCTGCTGCGGTTACGTCTAACATGTTAACGTTACTGTCTTTATTAAAATTTATATAAATTCTGGTTTCTATCAGTCCTTCTGCTTTGAAGTTATGCCATAAGCGACTCAGTAAAATGTTGGTGAAGCACTTATAAATGTGTACATCTATAAGAATTTGGAACTGGTAAGGATTTTCCAAGAGGTAAAGTTTGCGAGACAAACAAGACTTAGACGTCTAAACGAGCGAGAAACTCTCCCCTAGACTGGCTAGAGGTGACAAAATTTATAATATATGGGACTGATATCGTCTTTGATGCGCTATGTACTCACATTTTACTTTTTCGATGACCAAGACATTGACAAAAATCTCGGCGATAAATAATATTGCTGCAGAAAACCAAAGATATTTTCTATCTTGAAGAAGAACCTTAATGGGTACGAGACCCCCTTCTCTTGAAGTGGTATTTTGCTGAGACATTTCTGCCGATTTAAAGGATGGAAGCCGATCACTCCAAACACCAAAAGCGCACACCCGAACTACTGTCCCCCACAGAACTCTACTGTGCTGCCCCCCCCCCCCCCCCCCCCCAAGGAAAAACGCAGTACGGTATCTAACATTTTTGGCGATTTTCACTTTTTTGCATAAATATAGTCAGTGGGCAATCCTTCTTCATATGACATATTCAGATTTTTGAAAAAATGTTTAGAAAGCCACTTTTCCGTAACTGCCAAACGCAGTATCTACACTTAACTTGCACTTTCCCCAAGGAAAAACGCAGTATCTACATGATGAATATTTCCCCAAGGAAAAACGCAGTATCTACAAAGCTAGTCTTAATTACCAGACACTGTTATTTATATATGTGAATACTTTGCCGGTTGTTCTGTAATTTGAACGTAAATTACTTTCTTTAGATATACTTGCTCAATAATAAGGCATAATGTTCAAAATATCTAACCGAAACAATACTGATTAGTAAATATTTTGATGAGATCGTGATCCTAATATAAAACACAGTGTGTGATTAAGACTAACCGAGTGCACATTAAACAATACAACACAACACTGACAGCTTGCAGCTAGCTGCACTGATGCATGCTGTGCAGCAGTCACAGCACAGGGGGCCGGCCCGGCTAGTCAGCATACAGTGGGAGTGTGTAGGACCTAACTGTTACTTGGAATAAAAAAAAATGTTGTCGTGGGGAAAATTACTCGTGAGCCTAGCCCTCAAGAAAAATTTATCTGCAGATAATGAGTAAGTTATTCAAAACTATTTCAATATTGAAAGAATAAAGCTGATTGTTTGTCACACGAAGCGAAGTAAACACAAATGCATGTTTGTCACACGAAGCGAGGTAAACACTAACTATACACAGCCCAGTCGCCGCTGTACATACGTAGCGCGACAGTAGTAGCGTATTAACAGCGTCTGGTCGGGCTAGGTAAACACAAATGCATACCTACACGTACATTTGTGTTTACTTCGCTTCGTGTGATAAACGATCAGCTTTATTCTTTCATATTCTACCTCAATGATGAACATTATCCGTACTATAACTTGTTGTGAAGTAACTTTGTTAGGCCTAGACCCTTGTCAAAATTCCTCAGGCTCCGAATCCGAAAGTTTCTTCGAAAGGCAATAGATCTAGATCTATTTGTGTTGTATCGGATAAACGTCAGGTTATGTAACATGTTACACCCTCCCTTAGATCTAAGTCTAAGTCTTTTAGACTTGTCTAGACAGTAACGTTTGAGTCTTGCGTCTCTTTTCTAATGTTAGACCCGTTAGACTTAACGTTAATCAGAACTTTCAGGGTCCGTATTTCGAAAGTCTAAAGAAAGATCTAGTGTAGGACTTGAATAGGCCTACTCTAGGGCAGGCCTGTCAAGTCTAAAACTTAACCACTTTTTAGAATCCTAAGTCTAGTGGAAGTGTCAATGTTCAATTATCTACTCCATACCATACTGTCTTAAAATTACAGAGTTGACAATACTATAGATTAGGGTCCATATGAAAAATAGGTACCCACGGTAAATGGACGAAATAGAGACAGTTCAGAATAAGTTGTATTTTAATTCTTATCGGATCTAGACAGTGTCTAGACCTAGTGAGACTGGCTTGCGTAAAATGCATGCATGATCCCATGCTGCATGCTACATAACTTACAAGTAGGCCTAAAAAAAGTTACATTACAAATCTACATGACGTTAAACTTAGGTTCAATCCAGAAGGAATAGGCCTAGAGAGGGGATGTCACTTCATTCTAGACCGGTTCTAGATGTATTTCTTTTTTCTAATCAAAGAGTCCTGGCTCGTGTAGGGCTTAAACCTTCTGCAGTTCTAACGTTAGGCTATTTTTTTTTTTCTGTGAGCATCGTGCATGTATAGCCTGAGGCGCGAGGGTAGACTCGTGTAGCATGCTACGTAGCCAGCCTAGAATAAACGATATAAAAACTAGACCTAGTCTAGAACGATCTAGGTAGACCTAGTCTAGAACGATCTAGGTCCAGACATCCGATTTAGATTTATTTTGGTCTAGACAGACTGTAACCTAGACTGTACAGATCTAGATCTAGTATTCTAGATGCTAGTTAGCGGCTAGGCCATGTATGATGTAGCATCACATTACAGCCCTGGCAAGCTTCATATTAAACACGTATCGACGTAACGTTAGGCCTACAGCAAGATCGGTCAGGGATACACTTTTAAGCAAAACGTTCCAGGAACGATCTGTTATTTAATAATCTTATGAAGCCTGCTCTGTAATCAGGGCATAAATGGGGGGGGGGGATGGAGGATGCATCCCCCAGGGCCAGAGAACACTTGAACAATGATGTATATGCATACATAATTATGGCAGAAGATTAATCCTACGCCAGTATATTGTTATGTAGACATGTACATGTAATTACTGATGGTTAAAGCGCAATAGCGCCAACTAGTGTTCATTATAATACTGATCTGTGACTGGCACTACTGACGACAATCACGAATAAAACCACTGTTTATACGATCGAAGATCGTCCAGTATTTCTGTTCATAATTGCGTGGTGGCAGCGCTGGATCACTACCCTCAGCCTAAGTGAAATCTTGCCCGCCTCTGAGAGGAGTTTTGCTGGAAATAAACAGCCAGGTCCACTGTAAACGTAAGTTTTTACAAGGACTTATAGTTATCACGTACCTTTGTAGTTGGCCAGTAGTGTACAGTCCCACACATCTAAAATGGCGTGTGCTATGCCCAAGGTGCCCAAACAATGGTGCCTGGGCAAGATAGAGACTATCACCTCATTCGAAAGTTGGAGACAGAATCTCCTGTACACTCTAAACCTAGATCCCCACTTTGCACCGTTTCTCGGTGAGTCAGTGACATGGTCAAAAAAGACAAAGGCAAATCCAAATAGAAGTTTCCTTGATGACAATAGCTCTGTCCCCTCAGAATCTCGCAAGACGGCTCAACAAAAGGCTGTCATGCTTGATCTCATGCTTGGCCAGATTGCAAATTTCTGTCCTGTGATTGCCAGGAACTGCATAGTGCGCAATTCTACCTCACTCAATGACATTTGGTCAACAATTCGCCTTCACTATGGCTTTCAGTCAACAGGAGCTCATTTCATTGATTTTTCTGACATCAAGTTAGAAACCGATGAAAGACCTGAAGACCTGTATCAAAGGATACTTGCCTTTGTAGAGGATAACCTTCTGACCTCAGGTGGGGGAATCACTCACCACGGTGAGCCCATCAAGGAAGATGAGGAGCTTGCGCCAACTATCGAAAACTTCATAGTGCTGCATTGGCTCCAGTTGTTACATCCTGATCTCCCACAAATAGTCAAGCAAAGATATGGTACAGATCTCCGGTCACGTACCCTGGCTTCTCTCAAGCCTGAGATTTCTCAAGCCCTTACCAGTCTCCTCGAGTCAGTTGAATGTTCTAGAGCCATGCGTGCTGCTGCCTTTCCCCCGCGCAGTCGTAGTCAGTCTACTCCTAGGCGTCCCCAACCGCAATTTCAAAGTCGATCCCGTGCCAAGCCTGCTAAGTCCTGCCCCCTCTGCCTTCAGGCTGGTCGCCCTAGCAGTCACTTTCTCAGTGTGTGTCCCTATCTCCCTGACTCTGATAGGCAGTACATGGCTAAAGCCCGCCAAGTCGCAAAGATTTTTGACAATGATGAGATACTTGCCGATAGCATTGACCCCCAGGATTTTCAGGTTGATCCAGGTACCCACTCTGGTGTAGATGGTGAGGAACCCTCCATTACACTCCGTGTGCAAGTGCGTCAGTCCCCTTACTTTGATGCCTTTTACAAGCATCATGCTGTCCGTATCACTGTTGATAGTGGTGCTACAGGAAACATGCTGCGTGCCTCCACAGCATATGCCCTCGGTTGTACTGTGACTCCCACATCCCAGTCAGCTCGCCAAGCTGATGGCTCGTCCCCCTTGGAGGTTGTTGGTGAAACTCGTCTCACCTTTTCTCGTGATCGACATGTCTTCCATTTTGAGGGCTTAGTTGTGGAGAATCTCGATGTTGAGGTCCTCGCTGGGACTCCATTTATGGAGCGCAATGATGTAGCTCTTCGACCCGCTAAGCGCCAGATTACACTGGATGATGGCACAGTGTATGTGTACGGTTCCACTGGAAAGTCCAAAGTTGGTCATGCTGTGCGACGTGCACACGTTCTCCGTGCTCCTGCAACAACCACAACTCTCTGGCCAGGGGAGTTCCTTGAGCTTGAGTTGCCTTCCCAGTTTGAGTCTGATGAGATCCTTGCTGTAGAGCCGCGCGCAGACTCCCCTCCTACCTCCCCCTTGCAGGATTGCTTCCCGGTTCCCCAAGTGGTCCCCAGCATAGCCGGTAGGATCCGCATTCCCAATCTATCTGATGCTCCCTGCGTTATTCGCCGCCATTCCCATTTGTGCCAGGTCAACCCCATGGGCATGGAAGATACAGAACAGTTGCAATCACCTATGTCTGATCAGCAGGCAAAATCTGCCCAGCCTCCTGGGAATCGATCCACAAGCCGATCTTTTGAGTCAGTGGCTGTTGATCCAGATGGGGTTCTCCCCTCTCAGACAAGGCGCGCCTTCCAGGCACTTCACTCTAGATACGATGGAGTGTTCACTTCATCATTCAAGGGCTATAATGGTGCGTCCGGACCATTCCAGGCTGTTGTGAACATGGGCCCAGTGCAACCACCTCAGCGTAAGGGCAGACTCCCGTTGTATTCCCGTGACAAACTTGTTGAGTTGCAGGAAAAGTTTGATGACCTCGAGAAACTTGGCATTTTTGCACGGCCTGAGGATATTGGCGTCACTGTCGAGTACGTCAACCCGTCTTTCCTGGTCAAGAAACCCAGTGGAGGTCACCGGTTGGTCACAGCTTTCGCTGATGTGGGTCGCTATTCCAAGCCCCAGCCTTCAGTCTTACCAGATGTTGATTCCACATTACGTAAGATTGGTCAGTGGAAATATCTTGTGGCATCCGACCTTGCCAGCGCTTTCTATCAAATACCTCTCTCCCAAGAGTCAATGAAATACTGTGGTGTGGCTACACCCTTCCGAGGTATTCGTGTCTATACCCGTTGTGCAATGGGAATGCCAGGTTCTGAGACTGCCTTGGAGGAATTGATGTGTCGAGTACTTGGGGACTTGTTGGTTGAAGGTATCGTTGTCAAGTTGGCAGATGACTTGTACTGTGGTGCTGACACACCGCAAGCCCTGTTACAGAATTGGTCTCGGGTGCTACAGGCCCTTGCTGCCAATGGCCTCCACCTATCCCCGACCAAGACTACAGTATGTCCCAAGACTACCACTATCCTAGGGTGGATATGGTCGGAAGGAACCCTTCGCGCAAGTCCACACAGGATGTCAACATTGTCAACCTGCTCTCCTCCCACTACAGTGAAAGGTATGAGATCTTTCATTGGTGCGTACAAGATGCTTGCTCGTGTGCTCCCCAGTTGTGCTGCATACTTGAGCCCCCTTGATGACTCCATTGCTGGCTTCAAATCACAAGACCGTATCCACTGGACAGATGAGTTGCATGATGCCTTCACCAAGGCTCAGACTGCCATTCAGTCCTCACGAACCATCACACTCCCACGCCCCTCTGACCAGTTGTGGATCGTCACAGATGGGGCTGTCAAAAAACATGGCCTTGGTGCAACAATGTACGTGACACGAGATCAGAAGCCTCTTGTTGCTGGCTTCTTCAGCGCTAAGCTGCATGGTCGCCAGGTTACCTGGCTCCCCTGTGAGGTTGAGGCGCTGTCTATTGCCACCGCCACCAAACATTTCAGCCCGTATATCATTCAATCACGTCACCCTGTGTGTATCCTCTCTGACAGCAAACCATGTGTTCAAGCATATGAAAAGCTGTGTCGTGGAGAGTTTTCAGCTAGTCCAAGGGTTTCCACATTCCTAACAACTGTGAGCCGATACCAGGTGTCTATTCGCCATCTGGCTGGCTCTGCAAATGTCCCTGCAGACTTTGCCAGTAGAAACGCTCCTCCCTGCCATGAGTCCAAGTGTCAAGTGTGCTCGTTTATCACCCAGTTGGAGGGTGCTGCTGTTCATCGCAGTACCATAGAAGATGTTCTTTCTGGCCGTACACGCATTCCATTTACATCCCGCAACGCATGGGGGCGGATTCAGTCAGAGTGTCCAGACCTCCGCCGTACGCATGCTCACCTCAAGCAGGGTACCCGCCCGTCGAAGAAGCTGACGGATATTCGTGATGTGAAGCGCTATCTCCAAGTTGCTACTATAGCTGGGGATGGCCTTCTTGTCGTCCGGCAGGAACGTGCGTTTCAGCCACGGCAAGAGCGTATTGTCATTCCCCGCAAGGTGCTTCCTGGCATCCTTACTGCTCTCCATCTCCAACTGAGCCATCCTACCCCACACCAGCTCAGACAGGTGGTTTCTCGCTATTTTTTTGCCTTGGACCTAGATGCAGCTATCCAACAAGTCACCCAGGGTTGCCATGGCTGTCTTTCTCTTCGGAATGTCCCTCATGCTGCAACACCCCAGACCACATGTGATCCGCCAAGCGTAGTGGGTGTATCCTTCGGGGCAGATGTCATAAAACGCGCTCGACAGCTCATCTTTGTCCTCAGAGAGACCGTCACATCATATACTTCAAGTCTCCTTATACATGATGAACGCACTGAGACCCTGCGTGATGCTCTACTCCAGTTATGCCCACCTCTCCGGCCACTAGAGGGTCCTCTTGCTGTAGTGCGCACAGATTCAGCCCCAGGTTTTGCAGCCCTCCGAGATGATCAGGTCCTCCATAGGCAGGGGATTACAATAGAGCTAGGTCATACAAAAAATGTTAACAAGAATCCCGTCTCTGAAAAAGCTGTTCGTGAGCTAGAGGATGAGCTCCTTCGTGACGACCCCAATGGTGGCCCGGTTACCCCCCTTGCACTAGCCTTAGCTACGAACCGCCTCAACAGTCGACTCCGTGGTAACGGCCTCTCTGCTCGGGAATTGTGGACTCAACGTGATCAATTCACAAGTGAGCAAATTCCTGTGAATGACAAGGACGTCATCATAGCTCAGCACAACAGACGTCTTGCTAATCATGGTCCTAGCGTCAAGTCGAAGGCTCCCACACGTCCACCCCCCTTGCCAGACACTGACATTCAGGTTGGTGATCTCGTCTATCTTCAAACAGACCGATCCAAGACCCAGTCTCGACATCGCTACCTCGTTTGTACTGTTGAGAATGAGTGGTGCAATATCCGCAAGTTTATCGGCAACCAGCTACGTTCTACTTCATATCGTGTGCGACGTTCCGATTGTCTGAAAGTTCCTTCAGACTTTCCTCCTCTACCGTCACAGCAGTATCAGCCTCAGGAGTGTGATGACGAGAGTGCTCAGCCCCTCACCGTGACGACGGACCATTCCCATTCCATGCCAGATCCTCCTGATTTCTCGACAGCGTTTAATGACTGTATACCCCCTTTGAATTCCCCTGATGTCATGACGGTGCCCCCTGAACCCAGACCCCCCGAACCTCCTGATATCCCACATGAGCTTTCCACTCCACACGATGAACCTGTATCTCTGTCAGCTCCGTCAGTGCCTTCCGGTACTCTAGCTATGCCCTCCCCTGACAGGCGATATCCTCAACGTAGCCACCGTATTCCATCTTATATCACTGACTATGTCCTCAAATAGATCTATGCTCTGGTGTTTCTCATGTTGTAGAGTACATCTGTACATATTACAGTATTCTGCTATTTACTGTCAAAAGGTCAGTAATGCTGTTGTATGTTAGGCTCTCTGTACAGCAGCATGGTAATACATGCCTTTTCTCATGTGTAGTTATGCATTTTAAGTTTTTTCTGTTGTTGTAGATATTATATTGCATATAAATGTGACAGCTTTGTTAATTCACCAATCTGTTTTGTCATTATATGCTGAGGCAAGACAAGAGCCTTCTGGCATGCTGGCCATAATTTTCATGTGATACATGCCCTCCTTCAATGTCATGGGCCTCAGTGTGGTATCTATAGCATCTGTTCTGCAGATAGTTTACATTTCATCACACATTAGCCATTGTGTTTATGAATGTTAAATGCTATATTGTAATTGTACGTACTTGTTCGTACTATGTCCACACCTCGTTCGTACTATGTCCACATACCTCAGCATATGTTCCGATATTTCCGATCGGTCAAGTTTATAGTCTGCGTCTACCAGCATCCCATGCCCTGTGTCAGTGATATCTAAAATTGTTTTGTATAATTTTCAACCTTTTATTTAATTCTGTAAGATGAGTACGCTGCTGTGTTACTGCAGGGTTTTGGTTATTGTCTTCCCAACGTGCCTAGTATATATGTAAGTTTTTCGTTACCTTACTGTTTGAGACTGGAAAGATGCAGTAAGCTGTAGGGTTACTGCAAGGTTTTGGATATCGTTTGTTAACATGTAGAATGTATATGTTTTTCGATTCATGATACGAAAGGAAAGTTTATAAGTTAGGTTTCGGTTTATATGTGTAGTGACAACATAAGTTGCTCGTAGTTTTGGGAGAGGATGTGGTACAAGGCTGTACAGTTTTAGCTGTTCCTTTTGGTCTGGAGTTAGCTCAAACAGATCTTTATGTCTATAGGTGAAAGTGTTATATCGTAAAACGATTTAGTTGTGTTCATCAGGCAGTTTTAATTTAAGTTTGTTAGGATGTTTGAGTATACAAGTGGTCATACCTTACTCGATTCGTTTTGAAGTTTTAAACGAAGTTGAATTGTTTTATTTATTATTTCGATCGACAGAAAGAAAGAAGTGATTACGCCAGTATATTGTTATGTAGACATGTACATGTAATTACTGATGGTTAAAGCGCAATAGCGCCAACTAGTGTTCATTATAATACTGATCTGTGACTGGCACTAATGACGACAATCACGAATAAAACCACTGTTTATACGATCGAAGATCGTCCAGTATTTCTGTTCATAATTGCGCTAGTCATTCCGCTGTAGATACTGCGTTTTTCCTTGGGGAAATTCGTTCCACTGTAGATACTGCGTTTTTCTTTGGGAAAATCAGTCAATTGCGTGGGGTTTCCCCAAAGTATCTACATTTTCATCAATAACTGAAAAACAAAACAAAAACACAAAATGATATTTTCCAGGAAAATTGGTAGCTAGATAGACTAAAATTCCACAATGAAGGAATTTTTCAAAAGAGTATATTTTCCAGGGGCTTTGGCAAAAAGATAAAATGGTGAATATCTCGGTTGTTTAGAAATGGAGCTGGATGTAGATACTGCGTTTTTCCTTGGGGGGGGGGGGGGGGGGGGCAGCCTAACTTCTAACTTGGAAACTGCATGTCACATGAAGGTAGTTGGATACCACATAGGAGATTTATGCCGTGACGGTCATCTAGTTTCTGCTCCTACTTGCAAAAGATAACGGGTGAAAGTGGTAATGTTTATCAGATTTTTCCCCACTTTGATTAACTATACACAGCCCAGTCGCTGTGTACATGGTACGTCGCGACAGGGCTGTACTCGCACGACCACCAACCACTAGGAGAGCGACGTAATCGTATCACGATAGCTTTGACTTTTGATACTTACGATCATTTTTGTCACCTCAAACTCATCGAGTATACTCTTCAATATTTACTCTACATCTGATGATATTAGTATTCAAATGTACGCAATGAAACTTACCGAAATTGATCATCATATCCAGCATGTCCACACGGTACACAATCTTTCACGCCAGGCCAAGTTTAGATATCGGCCATCGGGTGGTCACGTGATGTGAATGCCCTTTCAAAAGGTCGCGCTGTCGACCGTGCTGCTACACTCAAGCAGCGTACGCACGGTTACTAGTATACAGCTATAAACTGTACTGGGCTTGGCGGCGGCTGGCGTCTGGTCGGGCGAGTAACATTGAGCTCCATACCACGGTTTTTTTGTGTAGCAGACGCCAAGGTTTGTTCGACACTTTCAACGCACACGCGCTCGCTCTGGAGCACATCCGGTCACGCATGCGCATAAGTCAAGGCGCCATTTTGAATTCTGCAACGACGAAGCCCGACGGTCAGGAATTGCGCCAGAAAGTGTCATTTATTTGTTCCACGGACTTATCGCAAGTGGTCTCCATGGACCCAGTGTGGCGAACTATTCTTCTATAATAGAAACATGCATTTAACGTGAGTAAAGTATTCTGTTTAAAGGAGAAAAGTATACATGTTCCTAAGTTTTGTAGCTGTGTTGAGGTTCCTCACTTCGAGGCTGCATGCCGTGCTCGTCAGACGCTGTTTTCGCATAGCGTAACAGTGTCTGGTCGGGCTAACTTTGATAAGCTTGCGTACATGGGCAATCCCACAATAACTATTCCCTTTTTGACTTTTGATATTTGAGCTTTGATGATAAAAGTAATTCAGATTTGCCTCCATATGTTTATATATTTTCTTGAAAAGAATAAGTGTGAGAGATAGTATAGATAACATTGAGTTCATTCAATGGGCGGATTTTTTGTTATATCACATTAAACGTCAATTTAGACAGTAAAACAGGCATAGAAAACGGGACATTTTAAGTATCAGAAATCTAAACAGTAATCTAAAAAAAATTAGCAATGAAACTGACTCCAGAACAGTTCCATTGTACAATCTACATCAGATTTGAAATAAGAAATGTCTCTACCTTTCAGATTTACTTAATTTATTAAATGAAAATGGATTTCAGTTATAGCCTGTATGATATAGGCATGTCTGTCCATCCCGTTAACATACCTTCACCTGTTAATTTCTTCTGTTCCCAGTGGGCAGAAAGAGAGTTTTGGTGATTAAAGGGAAGATAAACCCCAAGAACAATGTGGATTGAGTGAAAGCAGCAACATTAGTAGAACACATCAGTGAAAGTTTGAAGAAAATCGGACAATCGATGCAAAAGTTATGAATTTTTAAAGTTTTGGTGTTGGAACCGCTGGATGAGGAGACTACTAGAGGTTATGACGTATGAGTGGACTACAATATCAAGAAATTATAAAGAAAATACTACAAAAATCCATTTTTCATGAAAATTACAAATTTCATCAACTTGATATTGACATATGTTAAGGGTAGCAATTATTCCCCCTGCTTTCTGAAAGCGGTTGGTCCACTGCTCTTTCATAATTCTAGAAAAGTGAATTTTTGTTGAATATCCTGTATATTTTCTTTGTATTGTTGTCCACTCATACGTCATAATCCTCTAGTAGTCTCCTCATCCAGCGCTTCCAACACCAAAACTTTAAAAATTCATAACTTTTGCATCGATTGTCCGATTTTTCTCAAACTTTCACTGATGTGTTCTACTAATGTTGCTGCTTTCACTCAATCCACATTGCTCTTTGGGTTTACCTTCCCTTTAAGTAGTTTCATTACGGGATAAGTTGAAATGTTTTAACCAAAACTAGCTTAGCTTGAAAGCAAATTTAATGCAATTGGCAATCAAACTTAAGTGTTGCTTTGTCTGTCCACTTTTTGAAGGTATGTAACAGATTTTAAGGAGACTCATTTTTTGAAAAATAAGACATATCAGTGCAGTTGCTTGGATTCATAAGACATGCCAGGCCAGTATCTACATAATCAGTATACTTCCACTCCCTAGGGAATTCCCACAAGTTTCTGCCGTGACTTGACAATAGCCAAAAACTTGTCTGTCCACTTTGTTACATACCTTCACCAGTGTTTGTACCTTCATTGAATATAAAATTTAATAAAAAATACAAAAAGATGAGTCATCAAGGTTTATGGCCTCAGAAAGACATCATATACTAACAATGTCTGAAATCACTTTCCTTTGTGGATCATTCAAAAATATGTGTGCATTAATTTTTTTTTTTTTGTGTGGACAGACAACCTGTACAGTAAACTCATGTGTCTGTCCATGTTCGTACCTTCCTTGACAGATGATGGTGACATCTTTCTAATAACAGAATTAAACATGATCTGGATACTTCAATTTCATGTCATACATTATTTTTATTAGCAGATTAGAGAACTCAGATGGTTTTAATAAGAAATTTTGGATGATTCCACATGTGAAGGTACGAACATGGACAGACGAAGGTATGAACATGGACAGACGTCTGTCCATGTTTGTACCTTCAAGATCAGATTCCCCTCATGATTATTATCCCTCAGGTGATGTAATTTTACATGGTCAAAATAATTTCATTTCATGCTATATTTTTTTTTTCCATTAGCAGATCAGAGCATACAGATGTCTCTTGTTAGAATTTTTGAACCATTACACAAGTGAAGGTATGAACATGGACAGACGTCTGTCCATGTTTGTACCTTCAATGACACAAGCTCCCTGACCACCTGGTTAACATTGTGTTGTAACTTTAAAGAACTGTATTTCTATGAAGAGCATTTACTTTAAGTAATTCATACACAGTATAAAAAGTAACAAACATTGTTTTGAAAAGCCCTTGCTTTCCACATTGGCTTAATAGAGAATTTAAACTAAACATGTAAATAATGTTATGATTAATCAATGTTAACATTTCACAATATTTCATAAAATAATGTACATACCACGGAAATATTCAACTTTGCTTTCATTGTGCATGGTACCTGAAAATATTAATTACAGCTTCTTTCAAATTATGAATAAAACATACTGCTGAAGGGGACCAATGTCTGTCCATGTTACATACCTTCACTTTTGTGAACATGATGATCCAAGGTCCAGTAGAAAGAAAAGGTGGTCCTAACTTATCTTTTCACATTTTGATTATGGCAAAACACATATTTCGCTACATGAAAATAATAAAATGGCATTCAATTAACAAAACTTAATTTGCAGCCTGAATGTCCCGCTTATGTGCCCCGCTTATTGTGAGATTGCCCACATTCCTCTGCGTCATTCTTTATAATGTGACATAATGTCTCTGTCATGGCCTCAATATGATTATCTCTCTCAACATAAAAAACTGCATCACTAGTTGCAGGACCCATATTTCTGATTGACAACTCAACACCCTTTGACTGTGTATGTATAATGATGGCATATTTAATCAGGTTTTAAATTTCAGTTTCTGTGTCTTATTTCACATGCATGAAACAGTAACTCTTCCTAAATGAGATCTACGTTACCATTTTGTTTAAATCATTCTGCCCCACTCGGATGTTGAATAGACCAGTTACAGTGATTTAACAAACATTCAGAGCAAAAATGCTGATGTAATGCTAAAAAAAAAACAAACGTGAAAGTTGCTCAGTTATTTTGTAATTATTAATGGTGTCACTGTAAGTTATCATTCTATTTACTAAGTAGTCTATTATGCAACAAAATGTGGAAACATTTGAAGAGTTTGTTCGCAAAAACCGATAAGTCCATTTTTTTAAAGAATTTGAAGTACTGTCACTGTCATAAAGTACAAAATAACACCTTTTAAATGATATATTGGTCATCACAGTTAGATTTTTGAAGTTATGGTTTAAAGAAGCAAAAATTTTCTTATTATTCTTTTTATTTTTCCTGACCTTTAATCGCAAATATCTCCATTTGGCAAATATGGACTTATCGGTTTTTGCAAACAAACTCTTCATTTTCTACCAAAGACATGTACATGCCTTCTATAAGCAACAATGTTTAATGTTATTTTTTTTTCTGACTCTTTAGTTCATCACACTGTACGTCTTTCTTATGCAGTGCATGCAAACCAGCACTTTTATGTTCATCGAACATGCACTCTTTCAACAAGTAACATACTGAAACCAAAATTTCAAAAGTTTATTCTTTAGTCCTTTCTCTCTTTTATTATGCAAGAGCACTCCTTTGTCCACCACGGGACTGGCTTTCGACAAAACTTTCTTTTTTGTTTCACTCCTACTGTCCTATCAAGTATAATTCTAAGATTCTTGAGAAAAGATTCATAAAGATCTATAACACTCATACCATCTTCGTATATTGGAGTGTGGTTATCACACTCCATCTTAAACATGCTATACCAATTCATATTTTTCATATTGCATGTGACATTTTGATCAACTTCCTTATGTCTAAAATCATCTCCCATATGTAACTCTCAGTGAGTACAGGGAAATGATTGCTACCAAATCTGTCTGTCTTAGTGTCTGATCGGTGGTAGTCTGGCTTCCAGACCCTCTACTCGTTCTAATTTTCTCTTCAGGATATTGACCCCCTCAACGTCGAAAACTGGTATAGTTTAAGGTGGTTTTGTCCCGTGCCTTTGACTTAGGCAAAGGTAGCGACTTCCGTCGCAGAGTCCAGTTGGCAAAGGGTCTGGAAACCGGACTACTGAGTAGATCGGTGGTAGAAGCTCGCAAGGAGGAAGTAAAGCAGGCTCGTTTTCACAGATGATTTATTCTACAGCCAAGTAGGGAGTGGCTGTGTTGTTTGTAAGCTGTACAAAATATTACGTTTTACTGTTAGCACTTGGGAGAGAGTTCCTACTGGCCGAACAACTATCTTCTACCTTGGAAACTGCATGATCGCAAGTCACATGAAGGTAGTTGGATACCACATAGGAGATTTATGTCATGACGGTCATCTAGTTTTCTGCACCTACTGGGAAAAGATTACGGGTGAAAGTGGTAATGTTTATCAGTTTTTTTCCCCATTTTGATATGCTTGCATACATTCCTCTGCTTCATTCTTTATAATGTGACATATGTCTCTGTCATGGCCTCAATATGATTATCTCTCTCAACGTAAAGAACTGCATCACTAGTTGCAGGACCCATATTTCTAAATGACAACTCATAACCCTTTGACTGTGTATGTATAATGATGGCATATTTAATCAGGTTTTAAATTTCAGTTTCTGTGTCTCATTTCACATGCATGAAACTGTAACTCTTCCTAAATGAGATCTACGTTACCATTTTGTTTAAATCATTCTGCACCACTCGGATGTTGAATAGACCAGTTACAGTGATTTAACAAACAATCAGAGCAAAAATGCTGATGTAATGCTAAAAAAAAAAACCCGTGAAAGTTGTTCAGTTATTTTGTAATTATTAATGGTGTCACTGTAAGTTATCATTCTATTTGCTGAGTAGTCTATTATGCAAGAAAATGTGGAAACATTTGAAGAGTTTGTTCGCAAAAACCGATACGTCCATTTTTTAAGAATTTGAAGTACTGTCACTGTCATTAAGTACAAAATAATACCTTTTAAATGATATATTGGTCATCACAGGTAGATTTTTGAAGTTATGGTTAAAAGAAGCAAACATTTTCTTATTATTCTTTTTATTTTTCCTGACCTTTAATCGCAAATATCTCCATTTGGCAAATATGGACTTATCGGTTTTTGGTAAATAAGGACTTATTGGTTTTTGCAAACAAACTCTTCATTTTCTACCAAAGACATGTACATGCCTTCTATAAGCAACAATGTTTAATGTTAATGTTTTTTTTTTCTGACTCTTTAGTTCATCACACTGTACGTCTTTATTATGCCGTGCATGCAAACCAGCACTTTTATGTTCATCGAACATGCACTCTTTCAACAAGTAACATACTGAAACCAAAATTTCAAAAGTTTATTTTTCGGTCTATTTCTCTCTTTTATTATGCGAGAGCACTCCTTTGTCCACCACGGGACTGGCTTTCGACAAAACTTTCTTTTTTGTTTCACTCCTACTGTCCTATCAAGTATAATTCTAAGATTCTTGAGAAAAGATTCATAAAGATCTATAACACTCATACCATCTTCGTATATTGGAGTGTGGTTATCACACTCCATCTTAAACATGCTATACCAATTCATATTTTTCATATTGCATGTGACATTTTGATCAACTTCCTTATGTCTAAAATCATCTCCCATATGTAACTCTCAGTGAGTACAGGGAAATGATTGCTACCAAATCTGTCTGTCTTAGTGTCTGATCGGTGGTAGTCTGGCTTCCAGACCCTCTACTCGTTCTAATTTTCTCTTCAGGATATTGACCCCCTCAACGTCGAAAACTGGTATAGTTTAAGGTGGTTTTGTCCCGTGCCTTTGACTTAGGCAAAGGTAGCGACTTCCGTCGCAGAGTCCAGTTGGCAAAGGGTCTGGAAACCGGACTACTGAGTAGATCGGTGGTAGAAGCTCGCAAGGAGGAAGTAAAGCAGGCTCGTTTTCACAGATGATTTATTCTACAGCCAAGTAGGGAGTGGCTGTGTTGTTTGTAAGCTGTACAAAATATTACGTTTTACTGTTAGCACTTGGGAGAGAGTTCCTACTGGCCGAACAACTATCTTCTACCTTGGAAACTGCATGATCGCAAGTCACATGAAGGTAGTTGGATACCACATAGCAGATTTATGTCATGACGGTCATCTAGTTTTCTGCACCTACTGGGAAAAGATTACGGGTGAAAGTGGTAATGTTTATCAGTTTTTTTCCCCATTTTGATATGCTTGCATACATTCCTCTGCTTCATTCTTTATAATGTGACATATGTCTCTGTCATGGCCTCAATATGATTATCTCTCTCAACGTAAAGAACTGCATCACTAGTTGCAGGACCCATATTTCTAAATGACAACTCATAACCCTTTGACTGTGTATGTATAATGATGGCATATTTAATCAGGTTTTAAATTTCAGTTTCTGTGTCTCATTTCACATGCATGAAACTGTAACTCTTCCTAAATGAGATCTACGTTACCATTTTGTTTAAATCATTCTGCACCACTCGGATGTTGAATAGACCAGTTACAGTGATTTAACAAACAATCAGAGCAAAAATGCTGATGTAATGCTAAAAAAAAAAAAACCGTGAAAGTTGTTCAGTTATTTTGTAATTATTAATGGTGTCACTGTAAGTTATCATTCTATTTGCTGAGTAGTCTATTATGCAAGAAAATGTGGAAACATTTGAAGAGTTTGTTCGCAAAAACCGATACGTTCATCTTTTAAGAATTTGAAGTACTGTCACTGTCATTAAGTACAAAATAATACCTTTTAAATGATATATTGGTCATCACAGGTAGATTTTTGAAGTTATGGTTAAAAGAAGCAAACATTTTCTTATTATTCTTTTTATTTTTCCTGACCTTTAATCGCAAATATCTCCATTTGGCAAATATGGACTTATCGGTTTTTGGTAAACATGGACTTATTGGTTTTTGGAAACAAACTCTTCATTTTCTGCCAAAGACATGTACATGCCTTCTATAAGCAACAATGTTTAATGTTAATGTTTTTTTTTTCTGACTCTTTAGTTCATCACACTGTACGTCTTTATTATGCCGTGCATGCAAACCAGCACTTTTATGTTCATCGAACATGCACTCTTTCAACAAGTAACATACTGAAACCAAAATTTCAAAAGTTTATTTTTCGGTCTATTTCTCTCTTTTATTATGCGAGAGCACTCCTTTGTCCACCACGGGACTGGCTTTCGACAAAACTTTCTTTTTTGTTTCACTCCTACTGTCCTATCAAGTATAATTCTAAGATTCTTGAGAAAAGATTCATAAAGATCTATAACACTCATACCATCTTCGTATATTGGAGTGTGGTTATCACACTCCATCTTAAACATGCTATATCAATTCATATTTTTCATATTGCATGTGACATTTTGATCAACTTCCTTATGTCTGAAATCATCTCCCATATGTAACTCTCAGTGAGTACAGGGAAATGATTGCTACCAAATCTGTCTGTAGTGTCTGATCGGTGGTAGTCTGGCTTCCAGACCCTCTACTCGTTCTAATTTTCTCTTCAGGATATTGACCCCCTCAACGTCGAAAACTGGTATAGTTTAAGGTGGTTTTGTCCCGTGCCTTTGACTTAGGCAAAGGTAGCGACTTCCGTCGCAGAGTCCAGTTGGCAAAGGGTCTGGAAACCGGACTACTGAGTAGATCGGTGGTAGAAGCTCGCAAGGAGGAAGTAAAGCAGGCTCGTTTTCACAGATGATTTATTCTACAGCCAAGTAGGGAGTGGCTGTGTTGTTTGTAAGCTGTACAAAATATTACGTTTTACTGTTAGCACTTGGGAGAGAGTTCCTACTGGCCGAACAACTATCTTCTACCTTGGAAACTGCATGATCGCAAGTCACATGAAGGTAGTTGGATACCACATAGCAGATTTATGTCATGACGGTCATCTAGTTTTCTGCACCTACTGGGAAAAGATTACGGGTGAAAGTGGTAATGTTTATCAGTTTTTTTCCCCATTTTGATATGCTTGCATACATTCCTCTGCTTCATTCTTTATAATGTGACATATGTCTCTGTCATGGCCTCAATATCGCCAGCGATTTTACAAACCGTCGAATCCGCGAATTTTCGGTCAAAAAATGAAAATTCACTTTTTTGCATTTTTTTTTATTCTTCTTTCATGTATCTATCATGTGTGAAAAATTTGGGACCAGAATTTTGTTTCATTTTAAAGATATTTGTGATCATAAAAATGATGAAAACGTCGAATTGCAAGGAGCGTTTTATCAAAGGGTCGAATCATCGATTCGACTCTGAGAGAAATCGATAATCCTTCGTGATCATTTTTTCATACCGTCGAATGTGAAACTCCGTAGCCGTAACAGGTACGAAAACTTCGTTTTTACTTCTCTGAATCGAGTGCATTGTTGTTTAATTTACATTCTCAATTTCTTTAACATCAATTTCACTTTTGAAATTAGATGAAATTTGCCTTAAAGGTATGGTAGCAAAGACTCAGCCAAATCTAGTCCCACATGCGTAATTTGATGCCATGTTCCCCTAGTGTGTAAACACGTAGACTCTAGCTACTACACGTATGGTTAGGTGTTCATAATATCGGACACCTAATGTTTTTCTATCAATAGAAACGTGAAAAATCTCACAATTTGCCTGAAATTTTACTCACGTGTGGAGAAAATACTCCGGATTCACAAGCGCGCACTAAAAATGCGATCTGAGGTACGCGCTCTAGATGGCGGCTTCGAACGCGTGGGGTGTCATTTTTTCCGCACTCAGTTGCAGGGCTGCGGGCTGCGTTTTTTTTTAAGACGGCACAGATTGGGGCATGGCGCGTGTTAAACCTATGGGAAAAACGTTGGGTTAGGGTTTTTGATTATGGTTATGGTTAGGGTTAGGGTTAGGGTTGGAGTTAGGGTTAGGGTTAGGGTTTGATGGTTAGGGTTAGGATTAGGATTAGGGTTAGGTTTAGGAATAGGGTCCCCGATAGATTTTTAGTTTCCCCAATCTGTGCCGTCTAAAAAAAGCACGCTGCCGGGCTCATATCGACCGACCACCCCGCCCTCTATTGACAATACGTATAAAGCGTACTTAAACGCGTTTTTTCGACAAGCTGCTGTTTTTTTCTAGTCGTATTTTTTTCCCCAATATTATTTGAATATATTTTGAATCCTTCGATATTACTTTTGAAGGACTGTTTGATGAATTTGACTTGATTTTCATTAGGAAACTTTTCATCGTACAACTTGTAATTGAAATTTATGAGTCGGTTTGTTTTTTCACATTCATTTCTCGTTTCTGCATCAACTCGTACGGTCGTAGCGGGCGACAAAATGTTTATGTCATGTGTATGTGTAACGCTGTGCACGATCGTACAAGCGGCGGTGACAATTTTGCGGTCAAAATCGTCAAATTTATTACGGAAGGATACTCTACATCTAACAACCAGTCAGCAAAGGTAGGCCTAGTTATATGTAGTTACACTATAAACCTTATTCGATTTTGCTAAATTTCGGTAATTTAGAGGGAATACTTAGTTGTTTTCGCCACATTTTACTCGGTAGCGTAGCCCAGTGAAGAATCGAACACCGTTGCGCGTAGTCCCATGCGTACATTTTCTTTCTGTACGCGCAATGCCATAATAATGCGCGGTCGGTCGTTATGGACCCGGCCGGTGGGTTGGACCCCTACCATACTATACTAGTGGCCTGCGTGTTGCTTTAATACGGGTGGGTATAGCCGTAGAGACGCAGCACAGTAAGCCTACAGTGTCTATCCATCCCTCAAACTTACTACACAATTTAATTTTTGTACTTTGAACACAACAAGGATCTCTACCCCCTTCAGACTATGGGAAATGTTTGCCTCTGTATTTGGCGATGTTGCCTCCTTCAAGGTTCATGACCCACCATTAACATTAAACATTGAACAGTAACATTTTGATTTGAGTTTACACAAAGTATAATCTGGTAATAAGCTAAGGACAAGGGATTGGGCTAGTTTGACATATAGAACACTAGTAGTATAGTAAATTTACTCAGTAGAAGTAGTAGTATAGTAAGGGTACTAGGTCTCGCGCAGGGACGTAATGATCGCGCATAGTGCAACTGCGTATAGCAAGCGATATTACGCGTAGTTGTAAGCGCAAAATTTGCCGATACGCCCATGGAATAAACATACCTGACCTACCGCTCAACATGAGAAGGAAGCAGCTAAGAAATTTTGATTTCCAACAAATTTTCCACTAAATTTCCAATTTTTTACCTTGTACAAACCTACCTTCCCTTAAAATCTGTTCTAAGGATGTTGTAGCCTAGACGTGTCGTCTCGCTTGTCTCGTTCGTAGTCGATAGAATTCGTAATTTGTTCGATCGATCGTTTACCACGTGACGTCATCATACACAAGAACAATGTATGCTGCCAGCTACGCTGAAATACTATTAATAAATGTTGTTTTAAGTCAAATTTTAACACAACGATTATAATGTTACAAAGGAATAAATATTTCAGTCTATCGAAGTTGAAGTGTGATTTCAATTTGAATTTGCTTGTGATTTCTTGCGCTAACTTGTGATATATTTGTGACAGGGGAGGGCCATAATGATACTGAAGAAAACAACTTAGATGAGAGTGTGACAAATGGGTGACGAAAATGAGAGGGTGACGAATGGGTAAGCACAAACACACACACACACACACACACACACACACAAAATATATGTTCATATTCTACTTTTTTCCATTTTATATTACATGTATATTATTGGTTAAAGTGATTAGAAATATTGTAAGAAAACTTTATAAATGAAAATCATTAACGATTTATGAAAATATCAATGATAAAAATAATGATAATAAGAATGATAAAATGAGATGATGGTGGTGGAAGTGATAATAATAATAATAAAAATGATAATGATGATGATGATGATTATGATGATCGATGATGGTGGTGGTGATAATAGTAATAATGATAATAATAATAATAATAATAATAATAATAATAATAATAATAATAAGACATATAATAATAATAATGATAATAATAATGATAATAATAACACATACATTTGTATAATAATAATAACAATAATATACACAAGTTAGGTAAAACTGCTGTTGCTTAACAGGGACAAATTTAATATCAAGTGAAAAAATATTCTACGAAAGCCGGAGCACGTTACAGCCGCAGAGGGGCAGACACTTTCACGCATGAAACTACAGAGGGCAGCTGCGCGATCTTTACATACCCCGAGAAATTGAACGCATAAAAAAAAGTCCTACATGCAAACGGCGACAGCGCACTACTCCGTGATCGTATTATCAGGAGATTCTGGGAGGTGATTTTTCTGCATTTTCGTGATATTCATTGAGAAATTCAGGTACGATTATGGAATAACTTCTATTATAAGAGCATTTCAAATTTTCGTGCGCGATATCTAGACCCCTCAACCATACTACTGAAACTGCTACTAGCAAGTAGATATTACGTCAATTAGTTTCTAGTAGATATGTAAGTAGATGTACGGTTTATTTTTTTTTTCTTGTTTTTACATGTATTGTAGCTTGTGTCAACGTATTAAATGTACTGGTATGGTAGGGGTCCAACCCACCGACCGGGTCCATAACGACCGGCCGCGCATTATAATGGCATTGCGCGTACAGAAAGAAAATGTACGCATGGGACTACGCGCAACGGTGTTCGATTCTTCACTGGGCTACGCTACCGAGTAAAATGTGGCGAAAACAACTAAGTATTCCCTCTAAATTACCGAAATTTAGCAAAATCGAATAAGGTTTATAGTGTAACTACATATAACTAGGCCTACCTTTGCTGACTCGTTGTTAGATGTAGAGTATCCTTCCGTAATAAATTTGACGATTTTGACCGCAAAATTGGCACCGCCGCTTGTACGATCGTGCACACACGTTACACATACACAAATGACATAAACATTTTGTCGCCCGCTACGACCGTACGACACTACGAGTTGATGCAGAAACGAGAAATGAATGTGAAAAAACAAACCGACTCATCTAATTTATTTCAATTACGATGAAAAGTTTCCTAATGAAAATCAAGTCAAATTCATCAAACAGTCCTTCAAAAGTAATATCGAAGGATTCAAAATATATTCAAATATTATTGGGGGAAAAAATTACGACTAGAAAAAAACAGCAGCTTGTCGAAAAAACGCGTTTAAGTACGCTTTATACGTATTGTCAATAGAGGGCGGGGTGGTCAGTCGATATGAGCCGGGGCAGCCGGGCAACTGAGTGCGGAAAAAATGACACCCGGCGACCCCACGCGTTCGAAGCCGCCATCTAGAGCGCGTACCTCAGATCGCATTTTCAGTGCACGCTTGTGAATCCGGAGTATTTTCTCCACACGTGAGTAAAATGTCAGGCAAATTGTGTGATTTTTCACGTTTCTGTTGATAGAAAAACGTTAGGTGTCCGATATTATGGACACCCAACCATACCATTGATACGTTTGTCACTTAGGTCCTATAAGAATATAAGTATCAAACCTAGGCTAGGGCCTAGGCTTCCATAAGTGATAGTGATCACATCCTTACCAATTCAAGACTACAAGAGGTCTAAACTGTGGAATGGGATCTCAAGTAAAAGAGCTAGAATCACCTAGTAGTGGGCTGTGTAGTGGCTACACATATTCTGCTACACCCCAAATTCTACAACTGTAAGGGAGTTCTTCCCCCAAATGGAATTGAATATCACTTCACTAGATAGGTACCAGTGGTAACCAATACCCCTAACTAGATTTTGCTGCATTTCTTTTTTGAGTAATGAAATGTCTTTTTCAGATCAAGAACATACAGTATCTAGTGACTACACTATTTGGTCTATACTCTATCGTGGAGTCTATATGAAACTATTTTGCCCCATATTTCTGATCTTTCCTTTCCCTAGTGTCATTGTGATACAGTTCACAATTAAGATACTTTCTGTACATAGATTGCACCTTCCTCTTGCATCTTGTGCTAGGTCTGCATAATTAATATACAGTTTGCTTTTCTCTCTTTAGTATCCCCATTCTCCGTAGAATAGGAAAAACTTGGCAAAGTCATGGATGCTCTGGTTAAATGGGACAAGGATGGTACAACAAGCATCATTGCAGTCATGCGGTGATCTCAATGTGTAGAAGAACAGTTTTGAGGAAATGGCTGAGAGGATGGTGATGGGGAAAACTGAAAAGAAACAGATGTGGATCAAGAGGAAGAAATAGACATACAAGTGTAGTTGTGATCATCAGATAGACCCCTGCTGGAGACAGTGGTCACTATTTATCTTCTGGTGAGTCTTCAAGGGACTCCCTGCTTCTTTCACATCTTGGTTAGAAGAATGGTTTAACAATCAGGTCAACTTTTCTTCTCCCCCCCCCCCCCCCCAATGGTGCTAAGTCCACGCATGCACAGTAAATTTTTAGCACAGTTCTTTGCCAAGCCTAAATGAATGTGATTTAAATTTACTGACTCTAAATGGCATTTAAAGAAGGAATTCCCATCAGATAAATAATATGCCACGATGTAATTGATAAGTGTGGTGTAACAGGAAATAATCTTACAGTTGACGGTTAACAGTATATGCCTATTGATTTGGGCAAAGTAATTGCAGTTACCTGGATATTCCAACTGTATTTTATATGTAAGGATATTGTGATTTCTCTCTCTTTTTTTTCTGTGCAGTAATAAAACCATTTCACCACTTAAATGTACACATGTAATACTTATGAAACCAAGTGTTTGGTAGTTGATGTGTAATTGTGACAGTTGCAATCTCTGTTATCAGAAGCATTTTAGTGTATTATGTAAGCTCATAAGAAAGCTTTGTTGTAGAAAACATTTTTCTTGTTATTTCAGGACTGATAAAAACAAGCATGCACTTGAATTCCTGCTTTATTAGTTTCCTACATCCTCCATTCATTTTATATGGCTTGCAGTGTAACACATCAAGAGTTATGAGGAAGGTTTGTTGAGAAATTCAGTGTAACAAGTTTTGTATTGAAAGTATTTGACTGGCACAATTGTTTGGATTTGTGCGCAAATGAATGCAATGCTTTTCATTTTCTGTTAATTCTCTGTATCATCAATTAACAAATCAGCATGTAGGATCTAAGAAGAAATTTATACAATGTTTTAATTTCGTGTAAGTGGAAATAATATGATCTCCTAACTTGTTCTTTGCTGGCAGACTGTACCAACAATGGTGATGAGTTAGCAATCACAACATGGCCTCTACCACAACAAGTCAATGAATTTTCTACTCCAACAAAGCCAGTTGTTGCTGCTCCTCTTCCATGATATCCAGTTGATGCTGTTCCTGTTCCAAGATTGCCAGTTGGTGCTGCTCCTGCTCAAACATAACCAGTCAGAGATGATTCAGCTCCAGCATTGTCATTTGATCCTATTCCATCACAGCCAGATGGTGCTATTCCTGTTTAAAGACACCAAGTTGTTGCTGTTCCTGCTCCAACACAGTCAAGTAGTGCTGGTCCTGTTCCTACACACCCAGTTAGTGCTATTTCTGGTCTAACATGATCAGGTAAACCTTTTCCCATCGTCAATACTAGCTTTATTGATATTTCTAATTGAATGGTTTAAAAATTGCCATGCATGCTTATTTTCTTTTCTGAACTTATCAGAAACATTAAAGGTAAAACTTCAGAGAATCATTTAGCTTTACATGTCAGCAACAACAATAAAAAGTTCACAATCTTATGCCTTTACATGAAAAATAGACATTTATCACAACTCCTATCTCAGTTGAGTCCCATGTTTATTGCTTTATAACAACCTTAGCCAGTAAAATACTAAATGTTTGAATGAGGAATTTTTAAACTCACTCTTTATGCTGTATGATTTTAGTCAAATAGAAATGACAATTGCCTTTATTTTTCAGCTGCATTCCATATTTATTTTCTTCACTTAGTTTGCTGATGTGATTATTCCTCCAACGTGTTCAGTTGTTTGCTATTTTTGCTTTGTCACACCCAGATGGTACTGTTTCTATCCCAACAAAGCCAATTGGTGCTGCTCCTCTTCAAAGACATCCGGTTGATGCTGTTCCTGTTCCAAAACAGCCAGTTGGTGCTGCTCATGCTCAAACACAACCAGTTAGTGCTGCTTCAGCTCCAACATAGTCATTTGATGCTGTATCTATTCCAACACAGCCAGATCGTGCTGTTCCTGTTCCAACACAGTCAAGTGGTGCTGATCCTGTGCCGTCTCACCCAATTAGTGCTATTTGTGGTCTAACATGGCTAGGTAAACTTTTTCCCATCATCAGTACTGGTACTAGCCTTATGATATATCTAATTGAATGGTTTAAGAATTGCCAGGCATGCTTAATTTCTTTTTCTTAACTGAGCAAAAACATAAAAGATAAAACTTCAGAGAATCATTTAGCTTTACATGTTAACAACAACAACAACAAAGGTCCCACTCTTACATCTTTACATAAAAGATTATTGTATCACCGCTCATATCTCAGTCAAGTCCCACCTTTATTGCGCTATAACCATATGTACCAGTAAGATACTCAATTTCTGTATGAGAAATTTTTGAACTCACTCTTTATGCTGTATGATTTAAGTCAAATAGAAATGACATTTTTCTTTCCTTTTCTGCTATAGTCCATATTTACTTTATTTACTCTGTCAGCTGATGCGGTTACTGCTCCAAAATGTTCGGTTGGTGTTATTTCTACTATATCACACCCAAATGGTACTGTTCCTATCCCAACAAAGCCAGATGGTGGTTTGCCTGGTCCAATAGACCTTGCTAGAGCTCTTTCAGCAGATGCATGTGTTAACATAATAAATGTGACCCTGCACCTCAAAACAAACAAAAAATCTCCAGACATGAATTTTTTAGTTAAGACCATATTCTGAAAGAGCAGACTTTAAGCTTTAAAATGATGTATAACTCAAATCAAATGGACTCTCCTAACCTATCTAAATATTTGAAAGAAAGCACAAACTCAGGAAAAGTGTGAACTGAGAAAAGAGGCTCTGAAGTACAGTGTCTATTCAAGCGCTTAATCTTTACCAAACCGTGCTGGCTCTGCGATGAATGGGACAAAAAGCAGGGAGTAAACCACCAGAGTAACAACAATGAAGGGATTATCAGATTAAACTGAAATTAAGCATGCCTCATTAACACATTCTGTCCATAATTAATGCCAACTTTCAAAGCAGTATCATTATCCTTTCAAAAGTTATTAGAGTTGAAAATGAAGAGTGTGGACAAGGTTTTTCTGAAATGAAAAAGGGATTCTAAAAACACACCTAATCACACTATTCTACCAAAAATGTTCGAGATAAACTGCTAAAAAAAAAACACACTTTCCTACCCGTTTTATGATACCAAATTTTAGCATAATGTAAAAGAACACCCGCTCTTTCAGAAAATATGAAAAAGTCAAGTTTGGCTAGGTTGACCCATTTCACTTATTTTCAGTCCTCACGCAAAATCAGTGTGTGCGACTTTATGTTCGTTTTGAGGTGCACGGTCACAAATACTCTCTCTCTCTTCAAATACTGATTGGATTGATTTTTTAATTATCTCCTTGACCTCTGCAATGCACTTGAGGCTGAAATGGAAACAAGGCAGAAAATCATTCTTTCAATCGTAAGTCACCTCTTGAAGAATATTTCTATTGTTAACCTTTCTGTGATTTCTGCGCTGCACCGATTAATATGATTCTCATAGCAGTGACTTATTATGGTATGACAATAACATATCAAAGTTCATCTTAACAGGGTTAACATTATGATTCAAGACAAGATATTTGTTCAATCCCAATTGAGAAAAGTAGTGTAAATGTTTTTGGTATCACACTTCTGTTACTCTGTGGGAACATTACTAGTGAGCATGGACATGCCTCCAAAAACTGAAATCCCTTATGCAGGTGACTTAACTATGGCATGGCAGACCTCTCAACCATTCTGAATTTGGAGGAAAAAAGAAATGTGAATTCTGACCATTCCCAGTTCTTTTTTCAATAGGAAGTTCCTATTTCTCGTGATGATTTTACTACACACTCATATGGGAAGTGCTCTTTCTTTCCTACTTTGAACCAAATCATCCCCATAGATTTTAGCTGGGTGACTTGTAAATGTAAGAATTTGCATTTAACAGATATTTAAAAGAATTTTCAAAACATTTATTTGGAATTGAAGAATTCAAGGTATAAGTGGGGAAACATATTTTTTCCTCCACAGATATTCCAATTTCTAAGTGAAAAAAAGATGAGAACAAAATGTATTTTTCAGGGCTATTATAAGCACACACTCACATGCACATCATTGATTCTTGTGTAAAGTTCAATTTTGTACAGAGGGTTCAAAATTTGACCAGAATCTGGAAATTACCTTTGAAATTAATCATGGATTTAACGAAACGTATTCATGCTGTCATATTCTAATCATCTGCAACTAATTGTACACTATCCAGCTGTTACTCATATCAGTGACAGTGTTATCTAATGTATAGTCTCCTCATCCATTGGTGGTGGCACCAAAACATTAAAAATTAATTCAATACTTTTTTTTAACAGATTGTCTGATTTTTTCCTCAAACCTTCACTCTTGCGTTCTTTTTTTTATTACCTACATTCACTCAATTCACACGTGTGTTTGGGTTCCATCCACTTTTAGATTAGCTAATGTGTATGCTTGTGTGTACTACTAGGTGTTACACAAACATTTCCCACTTTTGATCCTTAATAGTTGAAAAAGTGTATATCAGATAACACTTGCATTGATTTGAGCAATAGCTGAGTAGTGTACAATTTTGTTGAAGGCGATTTAAAAATGATAGCATAAATCAGTTACATTAAATTCAAGATTTATTTAAAGTTAGGTTTCATATTTTGCTCTGGTTTCAACCCTCTGTACAAAATGTTGATTTTGCACAGGGGTCAATTGGTGTGTATGACAGTTTGTGGTTAGCACCCTGACAATGGTCCTCAACAATGGCTAGGATTGGACTGCTCTATTACATATTCATGAGAAATTCCACTGTCACAGCTAGGCTTTATTCATCCTGAAATGTAGTGTATAGAAGCGCATGAAAACATGTGCCTATTTCTTTCATGTGCATGCATTTTACCCTTTACCATGAATTCAGACTAGCAGTGCCCAGGGCAATCTATCATGATTTTTTTGATAAAGCATTCATGTGCCTTGGACCAAGAGTCCAGAAGCCTATTCAGTAGAGCTCTGAAAAGGGGTTATTAATGGTATTCATGTGTATTTTTCAGGGCTATTATAAGCACACACTCACATGCACATCATTGGTTCTTGTGTAAAGTTAAATTTTGTACAGAGGGTTCAAATTTGACCAGAATCTGGAATTTACCTTTGAAATTAATCATGGATTTAACGAAACGTATTCATGCTGTCATATTCTAATCATCTGCAACTAATTGTACACTATCCAGCTGTTACTCATATCAGTGACAGTGTTATCTAATGTATAGTTTTTGAACTATTAAGGAACAAATGTGGGAAATGTTTTTTGTAAAACCTAGTACAACATGCACTTCTGAGTGCAAAACGTTATAAATGTACATGTACATGTTCCGTGTACAAGGAAGTGAAATAGAATGAATAGATATTAATCTTGTAAGTGTCATCGTGCTGAAGGTGATCAGTTTCAGTCTTTTTGTAAAACCTAGTACAACATGCACTTCCGAGTGCAAAACGTTATAAATGTACATGTACATGTTCCGTGTACAAGGAAGTGAAATAGAATGAATAGATATCAATCTTGTAAGTGTCATCGTGCTGAAGGTGATCAGTTTCAGTCTTTTTGTAAAACCTAGTACAACATGCACTTCTGAGTGCAAAACGTTATACATGTACATGTTCCGTGTACAAGGAAGTGAAATAGAATGAATAGATATTAATCTTGTAAGTGTCATCGTGCTGAAGGTGATCAGTTTCAGTCTTTTTGTAAAACCTAGTACAACATGCACTTCTGAGTGCAAAACGTTATAAATGTACATGTACATGTTCCGTGTACAAGGAAGTGAAATAGAATGAATAGATATTAATCTTGTAAGTGTCATCGTGCTGAAGGTGATCAGTTTCAGTCTTTATGGACAGGCAGTGAAAAAAACACACAAGGTATTTCTAATTGAACTTCGATCCAAATTGTTTACAAGAAAGAAATGATTCCATGTTAATCTTCTGTAGTTGAATAATAAATTAATAATTTATCAGACCGGAGAAAACTATTTAGATTATGCTGCATGTTTATTTATTCGTACCTGTCCTACTGTGTTAAAAATGACAATTGATAATGTATTTGGTTGTTCACAAGTGAGAACAACAAGTTAACTGGAATGGCGGTAGCTTAATTTGATGCATAACAGTAATTAAAAATACAATGTATTGTTTATTTGGCCCTATTTTTCTTTATAGTATGGGCTTCAGAAATTTAGTTTCTCAATCACCGTGCAGTGATAATTTCTCTTGAATTACATGTATTACTGGTAATGTGATCGTAACAGTTGTGTGTGTGTGTTTGTGTGTGTGTGTGTGTGTGTGTGTGTGTGTGTGTTTGTGTCTTTTATTATGAAGCCAGCTGAGTCACTACTGTAGACATTTTTGCTTTTAACACAGTAAACCTATTATCAGTCTTTTTTTTTACCGGTGTATTTGTGTAAAGTTCTGGTGATTAGCATGATTTAACATTGTGAAACAGCGTACCAGACAATGTTCTTCCCATTTTCACTCCATGGTTTTGCAAAAACACTATAGGCTTCAGAAATTTAGTTTCTCAATCACCGTGCAGTGATAATTTCTCTTGAATTACGTGTATTGCTGGTAATGTGTTCGTAACAGTTGTGTGTGTGTGTGCGCGCGCGCGTGTGTGTGTGCGTGTGTGTTTGTGTCTTTTAATATGAAGCCAGCTGAGTCACCACTGTAGACATTTTTGCTTTTAACACAGTAAACCTATTATCAGTCTTTTTTTACCGGTGTATTTGTGTAAAGTTCTGGTGATTAGCATGATTTAACATTGTGAAACAGCGTATCAGACAATGTTCTTCCCATTTTCACTCCATGATTTTGCAAAAACACTAAACTTGCAAATTTTAAATCATCAAGACACACGATACACAAAATTCCATACCTTCAATGCAGCGCGTCGCGCGCGATGCAGTTGTTTCTACACAGCGCACACGCGCGCGCAGTGTTTATACGGTTTTGCAAAGAGTCAAATCGCGCCGGATTCGACGCTTCCAAGTTGCGCGTACTCTAATTTCGATTTCCCGAAGAGTCGAATCCGCGTATTTTGCCAAAACGTGGCATTCCGAAATAACAGGGTATTTCTAACTCGTCGTCATTGCTTTATTCCTTGTCTAAGTAAACTGTCCCTTGTCTCGGTGTTTGTTTACGACCATCACTTTCCTACAATGTAAGTTTTGATGCAAATTTTGCCATCGGCGTACCGTGTTCAGGCGGCTTAAAGAGAAGCAAACTTCAAACGTGTTTATCTCCGAAATGCGTTTTACACTCCGGCGGGCGGATTCGACGGTTTGTAAAATCGTTGACGATATGATTATCTCTCTCAACGTAAAGAACTGCATCACTAGTTGCAGGACCCATATTTCTAAATGACAACTCATAACCCTTTGACTGTGTTTGTATAATGATGGCATATTTAATCAGGTTTTAAATTTCAGTTTCTGTGTCTCATTTCACATGCATGAAACTGTAACTCTTCCTAAATGAGATCTACGTTACCATTTTGTTTAAATCATTCTGCACCACTCGGATGTTGAATAGACCAGTTACAGTGATTTAACAAACAATCAGAGCAAAAATGCTGATGTAATGCTAAAAAAAAAACCCTTGAAAGTTGTTCAGTTATTTTGTAATTATTAATGGTGTCACTGTAAGTTATCATTCTATTTGCTGAGTAGTCTATTATGCAAGAAAATGTGGAAACATTTGAAGAGTTTGTTCGCAAAAACCGATACGTCCATTTTTTAAGAATTTGAAGTACTGTCACTGTCATTAAGTACAAAATAATACCTTTTAAATGATATATTGGTCATCACAGGTAGATTTTTGAAGTTATGGTTAAAAGAAGCAAACATTTTCTTATTATTCTTTTTATTTTTCCTGACCTTTAATCGCAAATATCTCCATTTGGCAAATATGGACTTATCGGTTTTTGGTAAATATGGACTTATTGGTTTTTGCAAACAAACTCTTCATTTTCTACCAAAGACATGTACATGCCTTCTATAAGCAACAATGTTTAATGTTAATGTTTTTTTTTCTGACTCTTTAGTTCATCACACTGTACGTCTTTATTATGCCGTGCATGCAAACCAGCACTTTTATGTTCATCGAACATGCACTCTTTCAACAAGTAACATACTGAAACCAAAATTTCAAAAGTTTATTTTTCGGTCTATTTCTCTCTTTTATTATGCGAGAGCACTCCTTTGTCCACCACGGGACTGGCTTTCGACAAAACTTTCTTTTTTGTTTCACTCCTACTGTCCTATCAAGTATAATTCTAAGATTCTTGAGAAAAGATTCATAAAGATCTATAACACTCATACCATCTTCGTATATTGGAGTGTGGTTATCACACTCCATCTTAAACATGCTATACCAATTCATATTTTTCATATTGCATGTGACATTTTGATCAACTTCCTTATGTCTAAAATCATCTCCCATATGTAACTCTCAGTGAGTACAGGGAAATGATTGCTACCAAATCTGTCTGTCTTAGTGTCTGATCGGTGGTAGTCTGGCTTCCAGACCCTCTACTCGTTCTAATTTTCTCTTCAGGATATTGACCCCCTCAACGTCGAAAACTGGTATAGTTTAAGGTGGTTTTGTCCCGTGCCTTTGACTTAGGCAAAGGTAGCGACTTCCGTCGCAGAGTCCAGTTGGCAAAGGGTCTGGAAACCGGACTACTGAGTAGATCGGTGGTAGAAGCTCGCAAGGAGGAAGTAAAGCAGGCTCGTTTTCACAGATGATTTATTCTACAGCCAAGTAGGGAGTGGCTGTGTTGTTTGTAAGCTGTACAAAATATTACGTTTTACTGTTAGCACTTGGGAGAGAGTTCCTACTGGCCGAACAACTATCTTCTACCTTGGAAACTGCATGATCGCAAGTCACATGAAGGTAGTTGGATACCACATAGGAGATTTATGTCATGACGGTCATCTAGTTTTCTGCACCTACTGGGAAAAGATTACGGGTGAAAGTGGTAATGTTTATCAGTTTTTTTCCCCATTTTGATATGCTTGCATACATTCCTCTGCTTCATTCTTTATAATGTGACATATGTCTCTGTCATGGCCTCAATATGATTATCTCTCTCAACGTAAAGAACTGCATCACTAGTTGCAGGACCCATATTTCTAAATGACAACTCATAACCCTTTGACTGTGTTTGTATAATGATGGCATATTTAATCAGGTTTTAAATTTCAGTTTCTGTGTCTCATTTCACATGCATGAAACTGTAACTCTTCCTAAATGAGATCTACGTTACCATTTTGTTTAAATCATTCTGCACCACTCGGATGTTGAATAGACCAGTTACAGTGATTTAACAAACAATCAGAGCAAAAATGCTGATGTAATGCTAAAAAAAAAAAACCTTGAAAGTTGTTCAGTTATTTTGTAATTATTAATGGTGTCACTGTAAGTTATCATTCTATTTGCTGAGTAGTCTATTATGCAAGAAAATGTGGAAACATTTGAAGAGTTTGTTCGCAAAAACCGATACGTCCATTTTTTAAGAATTTGAAGTACTGTCACTGTCATTAAGTACAAAATAATACCTTTTAAATGATATATTGGTCATCACAGGTAGATTTTTGAAGTTATGGTTAAAAGAAGCAAACATTTTCTTATTATTCTTTTTATTTTTCCTGACCTTTAATCGCAAATATCTCCATTTGGCAAATATGGACTTATCGGTTTTTGGTAAATATGGACTTATTGGTTTTTGCAAACAAACTCTTCATTTTCTACCAAAGACATGTACATGCCTTCTATAAGCAACAATGTTTAATGTTAATGTTTTTTTTTTCTGACTCTTTAGTTCATCACACTGTACGTCTTTATTATGCAGTGCATGCAAACAAGCACTTTTATGTTCATCGAACATGCACTCTTTCAACAAGTAACATACTGAAACCAAAATTTCAAAAGTTTATTCTTTAGTCTTTTCTCTCTTTTATTATGCGAGAGCACTCCTTTGTCCACCACGGGACTGGCTCTCGCCAAAACTTTCTTTTTTGTTTCACTCCTACTGTCCTATCAAGTATAATTCTAAGATTCTTGAGAAAAGATTCATAAAGATCTATAACACTCATACCATCTTCGTATATTGGAGTGTGGTTATCACACTCCATCTTAAACATGCTATACCAATTCATATTTTTCATATTGCATGTGATATTTTAATCAACTTCCTTATGTCTAAAATCATCTCCCATATGTAACTCTCAGTGAGTACAAGGAAATGATTGGTACCAAATCTGTCTGGTAGTGTCTGATCGGTGGTAGTCTGGCTTCCAGACCCTCTGCTCGTTCTATTTTGCTCTTCAGGCGTATCAGGGCAATTACCCCTCGAGGGCAATTATCCCCCGGCTGAATACTGGTTAGTGATAAGGTTAGAGTAAAGATTAGGGTTACGGTTAGGTTTAGGGTATACAGTTGTGGTTAGGGATAGGATTAAGTTCAGGATTAGGATTAAAGAGAAGCAGTCCTGAGATTTTCACTGTACTGATATTTAAGAAGAGTAAAAAATATAACCTTTCACCAATTTATACGCTTGGACATCAAAAATTGTCTCCGAAAGCGATTTTTGAAAACTAATTCCTGCAAGCGATCGTGTAAGAGCCTGCCAAAAGGTGCAACGTCATTGATGCCCTACTCTCAAGTTGACAGCCGTGCCTAAGAAAACCAATTTAAGTGTTCAAAATGATCATATCTGATTTTTTCATAAAATGTGACAATATGTGGTTTTATTATTTCAAACAAAATATTTGAAGCCTATTTATATATACAGTTAATATAAATATAAATAGTAAACATGTATTTATAAATAACTAGGGATGACGAGCAGAACACCGCTGGAAAGAGTTGTGCATCGATGACGTATGACTCTCCGCCAAGACTTGCTCATTTGCAGAGTCACACTTTTTTAACCGAAATGTACAAGCTTATTTGGTGATTTGAAAGTAGTTCATTGGAGGTACCAACAACAACATATATATATTTTTTTTTTAATTTCGTGAGGACTGCGTCCCTTTAAGGTTAGGGTCAGGTGAAAGGTCCGGGGTAATTGCCCAAGGGTAATTGTCCTAGACCCTCTTCAGGATATTGACGCCCTCAACGTCGAAAACTGGTATAGTTTAAGGTGGTTTTGTCCTGTGCCTTTGACTTCGGCAAAGGCGGCGACTTCCGTCGCAGAGTCCAGTTGGCAAAGGGTCTGGAAACCAGACTTGTGAGTAGATCAAATCATCTCCCATATGTAACTGTGTACAGGGAAATGATTGCTACCAAATCTGTCTGGAGTGTCTGATCGGTGGTAATCTGGCTTCCAGACCCTCTGCTCGTTCTATTTTTCTCTTCAGGATATTGACGCCCTCAACGTCGAAAACTGGTATAGTTTAAATAGGTTTTGTCCTGTGCCTGTGACTGAGGCAAAGGCGGCTACTTCCGTCGCAGAGTCCAGTTGGCAAAGGGTCTGAAAAACCAGACTACTGAGTAGATCGGTGGTGGAAGCTCGCCAAGAGGATGTAAAGCAGGCTTGTTTTTACATTCACAGATGATTACAGCGAAGTAGGGAGTGGATGTGTTGTTTGTAAGCTGTACAAAATATGACGTTTTACTGTTGGCACTTGGGGGAGAGTTCCTACTAGCCGAACAACTATCTTCTAACTTGGAAACAGCATGATCGCATGTCACATGAAGGTAGTTGGATACCACATAGGAGATTTATGCCGTGACGGTCATCTAGTTTTCTGCACCTACTGGGAAAAGATTACGGGTGAAAGTGGTAATGTTTATCAGTTTTTTCCCCACTTTGATATGCATGCGTACATTCCTCTGCGTCATTCTTTATAATGTGACATTATGTCTCTGCCATGGCCTCAATATGATTATCTCTCTCAACATAAAAAAACTGCATCACTAGTTGCAGGACCCATATTTCTGTTTGACAACTCAACAGGCACTCTCTGACTGTGTATGTATAATGATGGTATATTTAATCAAGTTTTAAATTTCAGTTTCTGTGTCTTATTTCTCATGCATGAAACTACATCTCTTCCTAAATAGGGTCTTCCTTACCATTTTGTTTAAATCACTCTGCCCCACTTGGATGTTGAAAAGACCAGTTACAGTAATATAACAAACAATCTGAGCAAATGCTGCTGTAAAGCTAAAAAACCGTGAAAGTTGCTCAGTTATTTTATAATTATTAATGGTGCATTGTAAGTTATCATTCTATTAACTAAGTAGTCTGTTATAGAAACACAATGTGGAAACATTTTCTACCAAAGACATGTACATGCCTTCTATAAGCAGCAATGTTTAATGGGTTGTTGTTTTTTTTACTCTTAAGTCCATCACACTGTACGTCTTTATTATGCAGTGCATGTAAACCAGCACTTTTATGTTAGTCGAAAATGCACTCTTTCAACAAAAAACACACACTTGTTTTTAGCCTCATGAAATGACCGTTACAACACACAGACACTCAGACACTTCCTGCTACAGCAAATAGTCAACATAGAATGCAAATGTTACAGTTTTGATGGAAGTCAAGGTCGAAAACTTGCATCCACACGTATTACTGTTTCTTTATCGTATTTGTAACCGGTAGCAAGGCTTGTCAAGTTTATATGTAAGCTGCTGAGGGAGTTTGAGATTAATAGTATACCCCAGTATACACAAAATGCATAAAGGGGTATAGGAATCGCCGTGTCGTCGGTCGGTCGGTCGCGGTTGGTCGGGCGGTCTGACGGTAGATCGGGCGTCAGTTGCAAATCTTGCGTCGCGAAATTCTTCTACAGTTTTGGAACACTTTTGATGAAACTTCGGGTACAAGATGACATTGAAGTGTAGATGTGCAGACATGTTTTGTGTGTGTGTGTGTGTGTGTGTGTGTGTGTGTGTTTGTCAGAAAAAAGCGTTGCCATTATTATGGTAACCATTTTTTTTCCAAAAACCTTGTGGATTTAACTACTTCCACAGTATTTACGCGATTTACTTTAAATTTGGGTTGTATAATGATCTTTTGGTGTGGTTATGCAAAACACACTTTGGCCCGAATATACGGAGGTGGTACAAATGAAACCATGGTTAAAACCATGGACAAAAACCATGGAACGCCAAGTGTCGCACGGAATATTTCGTTACGAAATTGGTTATTTCGTTGACAAAATGACCGTTTCGTTAACGAAATGTTCGTATATAGTTACAAAACGTTGTCATTTCGTTACAAAATAATCATTTCATTGACGAAATGACCAATTTCATAACGAAATATTCCATGCAACACTTGGCGCTCCATGGTTTTGTCCATGGTTTAAACCATGGTTTCATAATTTGTACCACCTTTGTGAATTCGGGCCTTTGTGTTTGTACGCGGCAAGGCATTGCCATGGCAACGGCATATTCTCTTGAAAATACTGTGCAGTGAACTACTTCCACAATTTGGAAGCTATTGAAATCAAATTTTGTGTACTTGATGACATTGAGCTGGAGATGTGCAAGACATGTTTTTGTGTTTGTCGGAGAAAGCATTATGATGGTAACTTTGTGGAGTGAACTATTTCTGTCCAGTGTTTCAAAATTGAGAACAATTGTTATTTGTTAATGGTTCTACCCTACTTCGATTTCAAATGGCCGCCCAAATCGGAAATTCAAGTAATGTGCAGTTTATTGCCCCGTCTCTGTACAGGCAAGCTAACCTGGAAACATCAAAACTGCAAATTACTTGAATATGAGACCATTCTGAAGCAAATAATTTTCACACAATTAACAATATGTATATAACGTACTCTTAAATGAATCCCACAAGGATTGGAACGATCGTCCCCCAGCATTCCTACTGATTCCCACTGATCAGTTACTAGCCATTCCCTTTAAACTCATTCTTTATTGGCGAAATAATGCATTATTAGTTTATTTCTTGATTCTTCGTTATATTGGAGCCAATACGTTAATTTGCAACATTATTACATATTACGGGCAACGCGCCGTTAAAAGAGACAAACACTAAAGCAAACAAAATGACCACATGTATGGTAATAGTTCATTGTCCGGTTCTTACGAATATCATAATCACGCAGAGTGCTTTTGAAGTTACCTTTATTGATATGTATTATAGTGGTCGGATGCAACCATTTCCAATGACGAAATCAGAATATGAAACAAGCTTCAACACCAAATACCAGCATGCCATATTTAAATTTTACCTCTATTGATACCCGAAAAGGATTAATTTCACATCTGTGGAGCCATATAATCAATGACCACAAGCATTACTTTATAACCATTATGCCTTAAAAAAATTCTCTCGTATCTTTGTGTTTGTACGTTTCAGTATGATGTCAATATCATTTTTCTTTTCAGTAAGTGTTAAAGTTCCGTTTGAGACATATCGGGATATCTTAGTTTATTACAAAAATATTGTGACAATCATTTTGGATGCCATTAATTTTGGCTGATTTGACAAATTCGCTCAACTGAGTTGAATTTAAGAATACGAATTGCTGCTCTTTACCCTGGGCTTAATCCCCCGCTTCATGTTAGACCATAATATTTCACCATTTATAACAACATAATAGAAAATTTCCTTTAAGCGGGATATTCATAAAAGTCCCCAAACCTTCAAAAACCTTCAGCGCCCTCGAAATGGGGTAACACCATCAATTTACTTTCAATTTTTCACCATTACGAAAAAAATATTAACATTGGAATTTCAACTCCTGCCAGTTATTTTGGCGGTCATCTTTAACACTTCAAAACGCTCACACAAAAGTGGCATCAACCAGGCTTGGATCCAGCACCCTCGAAATAGGCTAAAACCATCAATTGCTTTTTATTTTACACCATTTACAAGGAAATGGGGGCTTACGTAGAAATTTTCTTTTTGACGGCCATTTTGTGGGCCATTCTGGCTGCCATCTTTATCATCTCAAAACCCCTAAAGGACAAGTCCACCTTCATATACATAAGGATTGAGAGAATGCAGCAAGTATAGAACACATCAGTGAAAGTTTGATGAAAATCAGACAATCCGTTCAAAAGTTACGAATATTTTAAGTATCTGCGCAGTCACTGCTGGAAGAGAAGACTACTACAGTGTATGATGTCACATGCGTACAACTATATAAGGAAAATAAAAAGAGAATTTCACAAAACTTTACTTTTTGAATAAAGAGCACATTGCTTCGACTTGCTACTGACGTATGTTAAGGGTAATATTATTCCCCCTGCCTTCTGAAAGAGAGAAGTCGAGTGTTTTTTTTTTTTTTTGTTATGCGAGAAAAATGGAAATATGTTGAATTTTCTTTATTCTTTCGTTGTACTCATGTGACAACACAAGCTATAGTAGTCTTTTCATCCAGCCGTGACTGAGCAGAAACTTCAAAAATTCATAACTTTTTAACGGATTGTCCGATTTTGCTCAAACTCTCAATGATGTGCTCCACTAATATTGTTGCATTCACTCAACCCACATGTCTATGAAGGTGAACTTGTCCTACAAGGATGAAAGAGCTGTATCCTGCAGTTTCAGATTATGCAAACTTAAAATAGGGTGAAACCACCAACCTTTTTCAATTTTACACCGTTTACAAGGAAATAGGGGGCCTACATGTACATTTTTTTTTTGGCGGTCACTTTGGCCGCCTTCTGTATTATCTAAACACACACAAAATAGAATACAAACCAACAATTGCTTTCGAATTGTCAAAATTTAGAAGGAATTGATACATAGGAATTTCAGTCTGTTGCTGCCATTTCGGCGACCATCTTGAATACAGTGTATCTCAAAATCTTCAAGGATCTGGTGTTGCATCGTCCCGAGTCGGATTCCGAGGCTCGTAATAGGGTAAAATCATCAATTGCTTTCAATTTCTCACTATTTAGAAGGAAATATGTGAAAATTAATTCATATTTTCAATTTCCGGCCATTTTGGAGGATATTTTAGCGGCAATTTTGGCGGCAGCCTTTAAAGGGACTGTACAGTACTGGTTGAGGTGGGGATTCATGTTTTGAACATTCTTAAGTGAGATTATGAGAAACCTCTTTTGAAATATGAAAGAGCATGTAATTTTAAGAAGGATTCAACGTTCATTTGATGAAAATTGGTTTTCAAATGGCTGAGATATCCAAAAAAGTGATAATAATAAAAGGCAACAGGCCACAACTTTATTAGGATCTCTTTGTTTCACCTTGTTTTTGGATATCTCAGCCATTTCAAAACCGATTTTCATCAAATAAACTTTTGATACCCCTTAGAATTGCCCGCTCTTTGACATCTCATAGAGTGGTTTCTGAATATCTCCCAAAACGTTAAAAGCTAAATCCTCACCTCGACCAGAACTGTACACACCCTTTAATATCTCAAAACCTTCAAGGATGCAAGAGTTGCATCATCCAGATTCTGATTTAGCACCCTTGAAATAGGGTAGAACCATCAAATTTTTTCAATTTCTCACAACTAGAAGGAAATACATGAGAATTTCCGGTTTGGGCGACTATTATTGGCAGCCATCTTGAATATCTCCAAACCCTCAAGGATGCAAGGGTTGCATCATTCAGATTGAGATTCAGCACCTCAAAATAGGGTAAAAGCATAAAAAAAAATAATTTGTGTAGACGATAATACAAGGTTCAGCCTCTGGCACCCAGACTAAAAATTCCGTTGTTCATACATGCATGCATGGCAAAAAGCAATGTTTCTTTATAATTGTATTTCGATTTGAATTTCAATGTCAATATCACTTCGTGTTTCTCGATGGAAAATGCATAAACTATAACAAAATATGATCATACAAACTGTCCAGCTTGGATATATACAAAAAGAAAAACAACATTGTACATACCGGTCGATGTGTCATTTTCAATCAAAGTAAAAGAATGCTAAAGAGAAATACTATGGAACCTACTAGAAAGCAAAGCTTGTTGAGCGTAGGTCTTAACAAAAGCTGAGTGTGGAGAACAGGATGAGGAGCACGGGTACAACTAAAGACCGAAATAAGAATAAACAAAAGAGAATGACTATCAATACGAAAACGATTCTTCTCACATATAAAATTAGAACAAGTATCCACATGCTGCACACTATAGCCGTTGTTGCTCCAAGAGCAATTTGACAGGGGAGTGATGATGTGAATACGACATAATTCTATGGTTGTAAAATTCCTGCTTCCATTGAAAATACACTGGGAAAGAGTCAGAAAATGGAAGACATGAATTAACAATGTGTATTATGTGATAAACCAGCCAGCTGCAATGCCGCATGAAAAGAGAAAGAAGAAAGAAGGGTAAACTATGACGGTATGTGACGTGACCGAAGGTTTTATACCAGAAGTGGAAGGAAACACACCGATAGACAGGAATCTTCAGAGAGCATACAACTATACGTATGCATAAGCCTGTTCACATGGCAACAAGCGAGCAGTATATAGCAGAGCATCCATGAGCATGAACATGATAAAAAGGAATGTTATTGCACTTGTATGTCGTAACTTTTCAATACATGGTGTCTGAGTTTACGTTTAAAGGATAATGACAAACAGCTTGCAAGACTTTTGTTGGGAGATCATTCCAATATTTTGGACCTGTATACATAATTGTGTTTTTAGCGAAAACTGTTCGAGTTCATGGAAGATGATAAGCGTCACTTTGACGAGTTGGATAGTGGTGGACAAAAATTCCTTAATTCTTATGAACATCTGTAAAAAACAAATCTGGAAGATCTTTTGAGGAAAAGTTTATACATAAAAATACCCAAGTTATAATCAAACAAATCTGTCGTTTCAAAATTTTGTGACGCTTGTGTGAGATAAATACCCGGCGTTGTTAATAATTCTGATCGCTCGCTTTAGAAGAAGAACAAGCGAATCCGGCAAATATTTGGAGGCGTTACCGCAAGCAAGAATTCCATAGTTGAGATATGGAGAAATCATGGTGGAATATACATGTATAATCTGCAAATATGTATGGGCAAAAAATGTTTCAGTTTGTTTAGGATTCCTGTGTTTCGTTACAAAGTTTTGCTTAAAAAATTAAAGTGAGTTTTTTCAGGAGCGTTCGTTATCGATGTAAAATCCTAAAAACTTTGTACTCTCTACTCGGCTTAGATTAATACCATTTATCTTAACGTCATCAGGAATAGCTGCTGTGTGCTTGTAGAGAATTGAGTATCTGAATATACGAACGATCCAAGTCAATGAAAGGTCATTTCGAGAAAACTTAAAAAAAAAAAAAACTTCATATCTTTTTTGTTTCTCCAATAATATTCTATTTAACTGTGATGGGAAGGCAACATTTTTAAATACAAATTAGCACATACATTACTATCACAATTAACATTTACATTAATTGTGGAGAGGTCTGTTTGTGTGAAGGCCTTGAGTCGTTCTTTGAATATGGACTTGGGTCGTTCTTTAATTCATACAGGATAGGCTGCTATATCAATGGTATGGTTAAAGTTAAGCAAAAGGTAAGAGAGGTTTGTTACTTTTTTCAGCTTTTAGTCCGTATGGAATACAAAAATGTAGTTGTCTACCATAGTATAATGTCCCTCATCTCTATACTATATAATTCATCATGTGTGTGTATCTGTGTGTGTGCACGTCTGTGTGTATAGACCGATTCAATTTCGATGACCTATTCACCTACCGCCGCTAGCGGCGCTATAACGGCCGCCATAACTGGGGGCCAACGGGGGCTTCTAGCGAGCTAGCTACCCAGCGAGTTGCACTTGCAGCTCAGCAGCCTAGGGTACCCATCGCGCATAGTTAGCCGGGCGCGGCCGCTGCGCCGCGGCCGGCGACCGCTGGCGCCGCGCTAATATTGTGATTGTTTACTCACTGTGTGGAAAAGTCATTCAGCGGCTTTTAATGCCTTTCTTTTGGACAAATTGAGTGATTCAGACATATTAATCTACTTTGAAAACTTCAAAGGAAGGATCAGGAAAACACATTGTGGAGTTGTTGGGTGCACAAATAACAGAAAAAACTGGAAATGGAAGCTGCACGGCAGTGTGTGAAATTCAGACACCGCTGACGCATGATAAATTAAGGCAAAATCAAAGACAAGTAAGTGAAATACAACGGTATAAAAATGCACAGATTTCGAAACAAACTATGTCTACTAGATTCTCTAATTAGGTTATCACTGTATAATCGTAAAATATGTTGTTCATCTTAGAAAGCAAGTTTAGATCAAAGAATTTGATAATTCGCTGATTTTTTTTTTTTTTTAATCCTTGGTGTCCTATACTTGCCAAAGTTAGAATACACTTCTTGGCTAGACTTTGTTATCATGACAAACATTTTACAGCCTACACTGCAGCTAAATAAATGTTTCAAGATGCGTTAAATTCTTATTGTTTTCACTTCTTCAATGTTCAGCACAGAATTGACCATAGGCCTATTCAATTTTGGCCTGGAACTCTGAATTTGACTTTTGATAAAGTGATACTTTATGTAAACCATGGATGGTGGCAAACATCCGTTTCATAATCATACTAAGAAAGTATGATTTAAAAATCACTTTAGTAGATTATAATATTAGGCGTTAGCGTGATGTTATGCAAGGTTACTTCGACCTAAAACAGTAGAAGTTTTGGTTGTAGACATCAGGCGACGTAGTCGTAACTTACATTAAGTTTAGGCATAGGTCCTACATAAGGCCTAAAACCGCCTAGATTTATATTCCATTTGGTTTACTCAGTTAGGCTTACCTGAAGTTATTGACAACTGAAAATGATATAGGATGTAGGGTTCTAGAAGTCTAGTCTGGATCCTTGCCTAGATTTCTAGACAAGATCTAACGTTAGAGTTTTAGACAGATTCTACCCGGCAGCTGGCCCGACACTCCCGAGTAAAGGCAAAAGCCTGCCCTAAAAAGGTTAAATTAACTGATAGCTTGCAATTTATTGCGCCATATCTAGCTCAAGATTCTTATTCATTATTTGTATTTAATTACATCAGTTAACTTGTCAACAGCCTAGGCTTATTAGCAAGACGTCTGCCTGCGCCTAGCAATAATTCTCCCCAGCGGTGTTTATTCTCTTGCAAGTCTTACACAAATGTGAATATACCGTACGGAGCTTACACGCGAGTACGGTACCCAAGTCATTGCCAAAGAAATAGAGTCTACAAACATTCACGGATCGTGTCGATATTTACCTTGAAATTCAAGTTTTGGCTACAGCCGTATGTCATCTACCCATTCGCTATAGTCGGTGTAAGTTGTTTGATTTTATCTATTTTTAATTAGCTAGGGAAAAAAAGTAGACTCTAGTTGTCACAAATCCAGATGCGTCGATCGCTGCCAGCGCCAGATAGCCAGCTGGCCGGCTGGCGTCGGGTGGTAAAAGCACTGGCTGCCGCTGGCACCGTCCCTTGCCACGCACGCACAGCGCTTGCCGACCCGGCCTGTTTGGCCCCCAGTTATGGCGTCGCCTTAAGAGGGCGCACTTCCATGAACAGTCGCTTGAATCGGTCTATACATGAGCTATAATGTGTATTATGTATATGTGTTAAATGCGTGAAAATGTCTTCCATCTGTCTCTTATGAGGAATAATATGTGTACGATATCAGGCGCGCCGGAAGCAGTTTTGGATTGGGGGGGGGGGGGGGGGGGCAAATATTGGAGGGGGCTCACGATAGACCATACATATCGTCGCTGTCACCACGAACTGGCATTTTAGTGAAAAATGGTTGGATTTCACGTTTTCGAGATTTTCTCATTTTTCGATACTACTCTAGACCCTTTACATTCCTGCTAAATTTGGAGACTCATATTTCAATGGTTACGTAATTATGTCGTACACATGAAACGACATTTAGCTAAATCCGCGGATTCAGATATCACAAAAGAGACACTTTGCAACGCGCGCTGAAATGTCTCTTTGTGAAAATTAACTTCGTAACTAAATCCACTGATCAAGATATCACAAAAGAGACACTTTGCAACGCGCACTGAAATGCCTCTTTAGTCCAGGCTAGACGGCACCTAAAATTGTTTCTTTTTTATGTATACAATGTTTTTTAATGTTTTTTTTTTTTGGTCAATTCGGGTGCTGATTCCAAATCTGATTGATGCCACTCGCGAAACCTTGAGCATTTTCGGCAAAATGCAAAATCCAAAATGGCCGCCAAATATGCTAATTTGGCCGTGATAATCACAATAATATGCATTCTATGACCAGTTATTCCACTAAACTTTGTACAGTTACACTGTATGTCCCTAGAGTTAATCCATCTGCATTTGCAATAGAATTTCCATTGCATAGGGTTCATTTAGTATTTAAAGCTCATTTTCAATTCAAAATGGCCGCCATTACTATGCTCATGTACAATAAGAATGGCAAAAAATATGCATGGTAAGTATAAAACAAATTTACTGTATTTCCAGTCCCGTACCTACGCTGTTATAATGTGTTGCGTGTGCAATAGAAATATATTTGGGGCCACTTACAATATAGACGGTCTACATGAATTTTTATTCTTTTAAATTCTAAAATTCAAAATGGTCGCCACTCTTATTCTCCTGTATAAGATGTATAGCAAAAATATATGTGGAAATAAAAAAACAATTTGCTGGTTTTTTTTTCTGACATGCAGCTACATCGTTTATTAACATTTAGTGCTGATCATATATCTGAAGAGTGTTCTGAACAAAAAATTATTCTTTTGTAATGCAAAAGTCCTAATTTAGCAAATAGATTAGGATTCTTGCTATGAATGGAGTTTTGAGCATTTAATATTCATAAGCATTACGATGTTTAACACAATTTCATATCTTTTATTTGTTTCCACAAAGACATTGAAAGAATAAAAGTGCACTTAACATCACGCAAAAAATCAATACCATCATGTTCTACATGCAGGTTGAATATAAAAATGTCATACTTACACAATATATTAAGATGCTGAGATGCATGGTATTTATCAAATAATGTTAAAAATGGAGGGGAAGCTAGAAAGCAAAGCTTCTAATATGCATTCCCCTAAAACCATTGTTAATAAGGTACAGAAAATCCTATACAGTAATGCAGAGATACATGGCTGCTGACAAAAACACATCGGACATTAAATGACAAAACTAAAAACCCTTTACGATGTAGCTTTTTTCAGCAAGGAGTATGGGGGGGGGGTCCTGAGGCGAGTTTGAAATGGATCATAACCTCCATCACTGCGATATGATATAATTTAGGAGTACCGCCTTGATATTATCGAGCAAACTTGATTTTCTTCTTGAATTAAAACAACAACAAAAACTGGTGAAGGCATAAACGAAACTGTCCTTACGCAATACCGTACAAACTATTCATTAATATTCATTATTCATTATAGTATACTGGCCTGGAGGAATTGTTTCAAAATACGCCTGGAGTCTATCTTCAGAATACAAAAACGAGCTATAAGGATTATCAATTGTACCAATTATTTAGCACCGACAAGCCCACTGTTCAAAAGTAATAACCTCTTAAAGATTTTTTATATATATTCTTACTCCCTTGGGATGTATGTACCAGTTAACTAAATTACCTTATGCTTTCACTCCCATGTTTGTAAAAAATAAAGTTATACATTCCTACCCTACAAGACAGGAAAATTCATTTCACTTTTCTCCCGTGAGAACTGCAAACAATAGTACCTACAGGTCCGACATTCTGGAAGAGCCTTGACTCCGACATTACTGAATCGTTGTCACTGAATTGTTTTAAACGTAAACTAAAAAAATCCCTTGTGTAGGCTTATATCTAATAACAAAACATGCAATTTTATTTGAAGTCCCTCTTCTTTATCAGATTCGTTTTTTATTATGTATTCCAGGTTTGCTTTTCGTTCTTTTTACTGAGTCATTTATGTCAAGGCTATTCCTGAATTAATGAATCATTATGTATCATGTGCATTTTTGCGCATTCTTACATTTACGTAACTGTGTTGCTCGGGTGACAAGGAGTCTTGTAAACGCGTTACAGGTGGCTACTTTGTATTTCACTATGCTTTCGTATATTTTATTCCTTTCTCTTGCTCTTTTTGCTCTCTTATCTTTTACGTCCCTTTCCTTCCTTTCATAGTTTTCGTTACTAGGTTTTTTAAGAAGACCAACACTTTCATCTATACAGGGACCTATACATTACAAGCTTTGCTTTCTAGTAGGTCCCCACATTTCATGTTTGTTAAATTGTCTTCTCTTGTATTCTTTGTAATCACGAAGCTATGTTCAATCTTATGTCCAATCGATCGTATCATGTTTGATGTTTTGAGATGTGGAACAATAAAATAAAATCAAATCAATTAAACATCAACCACCGAGCAATGTGAGGTACCTTTTTCAATTCTCTCTCAGTTCTCAGGTGTTGATTTATATACTTTGACATCATGAGGTCATTCATTCTTGTCTTAAAACTAAAACTGTCCTTTTTATTGTCTTCAAAGATCTCTTTAATTTGATGTTTGGCAGCAGGCGACATCAGCCCCAAATTTGCAGGATTCTCAGGCAAAAGATGCATAAATATCAGTCCTGCAATTGCCTTAATTGCAACCACATCTGATGATGTTCAGCACTTCCTCAGGGGTCAGAGGGTAATCAGTTGCCATAGAAACAGGATGAAGACATGAAAATTTGCTTTACCACCCGTTGAAGCCCTTTGGCTTTGTTGCCAGGCCAGAGACAGTATTGTAGGTAACTTGGGTGGTATCAGAGATGGCATCAGACCAGCATCTGCACCACCAGTTTGGGGGTCAAAGCTTTCAAGTGATGGGAGGGAAATCTAGGTTGGCTTGTGGGATTTCAGAGGCATTGATGAGAATGAGGCAGCACCTTACAGATCTCAAAGGCTCCCTTGACATCAATTATGCAGATACATTCACTCCGAGAAAACTGGCGGTAAAATCCATATACCTCGAGAACAGTGAAGCCTTTCACCTATGTTAGTTGTTACCAGAATTGTAATCTTGTATACCTTTAACCACCATGATGTAGAATATCCCTCTCCTTCTTTCTTCCTCTCCTTTTTTTCTTTCTTTCTCTCTCCTTCTCTCATTTCCCTATCTATGAATCAATTGAATACGTATAATACATTTTTATTGTACGATGTTTATGTACATTATGTGCACCTTATCCATACTGGACGTCCCAGTCAAGCTTTTCATAGCTTATGACGATCCACACAAAATGTATAATAACATGTTTCATGTACAAACAGTTTGTACATGAAACATGTACATGTATTCACAAATATGTACATAGTTTAACTATGTACATATTTGTGAATAATGTATGTATATGCATTTTGTGAATAAATCAAATCAAATCAAATCAAATTATGGCTGCATTTAGGCAGGAATGTCAGCATGCTTTTTGTCAGATAGCTCTGTGGATGGTTGCTGGTAAGGTTGGACTTTGGATCTTCTGTATTAGGAGTGCTCAAGCAAGTCCCCATGTCTTCACCCTGTCTCTATGGCAAGATCACCCAGTGACCCCTACGTACCTTGTAAGGCAATTGCATATGCAGGGGTTGCGGAACCAAGGGATGGGCAGCAGCAGACCACCCTATAGAGGTGGAGGCAAACAAGAGTAAAACAAGCCCCTTGACTAAAATGGACCTATCCCATTGCAGAGCCATCATGAATCACCTGCATTGTATTAACATTGGTTCTATTCCATGATTTCAGAATTCATCACAAAAGGAAAGGTGTGAGCAAAGTACTCATCTCCAGACACAAAAATGTGTCAATTTTACAGTGGCAAGCACAAAATTAAATTTACCTGATGTTGTTTTGTGCATTTTGAGTGAAAATAGGTGCCTACTTATGAGGTCAAATCTGTTTCAGTGGGAGTATAGGCGCTTCTAACAGTTGTGTGGGGTGAGTCAGACTTTTCTCCTGATGGAAGTAGCAATGCTCCTGACAACGACTCACTCTTCCATTCAAAAAGCTGAACAATTATGTATTAATATATCCATTTTATTTCATAATAATCGTGATGTGAGCTCAGCATGAAACATTTCCCAATTCTATGTGCCGGAGTCTAGGGAGTGTGTAACAGGTGATATGCTGTTTATAGTCGTAAGAACATTGTTTACTATATTTTTGTAGTCTCTCAAATTTGTTAGATGTGTAGCTCTAGTATGCTTTCACTGTCCCTGGTGCTGTGTAAATATGGAGCCCCGAAAATTTCACTTCAAAAAGTTTGTTAGGTGCTTCAAGAAGTGAAAGCAACGAATTTCATCATACTTCTGCGGGATATGGTTGTTGGAGTTTGATGAAACCTCATGGGGATGGTTTGTAGATATGGAGATAGTTATTCGTAAATTCCATTTGATATAGTGATAGCATCCGTTTAATACTTCGGTTTCAGAAACTGATCTTTTTTTTTTTCCTTTTTAACAACTTGGTACAGCTAACCAATCACATTCATCTCTTTAATCAAATCTTAGAAATATTCAACAATAAAGCGAACATATGCTGTTGAATTCTTTTAATGAAATACTAGAGCCAGTGTTATGAAATAAAACCAATTTGGATGTTGATGAAAATTTCATAATTTTTTTTCAATAATTTGCATACTTGTTTACCTTTGGAATGATGATCAGCATTCTCATATGGTTGTATTGTACAAGAAGAGTGTTTTGCTCACATGTAAATGTGTTACACATTTCTTACAGGCCCGACCCAAATTTGTTTTTATTTTTCAGACCATTTTTGACCATTTTTGGTGCCTCGACTCCTCCCCCAAACATTTTTGGTTTGTTTGTTTCTGTTTTGTTTTGCTTGTTTTTTTTTTCATAGTATGACGCGTGGGGGGGGGGGGGGAGATGGTGAGCGCCCGAAGATCACCGAAAAATCACGGTTTTTTTTTGTTTTGTTTTAGTCGAGATGGCTGAATATGTCATTCTGCATATTAGCTGTGTGAGCTTCTGTGGGTGTGTATGTGTGTTGTGTGTGTGTGTGTGTGTGTGTGGGGGGGGGGGTTATGAGTGTGTGTGTTTGTCTGTGTGTACCCATAATGTCTGTGTACACCCTGTGTTATAATGTGAGAATGCGCATTGTATATGTCTCTTTGTCAAAACTTCGGACTGTGTAGTGAAGTTTTCACAAAATGACATTTTTGTTTGGGAGCCCATATTGGCGTACTGAGAACTGATATTTCAGCACGATTCACATCTATAGAAAGTTTGTGTGCTGTTTATTCTCATTCATTAATAGTGAAATATTTTCAATAAGTTCAAGTATAGAAATATGAACAAACAAACGCCTTGCCCGATTTCTTATGATTTGTGCTGGATACTCCATTGACAATGCGTACACAACACTGAAAATGTCACTTCGTGGTGACTGCGCACAGCGGGAAAACGATTTCTTTCGTCACCACGAACTGACATTTTTGTATGGAAGCTAATTCTGACGAAATTCTTGATGATTGATCATAAAAGAATACTCCAATAGAAAGCCTGAGTCATGTAGATTGACTACATATCAAATTCAGTGTAATCTTATTCCATTAACGCATTCAAACATAACGTTTAAAAACATGAAAACTTTAAACGCGATTTACTCGAAATCAACGTTTGTGCGCTAGAGCGCTAAAATGCCAGTTCGTGGTGACAGCGACGATATGTTACACAATCTATACACATACACACACACACACACACACACATCTATATATATGGGTGAAAACGTTGAACGATGTACAATTGGGCAAATGAGGGGTCAAAATTAAAAAAACGTCACTCACTGATATAAATATATCTCAGTCAAATGTCATTGATATCAGCTTTCTTGGAAACCCGATTATACTGGGATATCTCCAAGGGTGTTGTTTTTATTCAAGATTAGATAGAACTGTGATATATTGGCGAACGTCTCTGACTAAAATAAACACTGTTTTAGTGAAAATTCAAATGAAGGGTAGAAAAACATTCAAATGAATATATTTTCATCTTGTTCATGCTTTTGAAGACTGTGTTAATTTGTTCCTAAAATATTGTTTACCTCCTGTGAAGTTTACAAAAGCTAATACACACGGAAGTTAAAGTAAAAGTGGAGTTTTTTGTCATTTAAGCAGAGATTTTTATATTCTTATCTTCACTTTCATCTCATTTGAACAAAACATATAGCAGGGGTCTCATTTGTTTACATTTTAATGTTCACTAGATACTAATAATGAATTTAGTGCATTTCGTTTGGTCAAATCCCCATAAAAGCCCTTTACAGATGCTAAAAGTAAGCCATGTTTTGATCAGAGACGTTCAGGTTTCACTCATAGACGTTCCTCAGACATAGACAATAAAAACGATGTCCTTTGATCCATAATTATGAGGTTTGTGAACAAACAACATTATTCTTTTATTAAACACATGTTTACCATTTGTTAACAATTCAGAATGTTAATTTAAACTTGAATTATTTTTCATGATGACCGATTCTAACTACAAACCTCTAAATTGTAAAAGGAATTTCGATTTCTACACCAAAAAATCAACAACAAACCTGTCCTTGTTATATTATTCATATCTTATAACACTTTTAAATGACAGACAAATAAAAATTTCATGAAATACTTGCAATTTTGACTACCTTACCTAAATTATTTGTTTATATCAGAGACATTTGCTTTTCCATCATGGACGTTTGGGCTGTAAGTTACCACTAGAATCAAACACCAAACTCCCTATTTTAAAAGATGCTCGTAACTCAACATTCCACATTCATTGAGAAATCATTTACCGAGGCATATGTCAAGAATTGTTTTTGTTTATGATGACAACTACTTTGTATTTCACCTTCCGGTGTATGCGAAGGTGTGCCCACATGCTATCAATATCGTATATGTTTTCTTTCAAATGTAGTTCAAATCTATAACAAAGGTAAACACGAATTTACTAATACTATTCTAATTTGACCACTATACCTCAAATATGATTGTATGTGTATGTCCGGCCAGTTCGGATTTTTACTAGGGACCGTACCTGGGCCACTGTTATGATGTCGTCTCAGAAAGCTGTAATTAACCTATACTCACCCTAGAAGCATCAAATTCCGCTGTGCTTTTTTGTATACTATGGCAGATATAAATTGTAAACGCCAAACTCAAAAGAATATCAACGGTGTGGTACAGCAAACGTTTGGCCAAAATGAACTGAAAACCTCTTTCAAGAGGTTGACAATGATAACATTACAATATCATATTTTACCTGTCACATCGGTAGGGGATTATCAATCCTTCCTTCTACTCGAAGGCGATACATAAGTATAATGTTGTAGAGGAAGCTAAGTAAAGGGACATTCTTAATAGACATTTTCTTGTTTCAGATGTTAGTATTTTTCCTTTTCTCATGTGTTTGGCTTACAAATCTCAAAAATAATACCACTAGAACATCTCACCTTACTTCTAAGAGAAAAGGAGTCATTACAGGGGATATTCAGCCCAAATATGAGCTAGCCGCTGATAAGAAAGAATAAAATCTTACGGGCTCAAGAAAAAATAATGAAGTTATGACGTTTTGAAGTTTCGCTAATTTTTCAGGAAACAGTTTTTGAACGGTCATTATGAATATGCTATTGGCAAATTGAGCTTGTCATTCCCTCACAACTTGCCATAATGTTTGCACATAAACTTTTGAAATTTTCAGTTTTTCATTCAAACATAATTATGCCCGAGGCTTTAATCCGGGTATATCTAACTGATTACTATTCTGAAGATAATCACCCAGGAATAGCATCATGTTTCAGATTTCAAAGACAGAAAAATTGAATTTTCGTTATTTTGTGTACACGATCAATGGAAAATTGTGAGGTTATGACATGGTTAGCTTACTCATTTGCATATTCTTATCAACTGTACGAGAACTTGTTTGCAGGAATTAGCAAAACATAAAAAAGGCAGTTAATTAAGGGTGCAATTAAGCACAATTAAGGGTGCAAGTATGCACCGCAGGTGTGCTGCTATTGTTACAAATTAGGTGCAAATTTATTTCTTAGCGTGTAAGCCTCAGATTTTACAGCCTCAAAAGCAAACGTAGTGATGTGCATAAAAAACAGAGTCCGCATTATAACATTGAATTGTATTTCCCCTCCACTTGGTATTCCATGTCCTCAATCAGTGCATGCTACCGACTGCGTCGCTTGCTACCTGAAACAGGTGGGTTTGGGATAGTCATTATTTTGTAAACAGACGGCACCTCCAAGATGTCCGTCCGGTCTTGCCAGTACCACGGCCGTTGTTTGGAACTTGTAGGCTCCATGAACATGACTGAGCCTAAAGATCCTGAGCAGGACGAAATTCTAATATTCGGAGCATTTAAAATCCATCCGGTCTTCCCATCTTGCTGTAAGAAAAAAAAAAGATGGGTTAAAATGATATTAAGATGAATTTATCATGCACTGGAAGAACAACGTACGCACAAATGAACGTCTCTGATCAAAATTATAAAATCAACATTGTTTTTAGATTGCGTAAATTACCTAGAACGATGTATGTATACGAGGGCCATATACTGTGGAATAATGAAAGATCTACTCCTTATTGTAGTAGTTGAAAATGTGTAAAACGTTCAATGTAACGTCTCTGACGTAAACATCTTTGCTTATCAGTACTTAATGGGTTTGATTTTTACAAGATATTGGCATTATATTTGGATTGAGGAGCCAATGTGCTACAAACATAGGCACCAATTCGCCATGGTGGGTCATTGATATTGGTTTGAGAGCAGATCCTATTTGTTCAGAGAACGTCTCTGACCTAAACCTGTTTTTCTTACATTTCTGCCTCTCTCACAAAAAATACGTAAACTAAAGTGACTACTACATAATAATCATAGACTATTGACCTATTACTAGTCATAAAAAAATATTTTCTGTCCTGGCAATGTGTTTACACTTGCTCAACCAACAGAAAATCTTAAATTTGAAACTCTTTTACATATTTTCAACATCTTTCAGGAAGCTTCATTTTTCTTAATATTACAACACGCCCGTGTTAACGTGGTTCTACTTGTTCCTATTATACTAACTGAGCTCATCCAGACATAAATTTACTCTAATGTTCTCATAATTTGTATAGTGGATGTCTTTATTTCATGACACAGTAATTTTCAGAGACGTTTTTCATTTTGCTCAGAGACGTGCGGTCTTTGATTTTCGTGCAGATTCTTACATATTTACTGTCTATCCTTGTTTAATTTACCTCTAATCCAAAGATTAAAATACATAATTTCACAAATGATACTGATTGGCAAATCTACGGAATAATAATTCTAATAAATCGGCACAAACACCAGGAAAGTTTTTGTTATTACTCACATTTTCAAGATTTGTGGGCATATCTGTCGTTGAACTGTGCTGACTCGATTCCAGGATGGCTCGTCATTGCGTAAAATAAGCACGCAAATAAAGTACCATGCAGTGCGAAAGTGTCAGATGAGGGAATATCCCTTCAGAGACTTTCAATCAGGGACATTCGTTTTGATCAGAGACATTCGCCAATTCGGGTTTTCAACCAGAACTCATTTTTGTGGACAGTATGCTACTAAAGTTGCCAATCATCATAGTCGCCTAGCTCACATCATTATACTGATATACTGATATCCACTTTTTATCTCAAGCATAATCCACTTTCATTAATGACACCATTAAACAACTGAACATCTCTGATGGTTATTCAGTATAATTTTCTTTAATGAGCCACCACATGATTATTTCTCACAGCTCACTCACAAATTTTGATGGAATGGTAGTATGGATAAGACGCTAAATAAATATGGCCTTAAATGTTTTCATAGTCATCCTGAATTTTTGGCGTCAAGGAAAAGATAATTCATTCAGAGACGTTCTTTTTCAGACATAAGTGAATTTACTGTTTCCTGATAAGATAAATAATACACACGTTTATGGCAGAAGTACTTGATTAAATAGTTGAAGTGTGTGGGCTTACTCACAAAGAAAAATAAAGCTGTAGAATTGCATTAGAACAAAAATTAAGACGTGTGATTTGGGGATTTTTTTCCCAAAATATGCATTTTTGTCAATTTTTTCAGCTTCAAGGCATTATTTTTTAAAGAAAATGCAAGAAGAACACTACAAAGTATATATTTTCTGAAAAGTACAACCCTCCTCTACCAAATGATACCTAAAACCATGAAAAACACCCCTAGGTGACAATTTTACAAGGGTTTGAATATCAAAAAGCCCGAAAATGGCCAATTGTACATCGTTCAACGTTTTCACCCATATATATATATATATATATATATGCATATATATATATACATATATATATATATATGTGTGTGTGTGTATACATATATACACGTGTAGTTATATATATATATATATATATATATATATATATATATATATATATATATGTTAAGTGGCGTACGGTGGGTCGAAACATTGGGGGTGGGCACCTTGTGGAAAAGTAATTTTGACGGCGTGTATGCTTGTGCGTGTGTGCGTGCGCTATAATGGGACAATGCATTACGGAATGTGATACATTCAACAACGCAGTCATTGAGCAACATTGTAAGTTTTCCTTACATGGTTTATGGAATGACGGTGTGAAACGACAAATTATATACTGTCAGCAACATCAGGAGAATTACATAACAATAAAATGCGAGCGAGCGGAGCGAGAGAGCTTGAAAATTTTAACATTTTACAGTCCCCAAACTGTCGTTTGTAGCTATATCTTTCACTTTGGAAATTAAGGGGGGCATTGGGCGCAACTGCTGGCAATTACTGGCGGCAACATGAGGAGAATGGCATCGATCCTTTTCAATCCGCATATCGTCCTTACCATAGCGTAGAAACCCTTCTCTTCAATGTGTCGAACTTCATCCTACAGGAAATGGATCGTGGAAATGTCACTGCTTTGATTTTACTTGATTTGTCCTCCGCCTTCGATACTGTTAATCATGCAATTTTGTTAAACACCCTCCAATCTCTTGGTGTAAAAGGTCAGGCATACGAATGGTTTAAATCTTACCTTTCATGCCACTCACAGGCAGTGTGTGTCAACAGCTGTAAATCAAATGCTATGCCTCTCAAATGCGGTGTTCCACAGGGCTCTGTGGGCGGGCCCACCTTGTTTTCCATCTATCTTATTAGCCTGGGACACTTACTGCGCCAGCACAAAATTAATTATCACATATACGCTGATGACATTCAATTGTATTTGTCTTTCAAACCTAACCAGGCCGATGCCTTACATGCTTTGAGTCAGCTTGAGAATGCAATGAACGATGTTTATTCATGGCTGAACTCACATTCTTTGAAATTGAATACGGATAAATCTGAGTTTTTAATGTTTGGTTCGAAGACACAATTAGGTAAACTTGACATTAATTTCATCTCCTTTTCCGGCATGTCAATTAGTGTGTCCCAAACCTGTCGCAACCTGGGTGTAATGCTAGATTGTAATATGACTATGTCTCATCAAGTTTCTAGCATTTGTAGATCTGTAAGATACCAACTTCGCAATATCGGCTTCATTAGAAAATATTTGAACCGCTCTTCTACCGAAAAATTAGTCCATGCCTTGATATCCTCTAGGCTCGATTTTGGAAACTCTGTCTTATTTAACTTACCACAAACTCAGCTCTCCATGCTACAAAGGCTTCAAAATGCGGCAGCACGCATCATCACACTATCCAAGAAGCACACTCACATCACCCCTATTTTGAGATCACTTCATTGGTTATCAGTCAAAGATCGCATTATTTTTAAGATTTTACTTTTGACTTTTCATTGCATTCAGGGCACTGCTCCTCAGTATAACATTGACTTACTCCATAATTACATCCCTGCTAGATCTTTACGCTCATCCAACTCCGGTTCTCTGATAATTCCAAGATTCACTACAATATGGGGCACACGTGCCTTTGGCCATGCTGCTCCCACCTTATGGAATAACTTACCTTCAGCCGTAAAAAATTGTTCTTCATCAGACTCCTTTAAAAGCAGTCTAAAAACTCACTTGTTTAAAGACTCAATTTGACTACTCATTACATGTACTTGATATTTGTATGTCCTTTATCTCCTTCACTTTCTCTTCCTTCCGCGCCTAGAGCACTCTGCAGAGTGGATTTGGCGCTATATAAATCATATCAATTATTATTATTATTATTATTATTATTAATTATTATTATTAATTATTATATATTATATAACCATTCAATGCGAGCGAGCGAAGCGAGCGAGCTTGAAAATTTTGACATTCTACAGTCCCAAAACTGGCGTTTGTAGCTATATCTTTCGCTTTGGAAATTAATGGGCGCATCGGGCGCAACTGCTGGCAATTACTGGCAGCAACATTAGGAGAATGGCATAATGATTCAATGCGAGCAAGCGAAGCGAGCGAGCTTAAAAATTTTGACATTCTACAGTCCAAAAACTGCCGTTGTAGCTATGTTTTTCGCTTTGAAAATTAAGGGGGAGGCGCACCGGGCTCAACTGCTGGCAATTACTGGTTGCAACGTTAGGAAAATGGCATAACGAATAAATTTGACGATTAATTTTGACATTTTTCAGTCCGCAAACTGCCGTTTGTAGCTATATTTTTTTTTTCGCTTTGAAAATTAAGGGGGGGGGGGCGGCCCAGGCGCAACTGCCGGCAATTACTAGCAGCAACATCAGGAGAATGGCATAGCGATTGAATGCGAGCGAGCGGAGCAAGCGAGCTTGGAAATTTTGACATTTTACAGTCCAAAAACTGCCGTTTGTAGTTATGTTTTTTCGCGTTTATTCATCTATATACATATCTATCTTATTCTATCTATTTTTATTTATTTATTTATTCATTTTATTTTGGAGGGGGGCCTTCTTTGGGGGGGGGGGGGGCAAAAATGCGTTTTGCCCCCCCCCCCCCCCCACACACTTTTTGGATTGGGGGGCGGCCGCCCCTCCCCCCCCCCCCCCTCCCCACTTCCGGCGCCTATGTACGATATAACTAAGGAACCGCAAGAGGTACCCAGCTGAATATTTGCACATGCATAAATAAGTGGATAAAGCTGTGCTGTCCCCATCAACCCATGGTTGCACATAACTAAGGTCAAGGGTCAAAGGTCATTTGTCAAGTTTAAATTGCAAAATGTCACAATTTTCCCCGTGTCTCTGCAGTGCGGGAAAGTAACTTCATAGAGTTATAATACACACATATTACTAGCCATCAATTCTCTGAATCTGTATGGCCATTTGTTCAAAGGTAAGGTAAAAAATGCTGTCTTTTCACAAGTTTCCCCATCCTCTAAAATGGTTTGATTGCTACATTTTTAGTTACTCCTAAATGCAGACCATACATCGTCCTATAACTAACATGCGAACTGAAAACACAAATTTCTTCATTTTTCCCCAATAATTTTGTGTTATTCAAATGGCAGGAACCTGGTTCTTTTGCATTTTCTGTACCTTTCTCCAACTGCTCTAAAGCCTTTTGCTCTATTTTGCTTCCATTCTAACTAATTCCTTTGTTTTTCCCAACATAACTCCTCATCACTGTCCAGCAAGTCACGTTCATTTTTTGTATACATGAATAGGCCGGGACAAGGAGTGATGAGAGAGGGCGCTATAATATGAATGTAGGAATGGCCCAAGTCCTGGACTTGGATCATTCTTTCCAGGTAAGCATGCCTGTACAGTGACAGGGCGATTAAACTGCACATTACCTGAATATGAGACCATTCTGAAGCAAATAATATTTTCACACAACAATAGATATATAATGAACTCTTAAATGAATCCCACAAGGATTGGAACAATCATCCCCCAGCATTCCCACTGATTCCCACTGATCAGGTACTAGCCATCCCCTTTAAGTAGGGACTTTGATATCCACGGTTGTCTTGGTACTTTCTTATAATTCGATCTGTATTGACTTGACTATATAAGCATTACGTGTACAAGTATCTATAAGGATGTTCATGAAAACATCAAAGGACGAATTTACATTTCTTTGATTATAAACAGAGGACCAATCAACTGACCTCAATCCCACGATTACATTCGGACGTGTCACGAAAACATTAGTTAAGGGTAGGCATTTTCATAGTAGAAAAATATGGTACAAGCGCATATATCGGAAATGATCGGTAAGATCGGAAACTACCATACCAGAAGTGTATTAACGAATATATTATCAATGAGAGTAGAAGTAGCATCAGATATCCGAGTAGGTTTCCCGATAAAAGGAATGAATGATTTTGACCCCCAAAAATAATAAGAAAGTCTTGACAGATTAAAGTATTAGTACAATTTAGAAGATTTATATTGAACTCACCCATAATGAAGCATGTCTTATTGTCAAAGTGATCAACAGAGAGAAGATTGTGAAATAGCTCAATGAATTCAGAAAGATTGGAATGTGGAGGTCTATAAATTTCCCCCAAAATGATTTCCCCCTTGTTTCGGGTGATGACCTCAATGAAAATACTCTCAAGGCATTCAGACATAATACAATTTCCATTTAACAGTTTCTGGTTTAAATTTTGCGTGACGTAGAAACTTACAACACCACGACTTTTGAAAGTCCTGTTTTTGGTAACTAATTTAAAACTGTCGATGGTAAATAGAGAAGGACGTGACGTTTCCTTGAGCCAGGTTTCACTGAGACCGATAATGCTGTGTTTAAATTGTAATTCGTTGAGAAATAAGATAAATAAGATTTATGATATTGAGCTACAGAGGACGGTTTATTGTTAATAATAATTGGGGGAAAAAACACCGCCCGAGCAGCGGGCTAGTAACACACAGGTGAGAAAGAGTAATCTGCGTCATAAACACAGAAAGACGTGGAGTAATACGGAGAGATGCACAAGCCCAAATGTGGCATAACACTGTAGTCAAAAGAGCAGGTGGATAGATTTGTCTCAACATTGCAAGAGTAAACGAGGACTTAAAGCTTATTTTGAAATAAAAATTCAGCGTGAGTTTTTTTCGAAGCCAAGTTATAGGTGTGCAGAAAATTGCAATCAGGGAACATGTATATCAACGACATATCATTTTGCTACAAGAGTTTGCAGACATGTGGTTTAGCATAATTGTCGAGTGAGAAGACCTGGGATGCATGCATGAAAAATGAATTATGGTAGGCATTATTATCAAGAAGTTAAAAAATAAGAATTAATTGAAACGCATTCGCAAAGAAAAGTAGATCAAAAATTATGTACAAAAAACAAACAAACAATGGCTCTAACTTTGAGCATAGCAATGTATAGAAGTACGCAATCAAGAAAAGACTTCTAACAAACATAACTTCTTTAACCAAGTTTCGCGGTTTTAACGGCCACCCACCCTACTCTTTAGCCACAGTACAGGTGTCACTTAGAGGTCATGTTTACCTTTGGGAATAGTGATATTAAAGATTTTCAAAATATAACATTTAATGCATACGTATAGGTCTGTTGTACCACAAAACATCCTATCATATAAAATTTTCCCAATAAAGACTGAATTATAAAGAGATATCTGTATTTTCTTTAATAAACCATATCTGTAGCGTCTGTAGACGGTTTGATCTAAAAACATTTTTTTTTTCAATTAAAACTGTTTTCCATATCTTGTATACTTAGCAGTACTTAACACTTAAGAACAATTTCTGATACAAATTTTTACAGTGGTTATTTCTATCCCTAACTGACAGTTAAAAACTGTTTTTAAAGCATTAATGCTGGGTTTATTGTTTCATCTAAAAAATACAAATGATAAATTTTGCCTTTAAGTCATGCTAGTTGCAAAAAAAAAAAGTTGGAATTTTGACTAACACAAAATGGGATTAGGCTGGAATAAAGCTACGAAAATGCAGACATGAGGAGAGGATTCAAGCCTCCTATTCCAGAAACGAAGTTGACATATTAAAATAAGCTAAACCTTGAAGGCATTCTAAGGTGACTAATAAGCTTTACTCTGTAACATTGGAAAGGCGGTAACTATACGTCAAAACACAGGAAAACATGCCGGTTATTTTAACAAGGAATCAACCGTATCAGCTTGACAATGTAACGGATAGTAATTTGAGAACACCCGGTGATAGTCCAAAGGGATACATGACATTCGAGAGTTGGAAGACTTCCATTGTCGCAGAAGCAATAACAATCATTAACGGTGATACACTTAATGGAAATGAGGTTACAAAGTAAGAATGCTAGCACGCACTGTAGGTGCATCATGACCTGCACTTACTGAAAGGTATCTGATGGTATATTAGATCAGAAGAGAAAAGGATTCACGTGAGCAAAAGGACAATCTTGAAATAATGATAATAATAATAATAATAATAATAATAATAATAACAATATATATATATATATATATATATATATATATATATATATATATATATATATATATATATAATATATGTTTCATCTGTTGGTACGCTTTTCCTTCCAATGCAGCAGCACATTAGAACCGACAACTGAGATTTTCGTATAGACGTGCTTCTCTTACTTTGCGGAGGTTGTAGGAATCTTTTGCCAGTACACTCCTTCTGGGGAGGCCTGTGCGGACGATGATCCTACGCGGGTTCTCGTCCTCGGCGGCGGCGTGGGATCCTTGTGGTTGTCGTTGGCGTTGACGGTCTTCAAATGCGGCCAGGATTTTGTTTCGTTTTGTCATGTATATGGACGTGGCAATGATATCGCGTGGAGCTGGGTCATGGGACGGACCCTCCGCTGGCCTGGCTCGAAGCGTTGTCACGGCGTGGGAGGCTATGGGGGTTAACCAGGGCAATGTTGTCAGCGTCCCTAATCCCAAGATAGGAGAAGGTATCCCGAAGGACGTCATCGACGTGCTCATCTTGGGTTTCTGCAACAACATAGAAAAGAAGATTTGTACGTCTACCGTGAATCTCCGTGATTGTCAGCATATCCTGTAGCTTGTTGGTTTCCTCCTTCATCTTTTTCCCCCCTATTTCTTGGTCTTTTCTCTGCTCCAGCTCTGTGATCTTATCTGAGTTCATTGTGACAGAACCCTCAAGGTCGGAGATCTTTTTGTTGATGGAGGCAACTTCACTGGACAACGAATGGAGCTTCGCACAGACGTTGGCGGAAGAAAGTTGAATACTGGAAGCGGTGGATGTCAGCCAGTGTTAGATCGGCGGGCTCGGTGTCGCTCGAAGATTCGGGCCGATCAGAGTGGGCCAGATGGGCGGTGATGGCACTCACTTCTTTAGTGGTTTGCCGAGTTTTGCGGGAAGCTATTATCATGCTGTTTTTTGTATCAACCAAACAGAGTTCAAGTTGCCCGAAATACAGCTCCATGACGGTAGAGTAAGGGCGTTCTAGAAATAATGGTGTAAGTTTATAGATGAGGAGCACGAAGAATTGTATAGTAACGAATCTTGTGAGAGGAAAAGGCTGGAAAATAGGGCGGCGGCCGACAACCCGGGAGAACTACAGCTGTACGTCCGTCTCCATCGAGAGTTGGGAAGGTTTTCGGAAGGGATATTTACAAGCAGCTCCATGCAATGTTTGCATGTCTTTCAAATGTTAGCAAATGTTAGTATCCATTCATATCCTACCTGTGATGCAACGGCGTAAATCCGTACTGAGGAGTGGGGGGGGGGGGGATGGTCACCATCACCACTATTACAAGCCCATAACCGGATCGGCGCAGCCTGAGGGGGGGGGGGGGGGGGGGAGAGAAGCTTGGTGCCCCCCCCCCCCCCACACACACACACGCACATTTTACAGGGATCGGATGTCCCACTCTTTTGCATGAAATATAAAGTGAGAGGAAAGTGGCAGCAAAAATATGAAGACTTTTTGTTCTTGTTGCTTTTTTTTTTGCTTGTCAGATGACTTGCGGCAGAAAATCACACCTTAAAAGTATGAAGACATTTTTTGTTTTTGAAATATCTGTGAGAGAGAGAGCGGAGCGACCGGGTTAACTGGGGGAGGGTGTGTATGGGGGGGGGGGGTGTCCCTCTCCCACACGAGGAAGATTTTGCATTTTCAGACCTGAAATTCAGCGATCTGGTGCACATTTTTGGTGATATTTTTGTTTGTTTTTTCTTTTCAATTCAATTCAATTCAATTCAATTCATTTTATTTTCATACTTCTCATTTATGAACATTACAACAGAAACCAGACAAGTTCTTTTACCTTGTGAACAATGTGCAGAAAACAAACAATATACATGGTGGTAACACAGTAATTTCATGTAATGATAACTGGTCAAAATCGAAATCGAAATGGGGTTGATCAAAGAGAAGTATGACGGGACCTACATGAAAGCTAGCTTGTTTGGCTGTAAGCTCCGAGTAATCAGTGTTTGTGAAAAAGAAACGGAGAACGGATAGAAGATAAGACCAGAATGATGATGTAAGGTTGCCAAATTTTATGTGATAAAAAAGAAGAAGAAAAAAAAAGAAGAAGAAGAAAAAGAAACAAACTATACATTAATATGAACTTACTGTGACCGAGCCATCATTATTATACAGCCTACTTTGGTATATATATATACTATAAACTATTGTTGCATTAAAACTTTCACCAGGATATGATCAGTAAGACACAAAAAGTAACATGTACAACTATTATCCATTTGGTGCCTGCCGTCAAGCTCTGCATAGAAGGTTGGAGAGGGGTAGAGGGAAAGAGGAAGAGAGGGAAACGAAGTAGAATGTGGAGTTGCTAATGATGAATTCAGAGAGCCCGATGGCAAGACCCTAAATGGAATCTGCAACTTGTTGACAAAATGTTTGATTGGACAATAACATACCACAGTATTACATAAGACATTACGACTGTCCAGTGTCTGCAAAATATGCACTCAATAAAAACTCTTTTAATTTACGTTTAAAGGAATATAAAGACGAGCAGCTTGTTATTTCGGGGGAGAGGTCATTCCAGTATCTAGGGCCCGTATACATTATCGTTTTTTAGCGAAAATTGTTCGAGTACGTGGAAGGTGAAATGCGTCACTTTGGCGGGTAGGATAATTTTAAAAACCAATAGAAAATGAAATATTCACAATATACTATTGAATGACTAAATCGTGGTATTTCAGCTCTTGCTCCGCCTGTGCGACATCACTGCGAAGGCCTACTAAATAGTGGGGCCTATCACCGGCGTAGACAGGATTGGGGGAGCGGTTATGAGATCCTGAGGGAGCTAAGCAAACGATGGGGGGGGGGGGGGGGAGGGTATGGTAGGGGGTTTCTCACTCCCACGGTGAAATCTTTTTACATTGAAAATTTTGACATTTTACAGTCCAAAAGCTGCCGTTTGTGGCTGTATTTTTTTGCTTTGGAAATTAAGGGGGCGCACCGGGTGCAACTGCTGGCAATTACTGGCAGCAACATCAGGAGAATGGCATAACAATTAAATGCGAGCGAGTAAAGCGAGCGAGCTTGAAAATTTTGACATTTTACAGTCCCAAAACTGTCGCTTTTGGCTGTATTTTTCGCTTTGGATATTAAGGGGAGGGGGCGCATCGGGCGCAACTACTGGCAGTTACTGGCAGCAACATCAGGAGAATGGCATAACGATTGAATACGAGCGAGCGAAGCGAGTGAGCTTTTACAGTCCCAAAACTGTCGTTTGTGTTATAGCTATATTTTTCGCTTTGGAAATCAAGGGGGTGGGGCGCACCGGGCACAACTGCTGGCAATTACTGGCAGCATGCAACATCAGGAGAATGGCATAACGATTAAATGAAAGCGAGCGAGTTTGAAAATTTTGACATTTTACAGTCCCCAAACTATCGTTTGTGGCTGTATTTTTTCGCTTTGGAAATCAAGGGGGGGGGGGGGGGGGACACCGGGCGCAACTGCCGGCAATTGGCAGTAACATCAGGAGAATGGCATAACGATTAAATGCGAGCGAGCGAAGCGAGTGAGCTTGAAAATTTTGATATTTTACAGTCCCAAAAACTGTCCTTTGTGGCGGTATTTTTTCGCTTTGGAAATTAAGGGGGCACACCGGGCGAAAATTGCTGGCAGTTACTGGCAGCAACATCAGGAGAATGGCATAATGATTAAATGCGAGCGAGCGAAGCGAGTGAGCTTGAAATTTTTGACATTTTACAGCCCCCAAAACTGTCGTTTGTTGCTGTATTTTTTCGCTTTGGAAATTAAGGAGGCGCACCGGGCGAAAACTACTGGCAATTACTAGCAGTAACATCAGGAGAATGGCATAATGACTAAATGCGAGCGAGCGAAGCGAGCGAGCTTCAAAATTTTGACATTTTACAGTCCCAAAACTGCCGTTCGTAGCTATATTTGTCGCTTTGGAAATTAAGGGGGGCGCATCGGGCGAAAACTGCTGGCAATTATTAGCTGCAACATCAGGAGAATGGCATAATGATTAAATGCGAGCGAGCGAAGCGAGCGAGCTTCAAAATTTTGACATTTTACAGTCCAAAAACTGCCGTTTGTAGCTATATTTTGCGCTTTGGAAATTAAGGGGCCGGGCGCACCGGGCGCAACTGCTGCCATTCACTGGCAGCAGCATCAGGAGATTGGCATAGCGATTAAATGCGAGCGAGCGGAGCGAGCGAGCTTTAAAATTTTGACATTTTACACTCCAAACACTGCCGTTTGTAGCTATATTTTTCGCTTTTGTTTGTCCCACTTTTATAGGGGAACCATCCCCCCCCCCCCTCCATCGACGCCTCTGCATATGGTGCGTTTGTTATGTGAAAGATCTGCTGCACACTCTTTGATAAATTAGGGAAATATACGTCCGTCTCAAAAGTGTACAAAGTCTATCGAAAGGGATCCTGTATAGCGGAGCTTTTGCATGTTCATGATTGCAATACAACGATCTCGTGCATAGTTCTGGCGATATTTGGACAATTTTCCATTAAGAAAGTTCGAGATTTGTCCTCATCTCGGGAATTGCTTGGGGGATAAATGATTTGTCTGCCTAAACACTTCCGTAGGGGCGGGGCAAATGCCCCTTTGCCCCCCCCCCCCCCCCCAGATAGATTCGACGCCCCTGATGTTCCCTGGGTATGCTCATAGATGTATCCTGACTGAGTCACCAGTCAATGTCGTTTCTCAGGAATGATTCAGGAAATGGAGGGGGTTCAATTGTGGCAATATAGTTTGTTTGTTTGTTTGTTTGTTTTCGTACATATCTTGCAGATGGTTCCCCAGTTACTCGCGTCATATAATAGCATGTTTACATATAGGCCTACTATTTGACGTTGTCAACATCTGAGCCATACCTTACAGTGTACGTCGATGTTACTTTCTTCGCGAGCAAGCGAAGCGAGCGAGCGCTTGAGAAAATTATGTATACATTTTCCTACAAGATAGAATACTGCTCAGCTCTGTTACCTGTCTGAAGGCCGGCGTACAAACGTCATGCAATATGCCAAAATTGATACAATCACATTTCTGCTTCCTCCATTTTTTTTTCAAAATTCAGGGGGGATGATTGTACAGGCCATCCTCCCCTCCTCCATTTCGGGGGGGGGGGGGATATATCCCCCATCCCCCCCCCCCCCGGGATTTACGCCCATGCTGTGATGCAACAGAATATCATAGAAAATCTCAAACTTTGTTATAGCTCAAAAGTCCGTAAGGCATAACGATAGAGATATATGTAACTCATTGACTGATGATCTTATATAGACGCAGTTCTTCCTTACAGTGATTCAAATCATCCTATAAAAGTTCTCGCAACATATCACTCGAATTAGAAATACGTCATTTAGCTCCAAGTTCCTGAACATTGTTTATATATATATTTTTTTTCCCTCCACTTCTTTTCGCTTCTCCGTTCTGTTGCAATTTGAGTACCCTAATATTCTTGTCCCTTATACTCGTTTTTCTTTCTTGTCCTTTTGTATTTTCCACCTAGTATTGTCCTTTTTTCGGTCAAATGACATTCAAAATAATTGAAATGTTCATGTTATTTTTTCTATAGATATTTGTGTATGTGTTGTGTTCCTTCAGTTAAATAAATATATTATATAATTGTTCAAAGCAGTAATGATTACACGCCCTTGTCAAAGTCAAGCGATATGCCTATTAACAAACGGTCTCCTCCACCTGTATACCAATAAAGTTTTGTCGTCATGAAATATTTACATTAACATTTTTACATGACTATGTACTGAGTACTCCTGTTTATATGTCAGTGATTTGTGAATCTTTGATATTGTCATACTTATTTTTGTTAAATTGAATATTATAATGGATAAATAAAACTTACTGACACTGAAACTGAAACACACCCATGCATACACACGTATGCACTCATATATATACGTGAGCGCCGCACGGAAACAGAAAAAAAGGGCGCTGGGAATATTAGTTCCTGAATGCAACTGACCTTGTTGATTATTCTTCTTATTCGTTTATTTTCTTTACACAAAAGATGCACTTAGGCCTATATAAAACTAAAAGTAGACTTCATAAACATGATAATAATCAAAATATTCTAATTCCTTTTGGAATTCTGCCTCCTTTTGAATGACAACATGCAATCAAACGCAAGTCAGAATAACTCAGATCCGATATCAGCCAACCAGAATTCTGTACTTATTGTATCTTTTATGTTCTGGTTGATCTCAATTTTTATGCAATAGGGTCCAGGAGAAAGTTTCCAACCCCACAAGAATATGAAGGACACTGATCAATGACTGAAAACAGAGTGGTCATATGCCTCATTCATTCCAGGTCTTGGACTAAGAAGTCATTCCGGTGAGGTGTTCTGACGATCAGTTCATCGGTTAACCTGTCTTTCATGTAGCCACGCCCTTCTCCCAGTCTAGTCGCCTTACGACGTGGAATCGCCAGTATTGGACAAAATTATTACAACCCTGCACCACCCTCCATTTTGACTTCATGCATTTTGGGTGTCAATACTTCGCTGGAAATCATGGGTAAAAAGCGTGAGAGGGAAGAACAGCCAGACAAGGCTGCAAAACGTGCCAAGTTTCAACACGAAGTTGATGAGGAGAGGTAAGCCATATTATAGTCAAAACAGAACATTTTAATCTCATAGAAATGTCTTCAAATCATGCGTATGACTTTCAATTTTGATGGCAGACAGGATAGCGGAAAAAGCCTGCATACCGGGTTTCTTAAAAAAAAAAATGAAAAGTTCCAAGTGTATGTTTCTGACCTTTGCAAAATCATGTTTAGTTTTCATATTAAAAAAGAAGCTATGAAAAAAATTTCGCTGTGATTGCTTCACAAAAGGAAAACCAGTCGGAATGTTCACTCGATTGACATGGGTTTTCAATAGGCACATTTCGAATCATGACTAAAATGATTAATTGCAGACTTAACAAAGTATCTGGATTATGGCTGGTTATTATTCATAGAGATGCTCTCTTAGCCATTCGAACTTGGTTTTGCATCGTACAAACTGATCGACTACTTTGATTGCATGATAAGGTTTGCATCTGGGCTAACTCATGTCATTTATTGCGACCCATGTATTGTTTTCACTTGGGCTTCAACCCCTATAATACCGCAGGGGACTCAATCAGGGATAAAAAAGGGTTTGCATCAGCCTTGAACGAGCAGAACTGATCCAGGCACTTAATTATTCACGTAATTAATGCATGTTATACAGAATTAAAAATGGGCCCATTCCTCTCAATTTATCACAGGATGTCAGATGACGTGGATATCCTTCTGAAAGGTATTGCCAGAGATATTTCAAGCATTGACGACATTGAGAACCTTGGGACACAGTTGGGTTTCTCTCAGGGAGAAATCGATACCTTTATACAAACTAACAGTCGCTACCATGACATAACGAACAGAGGGACTCTCAGGATGCTTCGTAAATGGAGTATGGGAGTGAGCACGTCGTCACTTCGATCAGACTTGAGAGAAGCTCTGATGAGAGCCAAACTTGTCCGAATTGCTGAGACACATCTACCCTCTGGTAGGTCATCATACTGTAAAGATTAAAAGTGATGAAAAGTATTGTGTGCAGATGCATAGGGTAATTTTCCTATAGACAGAGTGATTCAGGAGACAAACATGACATTGATCATTAAAAGAGTAGTCCTAATTAAATAGATATACACCGTAATATTGTCACGATCTTTTCCTCTACCATTTTGTGTTAAATGCATACAGAGTGTGTTGTTATGTTCACTCTCATTTTTGTTTAATGTTTGTAATGTTTATGTTACGTAGTGTAGATGCTATTTACATTGTAAAATCAATCAATCAATCAACCAGTCAATCAATCAATCAATCAATCAATAAAATGATAATAATAGCTCATGGCAAAACAAATCGTGTGTTTAACTTTAGTCATATATGTTTAATAGGCATTTTATCCGGCATTGTGTCATCATTCTGTTTGGAAAGTGAGGTTGAATTCCAACAGCTGTTTGTGCACTCTGTCATAAATCTTTGTTTTCTTTACTTTAATTACCAGTCTCATATCCGCTCTTCAGCTCACCATTAAAAAATAAGCACACTTGATGACAAATAAAAACAAAAGCTAAAGGTCTTGAATCATTCATATGCATCACAGCTCACTGTTTTAACAATGTCATAAGAGCAATTATTAATAGAACGGCGGGGGGGGGGGTGTTTCATAAAGCTATTCGTAAATGCCCAAGTTGTTCGTAAAAGCACCAAGTTGCTTGTAAGTGCGCCCAGTTGTTAAGTCCTTCATAGATTCGTTCGTAAAATTACGATCAACTGAGGCTGTTTCATAAAGATCTGAGTTGTTTGTAAGTTCAAGAAGGTGCTTGTACCTTTACGACAGATATGGTTCAGGTTGCTCTTAAAAATCAAATGTGTTTGTAAGCCGTTCGTAAGTGTTTCAGAGCAACAAAACACCTGCAAGCAGATTAGGGAAAGAAGGGTATTTCTGTGCAGGTAGAACCCTAGTAGAGGGTTCTTTACCCTTTACTGGCGTCACACGAGCAGGATAGTGTATTTTGGCCAACCTGTTGGCACTTGCTCTACGATTATACAGGATAATCAGAAAAAGACCTCTATCCAATCTCTTACAAGTGTGCATTTATTGCACTAATATAATTTGCCTTGCAGTGTAAATATAACATACATCTATATTAGGATTAATAATATCATCTCAGTTTTCCTGTGTTGAGTTGTGCCAGATTTCTGATTGGCTGTTTCTATGGGAAGTAGCCATTCCAGCAAGATTTGCTATCTTAACATCTTTCTTATATATGAAATGTGGCCCTGAAAGTTAAGATCTCTCTGAGACGCTTATATGCCAATTCCACTATGATCATAATGGACGCCATGTTATTGTAATGAATTGCCTTTTTATGAAGGGCAGTCACCATTATAGTAATTAAAATTGTAACAAGACTGTCCTGCAGTCATTATGGATGATCTCAGTGCAATCAGCTAAATTGATTCACAAGTATGCATGCATGTGACACGTTTGAAGTCGATGTCTTGAACAGTATAAGATATCTTTAAGAAATATATTTTCAGATCAATGACCCATGTTCTTTGACCTTCGACTTATCTAAGCTTTATTCTGTTTATGCGCATGTGCTCATCAGTATAATTCATCAATGCAAGAACTAAGACAATGCAGAAATTAGTGAGGGAGCAAGGAGATAACGGATGGACAGACGGATGATGCGCGCAATACCATAATAATTATGTTGCAATCAGTCACGCGAACATAATTTCAGGGACTTTAGTATCACAAGGCTTAGTGAAAGTATAGTAAAGCAAATTAAAGTTGCTCTCAATGAGTGAAAGCAATAAATCACACTCTGTATTTAGAAGGTCAGCGGCTGAAAATGAGCATCACAAACACCAATGTTTGGGTAGACAAATGTAGAGGTGAGGAAACTCATCACCATGGCACCATGTCTTCTATTTGGCCTATGCGATTAGAAACTTCTGAGGTATCTCATTCCCATCTGTTGTCACCCCTTCCTTCATGTTTTATCCCCATCAAACAAACAAACAAACAAACAAACAAACAAACAAACAAACAACAACAACAACACCAAAAGCAAATAAAAAAAAAACACTACTGGAACATCTTAGCTTCAATGCAAACTACAAGCAACATATTCGTTAAATGAAATAGATGTTGCTTTCTCTAATAGCAGAGACTCTCAGAACTCACCTCTTCATACCCTGCCCTTTTTTTTTTTCATCTGTTTTTCTCTCCATTCATGCTCTCCCTTTCCCATGGCTGCAGCTCAGGCTGGTAGCAGGCTCCTCCCAAGCTTTCTGTTACCTCTCCTCCACCTGTCAATTAAAGTTTAGTCTATAATTACTTGAATGAAATAACAGGCTGCCAGTGACAAGCAGCATTCTGCTGAAGGAGGCAAGTATTGGTAGATAAAATAATGCTAATAATTCACCACTTTATGTGCCGTACAAGATCAATAACAAGAACAGTATTATATTCCGGCTTCATGGCATTAACCTCAGTGGCTACATAACATAAATATAAGCAAACATCAGGGGAGGAATGACTTATAACAGGGGCAATGACGATAGGTGGGGTTACCTTGGGTTAGTGTACGATTTATTCCCTCGAATCAACCTTCATAATCCTTTTGCCCTATTTTAATTCCTCATTTAGCAAACTTGTATGAATGCATATATTTTATGATCTCTTGCCTTTAAACATTTTGAAGGAAATTTTGCAATTGTTCAAAACTGCAACTTGTAAGGGCTTTATTTATAATTTAACTAAATACTGCAATTGCCTGCATTAACTTGAATGACAGGTAAGGATATTCTTGCAGCACTGCCCCCCCAAGGAAAAACGCAGTATCTAACATTTTTGGCGATTTTCACTTTTTTGCATAAATATAGTCAGTGGGCAATCCTTCTTCATATGACATATTCAGATTTTTGAAAAAATGTTTAGAAAGCCACTTTTCCGTAACTGCCAAACGCAGTATCTACACTTAACTTGCACTTTCCCCAAGGAAAAACGCAGTATCTACATGATGAATATTTCCCCAAGGAAAAACGCAGTATCTACAAAGCTAGTCTTAATTACCAGACACTGTTATTTATATATGTGAATACTTTGCCGGTTGTTCTGTAATTTGAACGTAAATTACTTTCTTTAGATATACTTGCTCAATAATAAGACATAATGTTCAAAATATCTAACCGAAACAATACTGATTAGTAAATATTTTGATGAGATTCTGATCCTAATATAAAACACAGTGTGTGATTAAGACTAACCGAGTGCACATTAAACAATACAACACAACACTGACAGCTACAGCTAGCTGCATGCTGTGCAGCAGTCAGCACAGGGCCCAGCTGCTAGTCAGCATACAGTGGGAGTGTGTACTTGGAATAAAACAAAATGTTGTCGTGGGGAAAATTACTCGTGAGCCTAGCCCTCAAGAAAAATTTATCTGCAGATAATGAGTAAGTTATTCAAAACTATTTCAATATTGAAAGAATAAAGCTGATTGTTTGTCACACGAAGCGAAGTAAACACAAATGCATGTTTGTCACACGAAGCGAGGTAAACACAAATGCATACACGTACATTTGTGTTTACTTCGCTTCGTGTGATAAACGATCAGCTTTATTCATTCATATTCTACCTCAATGATGAACATTATCCGTACTATAACTTGTTGTGAAGTAACTTTGTTAGGCCTAGACCCTTGTCAAAATTCCTCAGGCTCCGAATCCGAAAGTTTCTTCGAAAGGCAATAGGCCTAGATCTATTTGTGTTGTATCGGATAAAAGTCAGGTTATGTAACATGTTACACCCTCCCTTAGATCTAGGCCTAAGTCTAAGTCTTTTAGACTTGTCTAGACAGTAACGTTTGAGTCTTGCGTCTCTTTTCTAACGTTAGACTTAACGTTAATCAGAACTTTCAGGGTCCGTATTCCGAAAGTCTAAAGAAAGATCTATTGTAGGACTTGAATAGGCCTACTCTAGGGCAGGCCTGTAGTAAGAAGTCTAAAACTTAACCACTTTTTAGAATCGTAAGTCTAGTGACGTGTCAATGTTCAATTATCTACTCCATACCATACTGTCTTAAAATTACAGAGTTGACAATACTATAGATTAGGGTCCATGTGAAAAATAGGTACCTACCCACGGTAAATGGACGAAATAGAGACAGTTAAGAATAAGTTGTATTTTAATTCTTATCGGATCTAGACAGTGAGACTGGGTTGCGTAAAATGCATGCATGATCCCATGCTGCATGCTACATAACTTACAAGTAAAAAAAAGTTACATTACAAATTTACATGACGTTAAACTTAGGTTCAATCCAGAAGGAATAGGCCTAGAGAGCGGATGTCACTTCATTCTAGACCGGTTCTAGATGTATTTTTTTTTCTAATCAAAGAGTCCTGGCTCGTGTAGGGCTTAAACCTTCTGCAGTTCTAACGTTAGGCTATTTTTTTTTTTTCTGTGAGCATCGTGCATGTATAGCCTGAGGCGCGACGGTAGACTCGTGTAGCCTGCTACGTAGCCAGCCTAGAATAAACGATATAAAAACTAGACCTAGTCTAGATCGATCTAGGTCCAGACATCCGATTTAGATTTATTTTGGTCTAGACAGACTGTAACCTAGACTGTACAGATCTAGATCTAGTATTCTAGATGCTAGTTTAAATAGCGGCTAGGCCATGTATGATGTAGCATCACATTACAGCCCTGGCAAGCTTCATATTAAACACGTATCGACGTAACGTTAGGCCTACAGCAAGATCGGTCTGGGATACACTTTTAAGCAAAACGTTCCAGGAACGATCTGTTATTTAATAATCTTATGAAGCCTGCTCTGTAATCAGGGCATAAATGGGGGGGGGGGGGGGGTGGAGGATGCATCCCCAAGGGCCAGAGAATACTTGAACAATGATGTATACATGCATACATAATTATGGCAGAAGATTAATCCTAGTCATTCCGCTGTAGATACTGCGTTTTTCCTTGGGGAAATTCGTTCCATTGTAGATACTGCGTTTTTCCTTGGGGAAATCAGTCAATTGCGTGGGGTTTCCCCAAAGTATCTACATTTTCATCAATAACTGAAAAACAAAACAAAAACACAAAATGAAATTTTCCAGGAAAATTGGTATCTAGATAGACTAAAATTCCACAATGAAGGAATTTTTCAAAAGAGTATATTTTCCAGGGGCTTTGGCAAAAAGATAAAATGGTTAATATCTCGGTTGTTTAGAAATGGAGCTGGATGTAGATACTGCGTTTTTCCTTGGGGGGCAGAGCAATGTATTAGGGAAAAAAATGGTAACGTGTCACCATGAAGAATACTTCTAATATACTATATGCAATGAATATTTGAGTCATCTGCAGTAACTTCTGTAATTTGATAAGATATGATTTCATTTTATTTTATTTTTTGGTTCCTGCATTATATCATTGTTCATGCAGATACAAAAACATATATTATATACATTGATTGTGCCATACATTATATATTATAAACATTAATTGCTAACAAAGTAACTTTCTTCATTACCTTTAGAATATTATACAGTAATACAGTTTCTTCATTGCCTTTACAATGTACAACAGAACATATCAACAATCAAATGAATAACGCAGAAGGGCTACAGCTTAAGCATTGCTTGATTTGCATGCAGCCGTCGTGCATAATACATTATTATAGGAAAAAAGAAAGGAGGTATGACTTGCATAGAGATGGGATAGAAGAAAGGAGAGAGGAGAGGTCTGTCTGCTTTCGCTAATACACAACATTAGATCACCTGCATCGCTAAATAGTAAGAATGGCAAAGTATTTTGTCACCGATGTACAGGTGAACGGTTACAGGTCATGGTCGGTTACATAACATTACGCTATAAATTCAGAACGGCGATAATCACACGAGGGAATTTCATGTACAATACATTTACAATGACATTATAAGATCACTGACATTCAGAGAGCAGCATTGTCTTTACAACTTTCTTAAAAGAATACATAGACTTTAAAGTTCTAATTTCAGAAGGAAGAGAGTTCCAAATATCGGGTCCAGTGTGTCTGATAGATTTCAGAGCCATCACCGTTTTAAGATTTTGTACATGAAATTTATCAGATTGCCCAATGGGATAAGAATGTATGTCCTTATTTAACTGAAATAATGAGAAAAGAGGAAGTTGACAACTGACCGTTATACAAACGAAACATAAAATGTGAATTTTGCAAAAAGAAAAATAATGTAATTTACCTTCAGTGTTTTCAATTATACGAACAAAGGATCTGAATGGTCCCGATAACCTAAATTGGTGTATCACGTATAGCTTTCTTTTGTAGAAGCAATATACATATTATATACTGTACTGTCAATGTGACTTTTTGCAGTTGCCCAAACGATGTCACAATATGAGATGTTCTATAGTATCAACGAATTATAAAGCATAAATAAAATAGTCTTCTATTAATTAAATTAAAAAAGAATACAAAGAAAGATTGTAAGCTGTATTATAACTCCCAGCATGAGTGAATCATACTGAGAGAATTATACTTAAGATAAGAATAATGGCCAGTGGTATTTCAGCTTATCACTTGACACTTGCCTTCAGCTATATATTATAGTAACTTGTCAATTGTCTTGAGGATGACATTGTGGGTGTTTCAACTACCAAAATAAAGAAATCGATCGAAAGAATCCACACACGTCTTAGGCTGCGTTCACATAGAAGTATACTATTCGGGTATTCGGGGCTCGTTTTCGAGGGCACGCGAATAGCTTGAATCGAACGATAGGATTTCCTCACACCGGTTCACATAAGAGGGCACTGTTCGAAAGTACCGAATAGCTGCGAATAGTATAGCAAAGTGGGAATCGAGCTTGTTCGATTTTCTTGCAGCGTATACCGTCTCTCGTTTATGAAATAATGACAATTTTGGTCTGGATTTGCCCTTAAGCAAAAGTAAGCATGTAGACTGACATTCTGATGCCGTTTAGAAATTGTTAATAAAATTTGCTGGGATGTAGGAGGAAGAAATCCTCACTGCATGGGATGGTGAGTTGACGGTGCGGGTGATGGTGTACTGGGTACCCGAATAGCGAATAGCGAATAACGAATACGGAATACCGTATACTTCTATGTGAACGCAGCCTTAGGGATGCCTTGTCTACCTGATTTATCCCTACATATTTATATATTTCTCTCATTCATTCATTCATTCATTCATTCATTCATTCATTTTATTTTTCATGATATTTGAGGAAAAACAAATAATAGGGTGGAAAAAAACACAAAACATTTTGAAGTTTAGAAAATGCAGGAGATGGGGCGGAATGCTGAAGAAGCAATGCTTGTAGGGTGCATTCCACCCGAACATACGAAAACAAAATATAGATAAGATAGCATTGATATTTTACATTTGTACACGAAATTCAATCTACAAAATGAATAATACAAATTACGAATAAAAACCTAACTATCCCTACACAGACACCCAGAGAAATCCAAACACTACGTCGCTGTCATGCAGAAAACAGAACGGGAAAGAAAAGACGGAGAGATGAAGAAGAAGAAAAAGAAGAACAAGAAATAATATGGTTGGAGAATAGGAGAAAGAAAGAACTTTTTTTGTCCATTGAGAAGACATGAAGTGCAGAGTGAACGGAACCGCTAAGCTATTTGCAAAATATGAAGGGAACAATGAAAGTGAATATTCCAGTAATTCTGAAATCATTAAAAAGTCAACAAAATTTGACCTTTTCAATTTAAATGTGAAAAATATATATGTTTAATGGCAACGTTCAAAAGTATCTTTATAATTTTTTTTTTTAATTCTTGAACTTAACTTTAAAGCAATTCAAACTTGGGGCCTTTTTTTATCACTAAGGCTATTCCAAAATGTTGGTCCAAGGAAAGTAAATGTGGATTGAGTGAATATCGTTATGGTTAAAGGTAAATGAAATTCATTAGAATGAGGAGTCGGATATCTGTGAAAGGAGTTGTTTCTCACAAACGTCCCAGTAAAAGTGGGAGGTAATAAATTATTACTGAATTTATACATTAATTGGCGAAGATGATACTCATGTTAGAATATTAGAATATCATATTAGAATATCATTTCCCAAAGATACAAAATTGCATTCTTGCTAGTACACTGTATTCATTGGCACTCATTTGGGAGTTGCAGACTAGAAATTACATCAAAGTAGAAAAGTAATAATATGAATTAGCTGGCAGGCTTTTCAATCAGATGGAAGATTAAATGTGTAGCCAAACTATCAGATACTGAATCTTTAAATTAAGTTTGCGGCAGCATATTGTGCGATAGTGTGCACATTGCATCAATGTATTCGTTTGTTTGATTTTTTTTTCATGAAAAGGGAATTAGCGTAATGTTGCTCCTTTCCATTCGACCACAGCTCTGGAGATCAATTATCCGGAACTGGCTGAAATGTTGTTTGATTCCAGACATTTTTTTTTTTTTTTTGGGGGGGGGGGGGCTGTGTGGTTATAATCAGAATAATATTATGGTAAAACAGTGAATGGTTGTGAATGACTTTATTAGACATTAAGATTACAGTCCTCTGGACTTGTGTCCATGCTGTACTATATCAGTAAGAAGATGTTTGGAGGATTTCAAGGGTATTGATACAACAAATGTCAAACGGATGTTAGAAATGGCAGCAATATTTTATAGCCAGTGATCCCCCCCCCCCCCCCCATTTTGCGCCGCGGCAGGGGGTCTGTGGTTAACAATGTGACATCCATGCAGTCTAATCATTTTAGCGTTGTATTGGCCTAATATTGAAATGACGGAATCCATGATTTGATGAACATAAAAGAATCCTTGTTGCATAATATGAATTCCAGATTTAGTTGGTATTGATGATCTCAAATTTGCCTTTTGACATTCATCAGGTTCACCAAGTTCAGTTCCAGCGAGTAAAGGTTCTACAAATGACAGAGTTCACCAAGTCCAGAAGGAGTTACGGGAACATTATATTAGGATGTACAGCAGTGTGCGCACTTCCTCTCTTTATTGGGAATCATCAATGAAGCTGGACGAAATATACACAAATCTAGTGATGCTGTCTAATGATAACAGCGATGAAGGAAGACCCATGAAATACGATGATTTCATTGAACACTTGGAGCAGATTGGCACTGAAAGAGGTAAGCCAAAACGTATTGCAATTAGTGGAGAAGCGGGTGTTGGCAAGACAACTTTCCTTGCTAAACTTGCACTTGACTGGGCTTTTGGAAGATGTCTGCAGACCATTGATCTCCTTTTCCTAATTCATCTTAGGGAAATCGAAGAGAGTACATGCTTTAGTCATACCATCATGAACAATTTGTCTGATGACCTGGACTGTGATTGGGTTGCATTAGACGAATACATTCGAACGAACCAGCAGAAAGTAATGATTCTCTATGACGGTCTTGATGAGTACGGTCAGGATATTAGCGTAAAAGCTTCAAGAGATGCCATCCCTTGTAGCACAGAATATGGCACCCTACCCCATTTACTGCAGCATGCTTTGCTTCATTTGGCAGAATGAAGGAAGCCGCAGTGTGATTCAGGAACTAAAGACATTTTCCAAACTCTTCGACCAATTGATCCTCCTTCTTAAAGAGCACTATGCTGGTAAGGTGACTGACCAAGAAGACCAACAAAAGAAATTGGAGCAAGGTGGCGATTGTTTGCAGAATTTTGGCAAAGATGCTTTCTATAGTCTCCTTCGTAACGAACTTGTATTCAGAGGAAAAGATCTCACTGCAAGTGAAATGGATTTACAGACGGCATGTGATATTGGGGTCCTCACAAGAGAGAAGCGTTTTGTTTCAAAGTGGGAAAACAACAAGAAAAAAACCGAACTTGTGGTTGAATACCGAATTCCCCACAAGTTATTTCATGAGTATCTAGCGGGAATACATCTGGCATGGCTGTATGAGAACAACCTGGAGGAGTTCAACAAGCTGATAAAACAGCTGATTTATGACTACGAGGGGTATCGATACCTCCTCTACTTCACTGCAGCACAAGGACTAGATGTTGGAACGGCTGTCCTAGGTTTCTTATGTGAGATGTTAGATGTTGAGGATGAGGACGAACTGTTGTTTGTCATTGATGTCGCGTTTCAATGCAATTGTCTGGATGCAGCCAAGCCTCTGATTCCTCATCTTAACACACTTATTTCATCATTGGAAATTGATGATTACAATTTCAGACTATGGATCGATGTACTTCAGGTCTGTGGTTACTTTGTAAGTATTGTTCACCTCTCCTACACATCACTACGTTTCTATATTACTGTTCTGCCACAGACACAGCAGCTAGGTACATCATTATAGCTTTATTTTCACGAGAGGTATGATTGTACGTTAATTCTTATAATCTCGTGACCTGTTTTAATTCTACAGTCAAAGTTCATTTGCTGTATTTTGTTAGCCTCACACACACATACACAAACGCACAATGCGTGGTCGGATCACAAAGAAAACGAGGATGTCAGTCGCATACCCAAGTTGTGATATTCAACTGACCATTCATTCAGCATTGATATCTCTGCAAGTTGTTGGCACAATTTTCATTGAAAAATACCAGATATATTCCCCTTTCCATTATTTCTGTACAGATTATTGCATATTTCATGAGTAACACAAACGCAGAACTGAATGTCTTAATGTTGCACTTCTTCAATCATCAGGCATCGGAGCGGTCAGATACGTGTGATATAGCAGACAAGGACGATAGTCCTGCTTCTGCTGCTCGACTTGCTGGTCGAGGCATTTGCTCACTACCCAATCTCAGATCAATGGACCTGGACGACGTCCAGCTGCATGACGCGTTCTACACAGGAATGGCTTCTATGGCCTCACAATCAAAGGTTAGAATCTTCTGTTCAAATAGTATTACTATTATACCCCCGCCAAACGAAGTTTGAAGGGGGTATATAGGAATCAGCGGACGGTCGGGCGGTCGGTCGGGCGGTCGGGCGGTCGGTCGGGCGGTCGGTCGGGCGGTCGGTCGGGCGGTCGGTCGGGCGGTCGGTCCGTTGCAAATCTTGCGTCGCGAACTACTTCCTCAGTTTTCAACCGATTCCCATAAAACTTGGCACAGATGTGTGCCTTGGGTTGTAGATGTGCAAGACGTATTTTTTGACAGTACCCAAAAGTACGTTGCCATGGTAACGGCATATTATGGGCAAAAATGGGTACAAATCTTGCGTCGCAAACTCCTCCCACAGTTTTTGATCAATTTTTATGAAATTAGGTACAGATGTTCATCTAAATATGTTAATGTGCAAGACACATATTTCCGCAGTGGCAAAAAGTGCGTTGCCATGGTAACGGCATGTTATTGGTAAAATATAGGGCAAAATGCTTCATGGCAAAACTGCTTCATCAGTGTTCTTCCAATTCTCATGGAATTCATATTGAATGTTTGTCTTAGGATATAGGTCAGCATGACACATTTCTTGACAGTGACAAAAAGTATGTTGCCATGGTAACAGCTCACATATTATGAGCCAAAATGATGGAAAAATTTGTGTTGCAAACTACTTCCTCAGTTTTTGCCCAATTTCCATGAAACTTGGTACAGATGTGTGCCTTTGGTTGTAGATGTGCAAGACGCATTTTTTGACAGTATCTGAAAGTACGTTGCCATGGTAACGGCATATTAATGGCAGAAGATCAAGGAAAGATCTTGCGGATTTAACTACTTCCTCAGTTTTTTGACCAAAGCTTATGAAATGTGGCACACACCTTGATCTTGGTGGGAAGATGTGGAAGACATATTTTTCGGACGTGTCGGAAGCTGCGTTGCCATGGTAACGGCATATAAATGGCAGAAGATCAAGGAAAGATCTTGCTTATTGAACTACTTCCTCTGTATTCGACTGAAGCTCATGAAATGTGGCACACACATTGGTCTTGGTGGGAAGATATGCAAGACATATTTTTTGGACGTGTCGGAAGCTGCGTTGCCATGGTAACGGCATATTAATGGCGGAAGATCAAGGAAAGATCTTGTGGATTGAACTACTTCCTCAGTTTTTGACAAAAGCTTATGAAATGTGGCGCACACAATAGTCTTGGTGGGAAGATGTGCAAGACATATTTTTCGGACGTGTCGGAAGCTGCGTTGCCATGGTAACGGCATTTAAATGGCAGAAGATCAAGGAAAGATCATTCCTTGGGTAAGACTGTCGTCACGGGGCGGGGGTATTAATCACCTTAAGTGATATTTCTAGTTTTCTTTACTTTTCTTTGTCGATTTTGGCATCAGCTGTGATTGCTGTAAGAAGGTTCGAATGAATCTATTAAAGTGCTTGTATGATACATTATTATGTGGTTTTTTCTCTAATTTTAACAGCGTAGAAATAATTTGTAAGAATTGAGTTAACTTCCACTCAGGAGATGATGATACACAGTTATAAGATCAAAGGTGATTGATGCATAAGTATACCTTAGAAGAATCATGTGCTGTGGAAACAGTGGAACCTTATGGACGCCTTATTAAATGAAAGAAAAAACATATAATATTTTAGAATTATGCTTTCCAACCTTAGAGGATCGTTTGTTACCCTGCATCACAAAACAAAGAGAAAATCGCCAGACGTAAAATTAAGAGCATATTCTGAAAGAGCAGTCTTTAAGCTTTAAAATGATGTATAACTCAAATCAAATGGACTCTTCTAATCTATCTAAATATTGAAAAGAAACCGCACACTCAGGAAAGTGTGAACTGAGAAAAGAGACTCTGAAGTTCCGTGTCTTTTCAAGCGCTTATCTTTACCAAGCCGTGCTGGCTGTGCGATGAATGGGAGAAAAATCAGGCTGAAAACCACCGGAGTAACAGCAACGAATGAATTATTAGATTAAACTGAAATTAAGCATGCCTTATCAACACACTCCGTCCTTAATTAATGTCAACTTTCCAAATAATAGCATCATCCTTTCAAAAGTTATATGAGTTGAAAGCGAAGAGTGTGTACAAGGTTTTTAAGAAATGAAAAGAATAATCTAAAGCCACATTTAATCACACTCTTTGCAAAAAAAAAAAAAAGAAAGAAAGAAGAGATCATATGCTAAAAACACACTTTTCTACCCGTTTATGATCCCAAATTTTAGCATAATGCAGAAGAAGACTTGCTCTTTCAGAAAATATGAAAAAGTCAAGATCTGCTCGGTTGACCCATTTCACATGTTTTCAGTCCTCACACAAAATCAGTGTGTGTGATTTTTGTTTGTTTTGTGATGCAAGGTCATTTTGCTCACAATCGGTAAAGCTTGTTTTGTCATGAAAAGAGGGGATGTGTATTTATTCGTTCTTCCATGGTCTTAGACCATCTCAGGATTTGCCTCCTTGGTATTCCATGTGGTATGTAGTTTGCGTTCAAAAGAACTACAGTCACAAGGTTATGTTGTTTTACCCCAATTCCCTCCCCCCCCCCTGACTTAATGATTAATTCATTCCTTTAAACTACATTGATGCATTTCGTCTGCGTTTATGCAAGAAAAAAAAAGATACTGAAAATTTAATCATTCATATACTGACAAAACTGACGTGTACAGTAACAGACAAAAAAACAACAACAACAACAACACCTCAGCATATATATCAAAGACGTAACTTTTTATGCCTCCGCCAACGAAGTGGCCGGAGGCATTATGTTTTCGGGTCGTCCGTCCGTCCGTCCGTCCGTCAGTCCGTCCGTCCGTCCCGTTTTGTTTTTGTCGATATCTCAAGAACCGTGTGGTGGTTTTACATCAAACTTGGTATGAGGGTATATCCTGGGGGGATAATAGTTTGTTTGGATTTTAGGGTGACGGGGTCAAAGGTCAAAGGTCACAGGTTATTGTGTGAAAAAAAGGTTGAAAATTAATGTTTTTCTCCATATCTCGCAAATGGTTCAAGGTATCTTCATGGAACTTAGCATATATGCTTGTTCCAATGGGCAGTGATTATCTAGGGAAGTTGGGGGTCATGGTTCAAAGGTCAGGGGTCAAAGGTCAAGGTCAATTCCTCAAAATATTACTACTTTCCTTATATTTATGCAATGCCTGAAAGTTTTTTTTTTAAACTTGATGTATGCATGTATTACCCAATATATATTCTGTGGGAAGTTTCTTTCCAAAAGGTCAAAGGTCAAAAGGTCAAAGGTCAAGTGAAAGTGCTGAATTGCACTTTTTCCTCCATATCTCAAAAGTAACTCAAGGTATCATCATGAAACTTACATATTTATGCATGTTCAACCTAACAGTGATTCTCTTTGGAACTGTGAGGTCAAAGGTCAAAGGCCAGGTTTAAATAATGCTATTTTCCCATTTGATACTGAAATTATACTTTTTATGCCTCCGCCACGAAGTGGTGCCGGAGGCATTATGTTTTCGGGTTGTCCGTCCGTCCGTACGTCCATACGTCCGTCCGTCCGTCCGTACGTACGTCCGTCCGTCCGTCTGCTTTCGTTTACGCGATAACTTGAGTAATATCAATTGGAATTTTACCAAACTTGATCCAAGTATGAAGTATGATGGGGCAATTATTTGATTAGATTTTGGGTGAAATCGGCTGAAGGTCAAAGGTCAAAGGTCAAGGTCAAATCATGAAATTGTATCCGTTTACGCGATAACTCAAGACTGGATGGAGCAAATTTCACCAAACTTTGTAGGAGGATGATGTATGATATGGCAATTACTTGATTAGTTTTTCAGGGAAATCGGACAGAGGTCAAAGGTCAAAGATCAAGGTCAAATCCTAAAATTTATCTGTTTACGTGATAACTCAAAACTGGATGAACTAGCTTTCACGAAACTTGGTCCAAGGATGATGTATGATGGGACAATTAGTTGAGTAGATTTTAGTGACATTGGCAAGAGGTCAAAGGTCAAAAGGTCAAGGTCAAATGCTACAAATGTTGCAATTTCCGCCATATCTATGCAATGCCCGAAGGTATTTTCTTGAAACTTGGTGTGAACATGTACTACTGCGTAAAGATTCTCCAGAGAGAGTTTCATGTCGTAAGGTCAAAGGTCAAAAGGTCAAAGGTTAGGTGAAAATGTTGCAATATCACTTTTCTCGCAAATGGTTCAATGTATCTTCGTGGAACTTGGTACACACGCATGTACTGATTGGCAGGGATTATCTAGGGAATTTAGGGGTCATGGGTCAATAGTCAGGGGTCAAAGGTCAAGGTCAACTCTCAAAATTTTACTATTTCCCTCATATACTAGTATATGCAATGCTTGCATTATTAGTTTCAAAACTTAATACATGCATTACCTAATGGAGATTCTCTGGGAAATTTCCAGCCAGAAGGTCAAAGGTCAAAGGTTAAGGGTCAAAGGCCAGGTTTCAATGCCCCCCCCCCCAAAAAAAAAAAAAATAAATAAAATAAAATAAAATAAAATTTAAAAAAACAGATTTTGTACCGTCATTACACTCTTTCTTCATACCTTGGAAATTAATCAATGCATAAACTTATAAAAAGGTCTGTCAGAATTCAAGTAAAAATTCTCAATTCCCCAAATATGTGTACCTGCACTCTTAGAAAATTATAGCAAACCCAGTTCAAGACATTTCTGACAAACCTGTCATTTCATTATTTTGCCAGTTATGTGAAACTGTCATGGATCACACATTGTGAAGACATTGTACTATGCGCCTATTGGGAGAATCATGCATTATGGCGGAGGCATCAGTCGCCATAGCGACATTTCTAGTTCTCAATACCTTGAAAATTACTCAATGCATAAACTTATAAAAGGGTCAAAAGTCAAGTAAAAATCATCAGTTCCCCAAATACCTGCACTCTGACATTTTAATCATTCATCCAGTTGAACCTAGTTCTAGGAAAGTGAACATTCAGCACATTTGTGGCAAACCTGTCATTTTGATATTTTGCCAATTGTGTGAAACTGTCATCACACATTTTCAAGACATTGTGCTATAGACCTAATAGGAGAACCATGCATTATGGCGGAGGCATATCAGTCGCCGTAGCGATATATCTAGTTTTTTTTTTTTTACAATACACTTGAGATCAAATTTTACGGTGTTATTCACAATCATGGAAAATATTAGGCCTATGTTGATAGAGATATAAAAAGAAAAGTTACAGAATATTCTATGTTATTATATTACAAAACCGTAAAACCAGATGATTTGGGCATGTGTAATCCTATTATCCTGTGAGCCCCATGAACGTTGTGAAATAATGCTATCTAATCCGTTTGAAAAGAAAAAAAATGTTGCTGAATTTAGAGTGCATAAACGCGGTATTGTATTTGACTGTCTATGAATATATTCGTGCTATATCCGGTCTGTAAGCGTGGGCTATCCATTTTTTTTTTTCTGTAGAAAAACCTAAGTAGACAGGTTAAAGTTCATTTCTAGCACAATATACAGATCATACCAACCCCGGAGGGGGAAAAAAGCACTAAAAGTGTACAGGTCTCTGCCATATCCTCTATTCAGTTATCTGAGAATTTTCTTTTCGGATAAAAACAATAAATTATTCTTCTCCCTAGGCCTATTTTTTTTTTGCCGATTTTGTTTTCTTTTTACTTCAGCTCATTTTTATTGAAGGAAATGTCCAACGCACGTCAATGCTAACTGCCAAAAAAGAACAACAACAACAAAAGAGGACGAGGCAGTGTGTAAAAGAAATTGATGAAAATGTTGCAAAAATTCTGCTAAAATATAAAATGTTAGTTTTTAATATTTTCACAACGGTATTATCAGTGACAACTGAATAATGAAAATGAGATACAAAATGATTTTTTTTCATACCTCTGCCATTTAGTGTGTAGCCCTCATTCATGTGGATCCTTGTATTATACAAACACGAAGATTTGTACGACGGGAGGGAAATTAACAAACGCCTACCCGGGAAATGTATACAAATTTTGGAAATGGCATCGACGGAAAATGTACAAACTTTGCCAGGAAATTTACGAATCATTTATTTCAACGGTATTATGTATCGATGGTTAGTTAGTTAAATCAATGTGCATCAAAACTGCGCATGAATCTTTATACTTGTACCGTTTCCATATAACTTGGCAGATCACATACTTAGGGTGATTATGGTGGTTGTAATGGTCATATCATAATTGTATTCATTGGTCATATCATTAATGTATAATATATTGATGCAAAGCTCCAATCAATAGAACACAGTTAATTAGTGAGGGAATTGAAGAAGTGAATTTATGTGGTCATGTATTTCTGAAAGGGTCATATCATTAGTGTATTCCTTATATCGGTTATTTCCCCATCTCTCTGCCAAAAAAAAACAACAACAAAAAACTCCCTATCTATATTCGTAATTAAAGTGTTGACAAGTTCAAATCATTGTTGAAAACTTATCTGTTTACTCAATCCTAATTTTGTTGTTTTTGTTGTTGCTATTGTTATATCATATGCACATGATGCTGTTTCTTACCTCATTTTTTTCCGGATTAATGCGCTCATAAACGTCAGCATTACGCGCTATAGAAGGAATCAACTTTAGTTTCATCAATAATAAATGCTACATTCATAAACCGCTTCAAAAACACATGCTTCTATATGCGCTGTACAATTCAGATACAAAAAACAAACAAACAAATGAATAACAAGTATAGCAATAAGGGGTTACAAATATTTATTCTAATGATGGAAAATGAAAAAAGCGGGTTTTCTTTCCATCCCTTCATCATCTCATTCGCATTAAGTGATTGTGTCCCATATCAACCTGTCATATACGTATAAAGTTGAAAACGATAAACATGAAATACTTTGCCAAGATTATGTAACATGGAAAGAGACAGACTATTCTTTGAAGTCCAACCCGGCGAAAATATCGTTTAGTATCTCAATCACGTGTTTGTTTGTTTTTTTAATTCCTTATATTTTGTTACGGCAAAGCTTAAATCAACACACCTTTGCGGACCTGACATCTCCCCTGCTGTATCCTACCCCAAGAGTATCTGCACCATGCCAAACCTTCAGACGTTACACCTATGCAAAGTCAAAATAGCAGATGTTTTTTTCTTGCCCTTGTTACATCAGCAGCAGGAGCGAAGGTATCTTCTTTGCCTCATTTAGTTTCCAATGCATGAGAAACCTTCCTGCAATTAAAAAAACAAGCAAAGAAACAAACACATGATTGAGATACTAAAGGATGTTTTCGCCATGTTGGACTAAAGAATAGTTTGGTTCTTTCCATGTTGCATAATTTTAGCATATTATTTCATGTATAGTTTTCACCTTTCTACATTTATGACAGATTGATATAGGATACGATCACGCCAATGCAAATGAGATGATGAAGAAATGGAAGGAAAACCCGTTTTTTCCATTTTCCATCATGAAGATAAATATTCATAACCCGTTTTGTTAATTATTGTATGTATTAGATTGATTGTTATACTTGTTATTCATTTGTTTGTTTGTATTTTGTATCTCCATTGTACAGCGCACGTAAAAGCATGCGTTATGATAAGCTTTATGAATATAGCATTCATTATTGATGACACTAAAGTTGATTCCTTAGCGCGTAATACTGATGTTTCTAAGTGCATTAATCCGGAAAAAAAAATGAGGACAGATACAGCATTATGTGCACATGATATAACAGCAGCAACAACAACAACAATAACAAAATTAGGATTGAGTTAACAGATAAGTTTTCAACAATGGTTTGAACTTTGTCACCACTTCCATTACGAATATAGAGTAGGGAGTTTATTACAAAGAGATGGGGAAATACTGGAGTAACCGAAAAAGCCCTATCACCATTATGTAGCCGCTGCGGGTATAGGTATGCGGGGATCACGTGATAACTGGAGAGTGAAGGAAGAACGGAGAGAACGGGTTGAAGAGGATGAGCAGAAGGAAATCAAATCTTTAAGAAAATATGAGCAAGATTATTATATACATATATATATATATTTTTTTTTTTTTTAATGGTCATATCAATAATGCCTCTCAATTTCCATTTCCATGAAGTTTTTTTAAGAACCAATATGTATTATTATGTTCCAATAATCATGTCAAAGTGTATTACCTGTGTTTGATTGGAAATGAAAATAAAAAAACATGCATTTGAACATGCATGTGTGAAATGAAATGAAAATGAAATGTATTCCTTATATTATTTTGCTGCAAAGCTTCAATCAATAGAACACCGTTATGGACCTGTGTATCTTCTTTGCTTCATTTGGTTTCTAATTCATGGTAAACCTTCCTGCAATAAAAAAAATCTTGTATCTTGCATATGAATTGTACAGCGCATAATCAAAGAAGCATGTGTTTTTGATGCGCTTTATGAATGTAGCATTTATTATTGATGACGCTAAAGTTGATTCCTTATATAGCGCGTAATGCTGGCGTTTCTAAGGGCTTTAATCCCGAAAGAAATGAGGTATAAAGTACCAGCATCATGTGCATACGATATAACAATATGTTGCTGCAAAGCTTCAATCAATAGAACACTGGAATGGACCAGCCATCTCCCCTGCTGCATCAGAGGCTTACGCCAAGAGTATCTGCACCATGCCAAACCTTCAGAGGTATAGGTGCGGGGACCACGTGATAACTGGAGACTGGAGGAAGAACGCAGAGAACGGGTTGAGCAGAAGGAAATCAAATCTTTAAGAAAAGATGGGCAAGATTATTACATATCTTGTAAACAATAAGGAGGATTTTTAAAGCTGATACGTTGATGTATGGGGAGCCAGTGAGGGAATTGGAGAAGTGGATTTATGTGGTCATATTTTTGTAATGGTCATATCATTAATGTATTCTTTTTTTTTTGCGGCAAAGCTTCAATCAATAAGACACCGTGCTGGACCTGACATCTCCACTGCTGCATCAGACGCTTACGCGAAGAGTATCTGCACCATGCCAAACCTTCAGACGTTAGAGCTTGACGATGTCAAGATAGCAAACGATTTCTTTCTTGCCCTTGTTACATCGGCAGCAGGAGCAAAGGTATAATATGCATCTTCTTTGCTTCATTTGGTTTCCAATGCATGGGAAACCTTCCTGCAATAAAAACAAACAAACAAACAAACAAACTCGTAATTGAGATACTAACCAATGTTTTCGCCGTGTTGAGCTAAAAAGAATAGTCTGCTTCTTTCCATGTTACATAGTCATAGCAAAGTATTTCATGTTTATAGTTTTCGCCTTTATACTTTTATGACAGGTTGATATGGGACATAATCACGTAATGCGAATGAAATGGTAAGGGAATGGAAAGAAAACCTGTTTTTCCGTCTTCCATCATCAAGATGAATGTTCATAACCCTTTTTTGTTAATTACTGTATGTATTTGATTAATTGTTATACTTGTTAATCATTTGTTGTATTTTTTTGGATCTTGTATATGAATTGTACAGCGCATGATTAAAGAAGCATGTGTTTTTGATTCGCTTTATGAATGTAGCATTTATTATTGATGACACTAAAGTTGATTCCTTATATAGCGCGTAATGCTGACGTTTCTAAGGGCTTTAATCCCGAAAGAAATGAGGTATAAAGTATCAGCATCATGTGCAAACGATATAACAATAGCAACAACAAGAACAACAAAATTAGGATTGAATAAACAGATAAGTTTTCAACAATGATTTGAACTTGGTCAACACTTTAATTACGAATATAGATAGGGAGTTTTTTCTTGCAGAGAGATGGGGAAATAACAAAAAAAAAATCCATCTCGCCGTAGCCGCTGCGGGTATAGGTGCGGGGGCCACGTGATAACTGGAGACTGGAGGAAGAACGGAGAGAACGGGTTGAAGTGGATGAGCAGAAGGAAATCAATCTTTAAAAAAAAGATGGAGCAAGATTCATGTCTTGTAAACAATAAGCAGAACTTTAAAGCTGATAAGTTGATGTATGGGGAGCCAAAGGGGGGATTGGAGAACTGCATGGAGTAATGTGGTCATATCTTGTTGTAAGGGTCATATCATTAATGTATTCCTTATATTTTGTTGCTGCAAAGCTTAAATCAATAACACACCTTTGAGGACCTGACATGTCCCCTGTTGTATCAGAGTCCTACCCCAAGAGTATCTGCACCATGCCAAACCTTCAGATGTTACACCTATACAAAGTCAAAATAGCAGATGTTTTTTTTTTCTCGCCCTTGTTACATCAGCAGCAGGAGCGAAGGTAAATTCTTTACCTCATTTAGTTTCCAATGCATGGGAAACCTTCCTGCAATTAAAAAAGCAAGCAAGCAAACAAACACGTGATTGAGATACTAAACGATATTTTCGCAGTGTCGGACTAAAAAGAATAGTTTGTTTCTTTCCATGTTGCATAGTTTTAGCATAGTATTTTATGTTCATACTTTTCACCTTTCTACATTTATGACAGGTTGATATAGGACACGATCACGTAATGCAAATGAGATGATGAAGGGATGGAAAGAAAACCCGTTTTTTCTGTTTTCCATCATGAAGATAAATATTCATAACCCTTTTTGATAATTATTTTATGTATTAGATTGATTGTTATACTTGTTATTTTGTTTGTTTATATTTTGTATCTCCATTGTACAGCGCACATAAAAGCATGCGTTATGATAAGCTTTATGAATGTAGCATTTATTATTGATGACACTAAAGTTGATTCCTTAGCGCGTAATATTGATGTTTCTAAGTGCATTAATCCAGAAAAAAAAAAATGAGGACAGATACAGCATTATGTGCATATGATATAACAGCAACATCAACAACAACAATAACAAAATTAGGATTGAGTAAACAGATAAGTTTTCAACAATGGTTTAAACTTGGTCAACACTTCCATTACGAATATAGATAGGGAGTTTATTGCAAAGAGATGGGGAAATAATGTAGTAACCGAAAATCCCTATCACCATTATGTAGCCGCTGCGGGTATAGGTATGCGGGGATCACGTGATAACTGGAGAGTGAAGGAAGAACGGAGAGAACGGGTTGAAGTGGATGAGCAGAAGGAAATCAAATCTTTAAGAAAATATGAGCAAGATTATTATATATATATTTATTAATGGTCATATCAATAATGTATTCCTTATATGTTGCTGCAAAGCTTCAATCAATAATACACAGGAATGGACCTGACATCTCCCCTGCTGCATCAGAGGCTTACGCCAAGAGTATCTGCACCATGCCAAACCTTCAGACGTTAGAGCTTAACGATGTCAAGATAGCAGACGATTTCTTTCTTGCCCTCTGTACATCAGCAGCAGGATCGAAGGTATATGCATCTTCTTGCTTCATTTGGTTTTCAATGCATGGGGAAACCTTCCTGCAATTCAAAAAAACAACAACACAAAACAAACAAACAAACAAACACGTGATTGAGATACAAAACAATGTTTTCGGCGTGTTGAATTAAAAAGAATAGTCTGTTTATTTCCATGTTACATAGTCTTAGCAAAGTGTTACCATGTTTATCGTTTTCACCTTTCTACGTATATGACAGGTTGATATTTGACACAATCACGTAATGCGAATGAGATGATGAAGGGATATAAAGAAAACCCGCTTTGTCCGTCTTCCATCATTAAGATGAATATTTATAACCTTTTTTTTTTGTTAATCATTATGTCTATAATATTGATTGTTTATCTGAATTATACAGCGCACATGGAATTATGTGTTTTTGATCCGCTTTATGAATGTATCATGTATTATAAATGACAATAAAGTTGATTCCTTACATGGTACGTAATACTGATGTTTCTAAGCGCATTGATCCGGGGGGAAAAAAATGAGCTAAGGTACAGCATTATGTGCGTATGATATAACAACAGCAGCAACAACAACAACAAAATAAGGATTGAGTTAACAGATAAGTTTTCAACAATGATTTGAACTTGTCAACACTGTCATTACGAATATGTATGAAGAGTTTGTTTGCAAAAACCGATAAGTCCATTTTTGAAGATTTTGAAGTACGATCTCTGTCATAAAGTACAAAATAATACCTTTTTAATGATACATTGGTCACTACATATAAAGGTACATTTTTTGAAGTTACGGTCAAAAGAAGCAACATTTTTCTTATTATTCTATTTATTTTTCTTGACCTTTAATCGCAAATATCTCCATTGGGCAAATATGGACTTATCGGTTTTTGCAAACAAACTCTTCATATGTAGATAGGGAGTTTATTACAAAGAGATGGGGAAATTCCAGAAAAAGCCCTATCGAGCAACTATAAAATAAACACGTGATTGAGATACTAAACGATATTTCGCCGCGTTGGACTAAAAAAAAAAATAGTTTGTTTCTTTCCATGTTACATAATCTTAGCAAAGTATTTCATGTTTATAGTTTTTACCTTTATACGTTTATGACAGGTTGATATGGGACACGATCATGTAATGCGAATGAGATGATAAAGGGATGGAAAGAAAACCCGCAATGATTAATTTTGAACTAGTCAGCACTTTCATTACGAATAAAGATAGGGAGTTTATTGCAAAGAGATGGGGAAATAACGGAAAAAGCCATATTGCCGTAGCCGCTGCGGGTATAGGTGCGTGGGCCACGTGATAACTGGAGACTGGAGGAAGATCGGAGAGAACGGGCTGAAGTGGATGAGCAGAAGGAAATCAAATGTTTAAGAAAAGATTGGCAAGATTATCACATATCTTGTACACAATAAGGAGGATTTTTACAGCTGATACGTTTATGTATGGGGAGCCATTGAGGGAATTGGAGAAGTGTATTTATGTGGCCATATTTTTGTAATGGTCATATCATTAATGTATTCCTTTTTTTTTTTTTTTTTGCGGCAAAGCTTCAATCAGTAAGTCACCGTGCTGGACCTGACATCGCCACTGCTGCATCAAAGGCTTACGCCAAGAGTATCTGCACCATGCCAAACCTTCAGAGGTTACTGCTTTACGATGTCAAGATAGCAGACGATTTCTTTTTTGCCCTTGATACATCAGCAGCAGGAGCAAAGGTATGTTCTTTCTTTGCTTGATTTCCAATGACTGGGAAATATTTCTGCAATATAAAACACCCACACAGAAAAAACAAACAAACAAACACAGGCATTACTGAGATGCAAAACGATGTTTTCGCCCTGTTGGATTATAAAGAATAATTTATTTCTCTAAATGCATTGCCATATTACATAGTCTTAGGAAAGTACTAGATAAGTAGATACTAGACTAGTAATGACACTAAAGTTGATTCCTTGTATGGTGTGTAATACTGATGTTTTTAAGCGCAATAATCCGGGGGAAAAAATGAGGTAAGGTACAGCATTATGTGCATATGATTTAACAACAGCAGCAATAACAACAACAAAATTAGAATTGAGTAAACAGATAAGTTTCCAACAATGATTTGAACTTGTGAACACTTACATTACGAATATAGATAGGAAGTTTATTGCAAAGAGGTAGGGAAATAACAGAAAAAAAAACATATTGCCGTAGCCGCTGCGGGTATAGTTTTCATTCATTCATTTTCATTCATTTATTTTTCATTTCCAACAGAAACATATAAATATATTACAAAAATTGAATACAGTGCATAAATTTCATCATACAAAGTAAAGGATAAATTTACAGAAAACTTGTAGGTATAGGAAAATGTTGGAAATGGGGAGGAATGCTAAAAAGCTGAGCTTGTAGGCTGCATTCCCCCCACACGTAATACAAGAAATTATATGATCGATAGACTGATAAGCATTGAAAATGGATGAAACAAAGAAACTAAGACAAAAAGACCTATAACCAAACTTATCCGAAACAAAAACCCTAAACAAATCCCTACACTAAGTCGCTGTCTTGCCGGAAAAGAGAGGAGAGAAACAAAGTAGTATGTGTGTGTGTGTGTGTGTGTGTGTGTGTGTGTGTGTGTGTGTGTTTGTGTATGAGAGAGAGAGAGGGGGTGGGGGAGAAAGCAGCTTAATGCGTGGAGTGAAGATAAAAGACAAAAAAAAAAATAGAAGGACACGAGAGGTAGTGGATGGATGGAGCCGCTTAGCTGTAATTTCAATAGAATATAAGGTTGGATTTTACACTTCTTTGCAACCAAGAAAGAATCAACAATTCTTATAACTATTCAAAATATTTTTCTTCAGATTACTCTTAAAAGAAGTTAAACTTGGAGATGTCCTCAAACTGTTAGAAAGGTTGTTCCAATATTTAGGTCCAGCAAATGTAAATATAGATTGTGTAAACATTGTTCTATTTAAAGGCAGATGGAATTCATCTGAGTGACGAGTTGGATATTTATGGAACGAGCGGTTTCTCGCAAACATGCTTGTGAAGACAGACGGCAACAAATTATTAGAAAGTTTATACATAAATTGGCCAAGACAATAATGATAGATATCAGTTATCTTTAAAATTTTGTTTTCAGAAAATAAAACATCGGTGTGGGCTCTCCAAGAAACATGACAAATTACAATGTATTCGAAGAGCTTTTTTCTGGAGACGGGACAGTCTGTCGAGATATGTTGGATGTGTGTTCCCCCAAGCTATGATGCCATAATTCAAATAAGGTAAAATCAAAGCTGAATATAACATTAAAAGGGTGGGAATAGGAAAATAATATTTAACTCTATTAATAACACCAATATTTCGAGATATTGTGTGACAAATACTATCAATATGTGACTTCCATGAAAGTTTCTTGTCAATAACCAAACCTAAAAACTTCATTGATGCAACTTCATCTATAACTACAGTGTATATCATCTATTTTTATATTATTAGGAAGATTATTTAAAGTATTACTAAATAATATACATTTAGTTTTAAGAAGATTTATAGACAACTTATTTGACCTTATCCAACATAACAATTTCTTTAATTCAGAATTTAACAAATCCACCAAAATATGAGGATCTGAATGAGAAAGAAAAAACATTAGAGTCATCAGCAAAAAGTACAAAAGATAAAATATTAGAAGCATTTGTTATATCATTTATATACAAAATGAATAAAAGAGGTCCCAGTAAACTACCCTGAGGAACACCACAGGTGACAGATTGGTTGCAGGAGTTTTGACCAGATAGAAAAACGTACTGTTTACGATCAGAGAGGTAACTCCTGAACCACTCCAAGGCCTTGCCACGTATACCATAGTGACATAATTTATGAAGTAATTTTTTTATGATCAATGGTATCGAAGGCCTTGGAGAGGTCCAGCAAGACACCCACTGTGTGATGAGGGGGCCACGTGATAACTAGAGAGTGGAGAAAGAACGGAGAGAACGGGTTGAAGTTGATGAGCAGAATGAAATCAAATCTTTAAGAAAAGATAAGCAAGATTATTACATATCTTGTAAACAATAAGGAGGATTTTTAAAGCTGATACGTTGATGTATGGGGAGCCAGTGAGGGAATTGGAGAAGTGGATTTATGTGGTCATATTTTTGTAATGGTTATATCATTAATGTATTCCTTTTTTTTATTTTGCGGCAAAGCTTCACACAATAAGACAACTTGCTGGACCTGACATCTCCACTGCTGCATCAGAGGCTTACGCGAAGAGTATCTGCACCATGCCAAACCTTAAGACGTTAGGGCTCTCTGATGTCAAGATAGCAGACGATTTCTTTCTTGCCCTTGTTACATCGGCAGCAGGAGCAAAGGTATATGCATCTTCTTTGCTTCATTTAGTTTTCAATGCATGGGAAACCTTCCTGCAATCAAAACAAACAAACAAACAAACTCGTAATTGAGATACTAACCAATATTTTCGCCGTGTTGAACTAAAAAGAATAGTCTGTTTCTTTCCATGTTACATCGTCTTAGCAAAGTATTACCATGTTTATCGTTTTCACCTTTCTACGTATATGACAGGTTGATATTTGACACAATCACGTAATGCGAATGAGATGATGAAGGGATATAAAGAAAACCCGCTTTGTCCGTCTTCCATCATTAAGATGAATATTTATAACCTTTTTTTTTTTTTTGGTTAATCATTATGTCTATTATATTGATTGTTTATCTGAATTGTACAGCGCATATAGAAGTATGTGTTTTTGATCCCCTTTATGAATGTATCATGTATTATAAATGACAATAAAGTTGATTCCTTACATGGTACGTAATACTGATGTTTCTAAGCGCATTGATCCGGGGGGAAAAAAATGAGCTAAGGTACAGCATTATGTGCGTATGATATAACAACAGCAGCAACAACAACAACAAAATAAGGATTGAGTAAACAGATAAGTTTTCAACAATGGTTTGAACTTGTCAACACTGTCATTACGAATATATATGTACAGATAAGGAGTTTATTGCAAAGAGATGGGGAAATACCAGAAAAAGCCCTATCGAACAACTAAATAAACACGTGATTGAGATACTAAACGATATTTCGCCGTGTTGGACTAAAAAAATAGTTTGTTTCTTTCCATGTTACATAGTCTTAGCAAAGTATTTAATGTTTATAGTTTTCACCTTTATACGTTTATGACAGGTTGATATGGGACACCATTATGTAATGCCAATGAGATGATAAAGGGATGGAAAGAAAACCCCGCAATGATTAATTTTGAACTAGTCAGCACTTTCATTACGAATATAGATAGGGAGTTTATTGCAAAGAGATGGGGAAATAAGAGAAAAAAAGCCATATTACCGTAGCCGCTGCGGGTATAGGTGCGGGGACCACGTGATAACTGGAGAGTGGAGAAAGAACGGAGAGAACGGGTTGAAGTGGATAAGCAGAAGGGAAATCCAATCTTTAAAAAAAGATGGGCAAGATTATTACATATCTTGTAAACAATAAGGAGGATTTTAAAGCTAATGCGTTTATGTATGGGGAGCCAGTGAGGGAATTGGAGAACTAGAGTAATGTGGTCATATCTTTTTGTAAGGGTCATATCATTAATGTATTCCTTTTATTATGTTGCTGCAAAGCTTCAATCAATAGAACACCGTGCTGGACCTGACATCTCCCCTGCTGGATCAGAGTCTTACGCCAAGAGTATCTGCACCATGCCAAACCTTCAGAAGTTACAGCTTGACGATGTCAAGATAGCAGACGATTTCTTTCTTGCCCTCTGTACATCAGCAGCAGGATCGAAGGTATATGCATCTTCTTTGCTTCATTTGGTTTCCAATGCATTTGAAACCTTCCTGCAATAAAAAAAACACAAAACAAACAAAGAAACAAACAAACACGTGATTGAGATACTAAACGATGTTTTCGGCGTGTTGAACTAAAAAGAATAGTTTGTTTCTTTCCATGTTACATCGTCTTAGCAAAGTATTACCATGTTTATCGTTTTCACCTTTCTACGTATATGGCAGGTTGATATGGGACACAATCACGTAATGCGAATGAGATGATGAAGGGGTATAAAGAAAACCCGCTTTGTCCGTCTTCCATCATTAAGATGAATATTTATAACCTTTTTTTGGGGTTAATTATTATGTCTATTATATTGATTGTTTATCTGAATTGTACAGCGCATATAGAAGCATGTGTTTTTGATCCGCTTTATGAATGTATCATGTATTATAAATGACAATAAAGTTGATTCCTTACATGGTACGTAATACTGATGTTTCTAAGCGCATTGATCCGGGAAAAAAAATGAGCTAAGGTACAGCATTATGTGCGTATGATATAACAACAGCAGCAACAACAACAACAAAATAAGGATTGAGTTAACAGATAAGTTTTCAACAATGATTTGAACTTGTCAACACTGTCATTACGAATATGTATGAAGAGTTTGTTTGCAAAAACCGATAAGTCCATTTTTGAAGATTTTGAAGTACGATCTCTGTCATAAAGTACAAAATAATACCTTTTTAATGATACATTGGTCACTACATATAAAGGTACATTTTTGAAGTTACGGTCAAAAGAAGCAACATTTTTCTTATTATTCTCTTTATTTTTCTTGACCTTTAATCGCAAATATCTCCATTTGGCAAATATGGACTTATCGGTTTTTGCAACAAACTCTTCATATGTAGATAGGGAGTTTATAGCAAAGAGATGGGGAAATACCAGAAAAAAAACCCTATGGAACAACTAAATAAACACGTGATTAAGATACTAAACTATATCTCGCCGCGTTGGACTAAAAAAAAAGTAGTTTGTTTCTTTCCATGTTACATAGTCTTAGCAAAGTATTTCATGTTTATAGTTTTCACCTTTATACGTTTATGACAGGTTGATATGGGACACGATCATGTAATGCCAATGAGATGATAAAGGGATGGAAAGAAAACCCGCAATGATTAATTTTGAACTAGTCAGCACTTTCATTACGAATAAAGATAGGGAGTTTATTGCAAAGAGATGGGGAAATAACAGAAAAAGCCATATTGCCGTAGCCGCTGCGGGTATAGGTGCGGGGGCCACGTGATAACTGGAGACTGGAGGAAGATCGGAGAGAACGGGCTGAAGTGGATGAGCAGAAGGAAATCAAATGTTTAAGAAAAGATTGGCAAGATTATCACATATCTTGTACACAATAAGGAGGATTTTTACAGCTGATACGTTTATGTATGGGGAGCCATTGAGGGAATTGGAGAAGTGTATTTATGTGGCCATATTTTGGTAATGGTCATATCATTAATGTATTCCTTTTTTTATTTTGCGCCAAAGCTTCAATCAATACACCACGAGGTAGGACCTGACATCTCCCCTGCTGTATCAGAGTCTTACGCCAAGAGTATCTGCACCATGCCAAACCTTCAGAGGTTACAGCTTTACAAAGTCAAGATAGCAGACGATTTCTTTTTTGCCCTTGATACATCAGCAGCAGGAGCAAAGGTATGTTCTTCCTTTGCTTGATTTCCAATGACTGGGAAATATTTCTGCAATATAAAACACCCACACAGAAAAAACAAACAAACAAACACAGGCATTACTGAGATGCAAAACGATGTTTTCGCCCTGTTGGATTATAAAGAATAATTTGTTTTTCTAAATGCATTGCCATAGTCTTTATAGGAAAGTACTAGATAAGTAGATACTAGACTAGTAATGACACTAAAGTTGATTCCTTGTATGGTGCGTAATACTGATGTTTTTAAGCGCAATAATCCGGGAAAAAATGAGGTAAGGTACAGCATTATGTGCATATGATTTAACAACAGCAGCAATAACAACAACAAAACTAGAATTGAGTAAACAGATAAGTTTCCAACAATGATTTGAACTTGTGAACACTTACATTACGAATATAGATAGGAAGTTTATTGCAAAGAGGTAGGGAAATAACAGAAAAAAAAAACATATTGCCGTAGCCGCTGCGGGTATAGTTGCGGGGGCCACGTGATAACTGGAGAGTGGAGAAAGAATGGAGAGAACGGGCTGAAGTGGATGAGCAGAATGAAATCAAATCTTTAAGAAAAGATAAGCAAGATTATTACATATCTTGTAAACAATAAGGAGGATTTTTAAAGCTGATACGTTGATATATGGGGAGCCAGTGAGGGAATTGGAGAAGTGCATTTATGTGGTCATATTTTCGTAATGGTCATATCATTAATGTATTCCTTTTTTTTTATTTTGCGGCAAAGCTTCACACAATAAGACACCTTGCTGGACCTGACATCTCCCCTGCTGCATCAGAGGCTTACGCCAAGAGTATCTGCACCATGCCAAACCTTCAGACGTTAGAACTTGACGGTGTCAAGATAGCAGACGATTTCTTTCTTGCCCTTGTTACATCAGCAGCAGGAGCAAAGGTATATGCATCTTCTTTGCTTCATTTAGTTTTCAATGCATGGGAAAACTTCCTGCAATAAAAACAAACAAACAAACAAACTCGTAATTGAGATACTAACCAATATTTTCGCCGTGTTGAACTAAAAAGAATAGTTTGTTTCTTTCCATGTTACATCGTCTTAGCAAAGTATTACCATGTTTATCGTTTTCACCTTTCTACGTATATGACAGGTTGATATGGGACACAATCACGTAATGCGAATGAGATGATGAAGGGATATAAAGAAAACCCGCTTTGTCCGTCTTCCATCAGTAAGATGAATATTTATAACCTTTTTTTTTTTGGTTAATTATTATGTCTATTATATTGATTGTTTATCTGAATTGTACAGCGCATATAGAAGTATGTGTTTTTGATCCGCTTTATGAATGTATCATGTATTATAAATGACAATAAAGTTGATTCCTTACATGGTACGTAATACTGATGTTTCTAAGCGCATTGATCCGGGGGGGGGGGGGGGAAATGAGCTAAGGTACAGCATTATGTGCGTATGATATAACAACAGCAGCAACAACAACAACAAAATAAGGATTGAGTAAACAGATAAGTTTTCAACAATGGTTTGAACTTGTCAACACTTTCATTACGAATATATATGTACAGATAAGGAGTTTATTGCAAAGAGATGGGGAAATACCAGAAAAAGCCCTATCGAACAACTAAATAAACACGTGATTGAGATACTAAACGATATTTCGCCGTGTTGGACTAAAAAAATAGTTTGTTTCTTTCCATGTTACATAGTCTTAGCAAAGTATTTAATGTTTATAGTTTTCACCTTTATACGTTTATGACAGGTTGATATGGGACACGATCATGTAATGCCAATGAGATGATAAAGGGATGGAAAGAAAACCCGCAATGATTAATTTTGAACTAGTCAGCACTTTCATTACGAATATAGATAGGGAGTTTATTGCAAAGAGATGGGGAAATAAGAGAAAAAAAAGCCATATATCCATATCCGTAGCCGCTGCGGGTATAGGTGCAGGGCCACGTGATAACTGGAGACTGGAGGAAGAACGGAGAGAACGGGTTGAAGTGGATGAGCAGAAGGAAATCAATCTTTAAGAAAAGATGGAGCAAGTTTATTTCATGTCTCGTAAACAATAAGCAGAACTTTAAAGCTGATACGTTGATGTATGGGGAGCCAATGGGGGGTTGGAGAACTGCATGGAGTAATGTGGTCATATCTTGTTGTAAGGAATATATTATTAATGTATTCCTTATATTTTGTTGCTGCAAAGCTTCAATCAATAACACACTTTTGCGGACCTGACATGTCCCCTGTTGTATCAGAGTCCTACCCCAAGAGTATCTGCACCATGCCAAACCTTCAGACGTTACACCTATACAAAGTCAAAATAGCAGATTTTTTTTTTTCTTGCCCTTGTTACATCAGCAGCAGGAGCGAAGGTAAATTCTTTACCTCATTTAGTTTCCAATGCAGGGGAAACCTTCCTGCAATTAAAAAAGCAAGCAAGCAAACAAACACGTGATTGAGATACTAAACGATGTTTTCGCCATGTTGGACTAAAAAGAATACTAGTAGTTTGTTTCTTTCCATGTTGCATAGTTTTAGCATAGTATTTTATGTTTATAGTTTTCACCTTTCTACATTTATGACAGGTTGATATAGGACACGATCACGTAATGCAAATGAGATGATGAAGGGATGGAAAGAAAACCCGTTTTTTCCGTTTTCCATCATGAAGATAACTATTCATAACCCTTTTTGTTAATTATTGTATGTATTAGATTGATTGTTATACTTGTTGTTCATTTGTTTGTTTATATTATGTATCTCCATTGTACAGCGCACATAAAAGCATGCGTTATGATAAGCTTTATGAATGTAGCATTTATTATTGATGACACTAAAGTTGATTCCTTAGCGCGTAATACTGATGTTTCTAAGTGCATTAATCCGGAGAAAAAAAAATGAGGACAGATACAGCATTATGTGCATATGATATAACAGCAACATCAACAACAACAATAACAAAATTAGGATTGAGTAAACAGATAAGTTTTCAACAATGGTTTGAACTTGGTCAACACTACCATTACGAATATAGATAGGGAGTTTATTGCAAAGAGATGGGGAAATACTGTAGTAACCGAAAAAGCCCTATCACCATAGTAGCCGCTGCGGGTATAGGTATGCGAGGATCTCGTGATAACTGGAGAGTGAAGGAAGAACGGAGAGAACGGGTTGAAGTGGATGAGCAGAAGGAAATCAAATCTTTAAGAAAATATGAGCAAGATTATTATATATTTATTTATTAATGGTCATATCAATAATATATTCCTTATATTATGTTGCTGCAAAGCTTCAATCAATAATACACAGGAATGGACCTGACATCTCCCCTGCTGCATCAAAGGCTTACGCCAAGAGTATCTGCACCATGCCAAACCTTCAGACGTTAGAGCTTTACGATGTCAAGATAGCAGACGATTTCTTTTTTGCCCTTGATACATCAGCAGTAGGAGCAAAGGTATGTTCTTTCTGTGCTTTAATTGATTTCCAATGACTGGGAAATATTTCTGCAATATAAAACAGACACACACAGAAAAACAAAAGAACAAACACAGGCATGACTGAGATGCAAAACAATGTTTTCGCCCTGTTGGATTATAAAGAATAGTTTGTTTCTCTAAATGCATTACCATGTTACACAGTCTTAGGAAAGTACTAGATAAATAGATACTATAGATAAGTACTGACACTAAAGTTGATTTCTTATGTGGTGCGTAATACTGATGTTTCTAAGGGCATTCATCCGGGGGAAAAAAAATGAGCTAAGGTACAGCATTATGTGCATATGATATAACAACAGCAGCAGCAACAACAACAACAACAAAGTTAGGATTGAGTAAACAGATAAGTGAGGGAATTGGAGAAGTGGATTTATGTGGTCATATTTTTGTAATGAAAATAAGGATTGAGTTAACAGATAAGTTTTCAACAATGATTTGAACTTGTGAACGCTGTCATTGCGAATATAATTATGTAGATAGGGAGTTTATTGCAAAGAGATGGGGAAATACCAGAAAAAGCCCTATCGAACAACTAAATAAACACGTGATTGAGATACTAAACGATATTTCGCCGTGTTGGACTAAAAAAAAATAGTTTTTTCTTTCCATGTTACATAGTCTTAGCAAAGTATTTCATGCTTAAAAATAGTTTTCACCTTTATACGTTTATGACAGGTTGATATGGGACACGATCATGTAATGCCAATGAGATGATAAAGGGATGGAAAGAAAACCCGCAATGATTAATTTTGAACTAGTCAGCACTTTCATTACGAATATAGATAGGGAGTTTATTGCAAAGAGATGGGGAAATAAGAGAAAAAAAGCCATATTACCATAGCCGCTGCGGGTATACGTGCGGGGACCTCGTGATAACTGGAGAGTGGAGAAAGAACGGAGAGAACGGGCTGAAGTTGATGAGCAGAATGAAATCAAATTTTTAAGAAAAGATGGGCAAGATTATTACATATCTTGTAAACGATAAGGAGGATTTTAAAGCTAATACGTTTATGTATGGGGAGCCAGTGAGGGAATTGGAGAAGTGCATTTATGTGGTCATATTTTCGTAATGGTCATATCATTAATGTATTCCTTTTTTTTTTATTTTGCGGCAAAGCTTCACACAATAAGACACCGTGCTGGACCTGACATCTCCCCTGCTGCATCAGAGTCTTACGCCAAGAGTATCTGCACCATGCCAAACCTTAAGACGTTAGACCTTGCCTATGTGAAGATAGCAGACGATTTCTTTCTTGCCCTCTGTACATCAGCAGCAGGATCGAAGGTATATGCATCTTCTTTGCTTCATTTGGTTTCCAATGCATGGGAAACCTTCCTGCAATAAAAAAAAAACGCAAAACAAACAAACAAACAAACAAACACGTGATTGAGATACTAAACGATGTTTTCGGCGTGTTGAACTAAAAAGAATAGTTTGTTTCTTTCCATGTTACATCGTCTTAGCAAAGTATTACCATGTTTATCGTTTTCACCTTTCTACGTATATGACAGGTTGATATGGGACACAATCACGTAATGCGAATGAGATGATGAAGGGATATAAAGAAAACCCGCTTTGTCCGTCTCCCATCATTAAGATGAATATTTATAACCTTTTTATTGGTTAATTATTATGTCTATTATATTGATTGTTTATCTGAATTATACAACGCACATAGAAGTATGTGTTTTTGATCCGCTTTATGAATGTATCATGTATAACCCGCTTTGTCCGTCTCCCATCATTAAGATGAATATTTATAACCTTTTTATTGGTTAATTATTATGTCTATTATATTGATTGTTTATCTGAATTATACAACGCACATAGAAGTATGTGTTTTTGATCCGCTTTATGAATGTATCATGTATTATAAATGACAATAAAGTTGATTCCTTACATGGTACGTAATACTGATGTTTCTAAGCGCATTGATCCGGGAAAAAAAATGAGCTAAGGTACAGCATTATGTGCGTATAATATAACAACAGCAGCAACAACAACAACAAAATAAGGATTGAGTTAACAGATAAATTTTCAACAATGATTTGAACTTGTCAACACTGTCATTACGAATATAATTATGTAGATAGGGAGTTTATTGCAAAGAGATGGGGAAATACCAGAAAAAGCCCTATCGAACATCTAAATAAACACGTGATTGAGATACTAAACGATATTTCGCCGTGTTGGACTAAAAAAGATAGTTTTTTCTTTCCATGTTACATAGTCTTAGCAAAGTATTTCATGTTTATAGTTTTCACCTTTATACGTTTATGACAGGTTGATATGGGACACGATCATGTAATGCGAATGAGATGATAAAGGGATGGAAAGAAAACCCGCAATGATTAATTTTGAACTAGTCAGCACTTTCATTACGAATATAGATAGGGAGTTTATTCCAAAGAGATGGGGAAATAAGAGAAAAAAAGCCATATTACCGTAGCCGCTGCGGGTATAGGTGCGGGGACCACGTGATAACTGGAGAGTGGAGAAAGAACGGAGAGAACGGGTTGAAGTTGATGAGCAGAAGGAAATCAAATGTTTAAGAAAAGATGGGCAAGATTATTACATATCTTGTACACAATAAGGAGGATTTTTAAAGCTGATACGTTTATGTTTGGTTAGCCATTGAGGGAATTGGAGAAGTGGATTGATGTGGTCATATTTTTGTAATGGTCATATCATTAATGTATTCTTTTTTTTTTATTTTGCGGCAAAGCTTCAATCAATAAGACACATTGCTGGACCTGACATCTCCACTGCTGCATCAGAGGCTTACGCCAAGAGTATCTGCACCATGCCAAACCTTCAGAGGTTACAGCTTTTCGATGTCAAGATAGCAGACGATTTCTTTCTTGGCCTTGATACATCAGCAGCAGGAGCAAAGGTATGTTCTTTCTTTTCTTGATTTCCAATGACTGGGAAATATTTCTGCAATATAAAACACCCACACACACACACACACACACACACAAAAAGAACAAACACAGGCATGACTGAGATGCAAAAAGATGTTTTCGCCCTGTTGGATTATAAAGAATAATTTGTTTCTCTAAATGCATTGCCATATTACATAGTCTAAGGAAAGTACACTAGATTAGTAATGACACTAAAGTTGATTCCTTGTATGGTGCGTAATACTGATGTTTTTAAGCGCAATAATCCGGGGGAAAAATGAGGTAAGGTACAGCGTTATGTGCATATGATTTAACAACAGCAGCAATAACAACAACAAAACTAGAATTGAGTAAACAGATAAGTTTCCAACAATGATTTGAACTTGTGAACACTTACATTACGAATATAGATAGGAAGTTTATTGCAAAGAGGTAGGGAAATAACAGAAAAAAAAAAACATATTACCGAAGCCGCTGCGGGTATAGTTGCGGGGGCCACGTGATAACTGGAGAGTGGAGAAAGAACGGAGAGAACGGGTTGAAGTGGATGAGCAGAAGGGAAATCCAATCTTTAAGAAAAGATGGGCAAGATTATTACATATCTTGTAAACAATAAGGAGGATTTTAAAGCTAATACGTTTATGTATGGGGAGCCAGTGAGGGAATTGGAGAACTAGAGTAATGTGGTCATATCTTTTTGTAAGGGTCATATCATTAATGTATTCCTTTTTTTTTTTATTTTGCGGCAAAGCTTCAATCAATAACACACAGTGCTAGACCTGACATCTCCCCTGCTGCATCAGAGTCTTACGCCAAGAGTATCTGCACCATGCCAAACCTTCAGACGTTAGAGCTTAACGATGTCAAGATAGCAGACGATTTCTTTCTTGCCCTCTGTACATCAGCAGCAGGATCGAAGGTATATGCATCTTCTTTGCTTCATTTTGTTTCCAGTGCATGGGAAACCTTCCTGCAATAAAAAAACAACACAAAAACAAACAAACAAACAAACAAACAAACCGATGATTGAGACACTAAACGATGTTTTCGCCGTGTTGGAGAAAGAATGTGACCCGCTACAACAAAAGGATCCTAAAGTCGCTGACGGGTGAGCCGAGCATGGCCCAGAAAAATGCTATTTTCAGGCCTTTCCTTTGATCATTTAGCTGCGAAATTTCGGCAGGTGATAGAAGATACATTATACTACAAGATTATGTTAAAAACAGAAATCCGACGTTTTGTCAGATTTTTGTGATCTCACTTCAAACTCGATTTTCTCGGCTCACCCGTCAGCGACTTTAGGATCCTTTTGTTGTAGCGGGTCACGTCGGTTTCTTTCCATGTTACATAGTCTTAGCAAAGTATTTCATACTTATAGTTTTCACCTTTTATACGTTTATGACAGGTTGATATAGGACACGATCATGTAATGCGAATGAAATGATAAAGGAATGGAAAGAAAACCTGTTTTTCCGTCTTCCATCATCAAGATGAATATTCATAACCCCTTTTTGTTAATTATTGTATGTATGAGATTGGTTGTTATACTTGTTATTCATTTGTTTGTTTGTATCTTGTATATGAATTGTACAGAGCATAATTAAAGAAGCGTGTGTTTTTGATGCGCTTTATGAATGTAGCATTTATTATTGATGACACTAAAGTTGATTCCTTATATAGCGCGTAATGCTGACGTTTCTAAGAGCTTTAATCCCGAAAGAAATGAGGTATAAAGTACCAGCATCATGTGCATACGATATAACAATAGCAACAACAAGAACAAAAAAAAAATTAGGATTGAATAAACAGATAAGTTTTCAACAATGATTTGAACTTGATCAACACTTTAATTACGAATAGAGATAGGGAGTTTTTTCTTGCAAAGAGATGGGGAAATAACAGAAAAAAAAATCCATATCTTTTTGTAATGGTCATATCATTAATGTATTCCTTATTTTTATTTTGCTGCAAAGCTTCAATCAATAACTCACCAGAAGGGACCTGACATCTCCCGTGCTGTATCAGAGGCTTACGCCAAGAGTATCTGCACCATGCCAAACCTTGAGACGTTACAGCTTTACAAAGTCAAGATAGCAGACGATTTCTTTTTTGCCCTTGTTACATCAGCAGCAGGAGCAAAGGTATATGCATCTTCTTTGCTTTATTTGATTTCATATGCATGGGAAACCTTCCTGCAATAAAAACAAACAAACAAACAAACAAACTCGTAATTGAGATACTAACCAATGTTTTCGCCATGTTGAGCTAAAAAGAATAGTCTGTTTCTTTCCATGTTACATAGTCTTAGCAAAGTATTTCATGTTTTTAGTTTTCACCTTTATACGTTTATGACAGGTTGATATGGGACACAATCACGTAATGCGAATGAGATGATGAAGGGATGAAAAGAAAACCTGTTTTTCCGTCTTCCATCATGAAGATAGATATTCATAACCCCTTTTTGTTAATTATTGTATGTATTAGATTGATTGTTATACTTGTCATTCATTTGTTTGTTTATATTTTGTATCTCCATTGTACAGCGCACATAAAAGCATGCGTTATGATAAGCTTTATGGATGTAGCATTTATTATTGATGACCCTAAACTTGATTACTTATATAGCGCGTAATGCTGACGTTTCTAAGCGCATTAATTCGGAAAGAAATGAGGTAAGAAACATTATCAAGTGCATATGATATAACAATAGCAACAACAAGAACAACAAAATTAGGGTTGAGTAAACAGATTAGTTTTCAACAATGATTTGAACTTATCAACTTTTCCATTACGAATGTAAATAGGGAGTTTATTGCAAAGAGATGGGGAAATAACCAAAAAGCCCTATCACCGTAGCCGCTGCGGGTATAGGTGCGGGGACCACGTGATAACTGGAGAGTGAGGGAGAACGGAGAGAACGGGTTGAAGTGGATGAGCAGAAGGAAATCAAATCTTTAAGAAAAGATGGGCAAGATTATAATATATCTTGTAAACAATAAGGAGGATTTTAAAGCAGATACGTTGGTGTATGGGGAACCAGTGGGGGGATTGGAGAACTAGAGTAATGTGGTCATATCTTGTTGTAAGGGTCATATCATTAATGTATTGCTTATATTTTGTTGCTGCAAAGCTTCAATCAATAACGCACCATGATGGACCTGACATCTCCCCTGCTGCATCAGAGTCCTACGTCAAGAGTATCTGCACCATGCCAAACCTTAACCCTAAAAAGACGGGGGGGCTAAAAGCCGTCCCCCCCCCCCCCGACATTTCGCGCGATTACTCCGCAACACGCAATGCTCTCGCCGCGATGCTCTATGACTTTTTTTTTCGAGTTTCCCGCACATTTTGACACCAAATTTGTGACGCCCGGGGGTACGGTTCTGAAGTTACATAACTTTATGTACATGCGCGTGAGGCCGAAAATGGCTCAAAATGTGATTTTGTGTACAAAGTCAATGCAAATTGAGTTTTTTTTTTTCACCTGGTTCATATAAATATGCTTATTTTTTTTTCACCTGTTTCATATAAATATGCTTATTTTTACTCTCAATGGCTAAAATTTATTTTTGGAGTTTTATGCTTCAAAAAATGTCTGCCACAAATTTTTTTAAAAGAAAGAAAGAAAAAAAAGGTTAAAAAACAAAGAAATACATAAGAAATTCATGAAACAATAAAATGAATAAGAAATTAATTTTGATAAGGATTTTTTTTTTCGAGTACATTTGCTAAGAATGCCACAAAGAATAATTAGACCCAAAATGAGCACTTCTTGAGCTTTATTTACTGATTTATATCAAAGAGTCTGATTTCTCGCATAAATTAGCATAATTAATCAAAATAAATAAAGAAGACCATTTTGGAAAATTTAGATATACTATCTTGTACAGTAGATTACATCGCACACTACCATTGTGCAAATTTGCGTGGCAATCGCGGAATCCACGGCCGAGATCTTAAGGGGGGGCATTTAGCCCCCCCCCCCCCCCCCCCCCTCAGTCTTTCGAGCTACCAAAATAGCCCAGTCTTTTTAGGGTTAAGATGTTAGAGCTTGTCAATGTCAAGATAGCAGACGATTTCTTTCTTGCCCTTGTTACATCAGCTGCAGGAACGAATGTATCTTCTTTTCTTCATTCGGTTTCCAATGCATGGGAAACCCTCCTGCAATTTAAAAAAACGAACAAACAAACTCGTAATTCATATACTAACCAATGTTTTCGCCGTGTTGAACTAAAAAGAATAGTCAGTTTCTTTCCATGTTACATAGTCTTAGCAAAGTATTTCATGTTTATAGTTTTCACCTTTATACGTTTATGACAGGTTGATATAGAACACAATCACGTAATGCGAATGAGCTGATGAAGGGATGAAAAGAAAACCTGTTTTTCCGTCTTCCATCATCAAGTTGAATATTCATAACCCCTCTTTGTTAATTATTGTTTGTATTAGATTGATTGTTATACTTGTCATTCATTTGTTTGTTTATATTTTGTATCTCCATTGTACAGCGCACATAAAAGCATGCGTTATGATAACCTTTATGGATGTAGCATTTATTATTGATGACACTAAACTTGATTACTTATATAGCGCGTAATGCTGACGTTTCTAAGCGCATTAATCCGGAAAGAAATGAGGTAAGAAACATTATTAAGTGCATATGATATAACAATAGCAACAACAAGAACAACAAAATTAGGGTTGAGTAAACCGATTAGTTTTCAACAATTATTTGAACTTATCAACTTTTCCATTACGAATGTAAACAGGGAGTTTATTGCAAAGAGATGGGGAAATAACCAAAAAGCCCTATCACCGTAGCCGCTGCGGGTATATGCGGGGACCACGTGATAACTGGAGAGTGAGGAAGAACGGAGAGAACGGGTTGAAGTGGATGAGCAGAAGGAAATCAAATCTTTAAGAAAAGATGGGCAAGATTATAACATATCTTGTAAACAATAAGGAGGATTTTAAAGCTGATACGTTGATGTATGGGGAACCAGTGTGGGGATTGGAGAAATGTGGTCATATCTTGTTGTAAGGGTCATATCATTAAAGATAATAAAAAGTTTTGGTACCTCAAAAGTTTCCCTGAATTTCTGTGTTTCAGGTTAAAGTACCTTTCAAATAACTAACACTGTGAGATGTACTCGCCCCAAAGTGCTCTCATTTCTTAGTAATCATGCAATTAACTGCGACCAGCAGCCCCATACGCATAGCGACCCTCAGCCCCATACGCATAGCGTAATGGGGCTTCGCATTGTAGCATTCAGGATCATGACAGATTTAGTATCGCGGGTAATATCAACTTAAAATCCAAAAAATTCTTCAATTTGAAGACTTACCAATTAAGTTGAGGTCTTGGAAACAGGCTTCGGGCAACGTTTGGTTCTGCCAATAGTCCCTTTCTGTTCGAATTGATGACTGAATGTGACTCGGTCGAGAGGACCTTGGGAGAGCCACATACACTGATTACTACGGCCAGCGCATACGCACACATCACATGCGAACAAATTCAAATCCACGAACGGATAAGATGTTTGTGTGTGCATGCGCTGGCCGTCAATGCAGTGTAGCTCTCCCAAGGTCCTCTTGTATCTTCTTTTCTTCATTTGGTTTCCAATGCATGGAAAACTTCCTGCAATTTAAAAAAACGAACAAACAAACACACTCGTAATTCAGATACTAACCAATGTTTTCGCCGTGTTGAACTAAAAAGAATAGTCTGTTTCTTTCTATGTTACATAGTCTTAGCAAAGTATTTCATGTTTGTAGTTTTCACCTTTATACGTTTATGACAGGTTGATATGGAACACGATCACGTAATGCGAATGAGATGATGAAGGGATGAAAAGAAAACCTGTTTTTCCGTCTTCCATCATCAAGATGAATATTCATAACCCCTTTTTGTTAATTATTGTATGTATTAGATTGATTGTTATACTTGTCATTCATTTGTTTGTTTATATTTTGTATCTCCATTGTACAGCGCACATAAAAGCATGCGTTATGATAAGCTTTATGGATTTAGCATTTATTATTGATGACACTAAACTTGATTACTTATATAGCGCGTAGTGCTGACATTTCTAAGCACATTAATCCGGAAAGAAATGAGGTAAGAAACATTATTAAGTGCATATGATATAACAATAGCAACAACAAGAACAACAAAATTAGGGTTGAGTAAACAGATTAGTTTCCAACAATGATTTGAACTTATCAACTTTTCCATTACGAATGTAAATAGGGAGTTTATTGCAAAGAGATGGGGAAATAACCAAAAAGCCCTATCACCGTAGCCGCTGCGGGTATATGCGGGGACCACGTGATAACTGGAGAGTGAGGAAGAACGGAGAGAACGGGTTGAAGTGGATGAGCAGAAGGAAATCAAATCTTTAAGAAAAGATGGGCAAGATTATAACATATCTTGTAAACAATAAGGAGGATTTTAAAGCAGATACGTTGGTGTATGGGGAACCAGTGGGGGGATTAGAGAACTAGAGTAATTGTGGTCATATCTTGTTGTAAGGGTCATATCATTAATGTATTGCTTATATTTTGTTGCTGCAAAGCTTCAATCAATAACGCACCATGATGGACCTGACATCTCCCCTGCTGCATCAGAGTCCTACGTCAAGAGTATCTGCACCATGCCAAACCTTAACCCTAAAAAGACGGGGGGGGGGGGGGCTAAAAGACCCCCCCCCCGACATTTCGCGCGATTACTCCGCAACACGCAATGCTCTCGCCGCGATGCTCTATGACTTTTTTTTTTCGAGTTTCCCGCACATTTTGACACCAAATTTGTGACGCCCGGGGGTACGGTTCTGAAGTTACATAACTTTATGTACATGCGCGTGAGGCCGAAAATGGCTCAAAATGTGATTTTGTGTACAAAGTCAATGCAAATTTAGTTTGTTTTTTTTTTCACCTGGTTCATATAAATATGCTTATTTTTACTCTCAATGGCTAAAATTTATTTATTTTTGTAGTTTTATGCTTCAAAAAATGTCTGCCACAAATTTTGTTAAAAGAAAAAAGAAAAAGCCAAAAGGTTTAAAACAAAGAAATACATAAGAAATTCATGAAACAATAAAATGAATAAGAAATTAATTTTGGTACCGAATTTTTTTTGTGAGTACATTTGCTAAGAATGCCACAAAGAATAATTAGACCCAAAATGAGCACTTCTTGAGCTTTATTTACTGATTTATATCAAAGAGTCTGATTTCTCGCATAAATTAGCATAATTAATCAAAATAACAATAAAGAAGACCATTTTGGAAAATTTAGATATACTATCTTGTACAGTAGATTACATCGGACACTACACATCGCACACACGGCCGAGATCTTAAGGGGGGGGGGGGGCTATTAGCCCCCCCCCCCCTCAGTCTTTCGAGCTACCAAAATAGCCCAGTCTTTTTAGAGTTAAGACGTTAGAGCTTGACAATGTCAAGATAGCAGACGATTTCTTTCTTGCCCTTGTTACATCAGCTGCAGGAACGAATGTATCTTCTTTTCTTCATTTGGTTTCCAATGCATGGGAAACCTTCCTGCAATTAAAAAAAAACCGAACAAACAAACAAACTCGTAATTCAGATACTCTAACCAATGTTTTCGCCGTGTTGAACTAAAAAGGATAGTCTGCAAACAGGGAGTTTATTGCAAAGAGATGGGGAAATAACCAAAAAGCCCTATAGTCCAGCGGATATAGAACACATATAGGGTGAATCATGCACATTATGGTAAAAGCACCATACTTGGTACATGTGTACATGATGCCAATACAAGTCATTTCTGATATGGAAGCCACTCTGATTCTGCCTGTGGCGGCCGTGGCGGCCATTTTTCAAAATGGCCGCCATGTGATTTAGCAATGCTGTGTATTTTGGAGACTACAAGTCCGATTGTCGTGATTCTTGTACCAAAGTATAGGTTTTGAGGGTCAAGGATTCCAATAAAATAATTTTTGAGAGGATAAAACCATGGCAACCTACTTATTAGCGGCCATTTTGAAAAAAAGCATGGCTGCCGCTCTACATTCTATTCATACATCTTTAAAACCAATGGATGCATCTTTATGATTCTGGTACAATAATAATATGTTTTTGAGGTTCAATTATTTAAATGGATACATCTTTTCGTGTAGAACCATCACATCCTATATTTTGGCTGCCATTTTAAAACATGGCCACCGCAATATATACTATACTGTTCGTCTTTGAAACTAATGGGGGTCAATGATTTTAAACAAGCATTTGCTGATGAATAGAACTAACACATCTTATTTTCAGGTCCATTTCGATAAATATGACTGCCGCACTACATAGAGTATGCATACACACACACACACGCACACACGCACACACACATTATATACAGTGTGGCCTAGAATTAATGGAAACGCGAGTTTTTGCAAATAATTTGCACATTTGCATTACTTTATGCAAAAATGAATGACATAAAGTTATAGAGAATCTATCTAGAAGAAGAATGACACCAAAATTATTCTATTTGGTAGAGTATTTTTTATTCTACAGATGTTTTTGTAAAGACGGGTCGAGTGTAAATTTCTTAGCTCAATTCAACAAATTTCAGCATCGAACAAAAGCCACTGCCTTGGGAGACTAACAAAGAATTGAGGCCGCATATCACAATGTGGAATGCTTGAATAGGATTATTGTCGAAAATTCACCTTCAATTGTTGGGTAGTCTCCGTTGCTGAGCTTTGATGAAATAAAGTAAGAAATTAATTCAATGATCAACAAAAACATGTTTAGAAAGAAAAGTACGTACTCAACCAAATTGGACAATTTCATTTTGGTTTTGAAAAAAAATATATTCGTTTCCGTTTTCTGAGGGGCCACCATATATATATATATATGAGTATATGAATATAAGAACGACCCAAGTCCATGGAAGACCATCGCGAGTAAACTAAAAAAAAAACTTTATATCTTTTTTATTTGTCCAATAATATTCTATTTAACTGTGATGGGAAGGCAACATTGTATATTCAAATTAAAACATATACTATTATGACAATTAACATTTACATCAATTGTGGAGAGGCCATTTTGTGTGGTGGACTTGGGTCGTTCTTTGATTCATATGGACTTGGGTCGTTCTTTGATTCATATACATGATATTCTGCTATAGAGATGAGAGAAGGATGAGAGAGGGCGCTATTATATGAATGTAAGAATGACCCAAGTCCTTCATTCTTACATTAATATAAGATTTAACTCATTCATTTCAGGCACTTCCGGGGGTAATTAGGATTTATCATTTATACACAAGATGAGTCCTTGCATAAGCTACAATTTCCCATGTCAAACTGAATTTGGCCAAAAATTGGACTTGGGTCGTTCTTATATTCAGGTCTTCATATATATATATATATATATATATATATATATATATATATATTTTTTATATAATCATGCACCCTCACTTGCCATATGTATTGTCCCATTGACAAGAATCGTTCACCTATTATTGGCAAATGAACCTCATTTGTTGGTGCAGCGTTTAGTTCTTTATTGTTCATTGAATGTTGTTGATTGACCATACCTCTATCACATTCACTATTCAAGTATAGGTATTGAACATCAAATAAGTACAATTGTTGCATACCTGGAATACTATAAAGATAATTATGTTGAATATCAGTTCGGTAGAGTAAATGGTGAGAATGGAATAGAAGACTCCCCCCCCCCCCCCCCCCAATTTGGATGCAAAGACAGGAGGGTACAATAAGTGTACTGTCATAGTTTTCAGTCACAAAAAGATGATTATTGCAGTCTTATACAAGACCTATTGATTTCTGAAGTTCTCAGTCCTTGTTCATTATTTCATAGTATGACCTTGTCAAAACTCTTACACAAAATTATAAGGAATCATATAAAGGAATCAAATGAGCTCTGACAATCCAAAACAATGATTGTTCCTGATCATCCATTGATGGGCGGTGATGAACGTTAATGCATAATTATGTAGATGCAGGTGCGCTTTAGAGAACGTCTTCAGTATTTCTACTGGTGCCGGTAAGTAGAAAGATCGAAATACTGAATATTTTATTCTGCAGTTTTATCTTCCAATAATTATGAACCCCAAAATTTGTATTTCATTGAGGTTTTCCTTAAATTCATAAATTAGCATAATTATTCTTGTAGTTTATATTTTGGATGGGCGCTGTTACGTTATAAAATTGCGTTGAAATGCCCATCGTCCATTTACCTGTAGAAGTTGCTTTTGAACTATGAAACCTTAGTCCTTATTCCATATGAGAATGGCAAATGCATCAAATAATTTGTATAATTTCTTTGGGGTTTGGGTAATGTAAAATTCAGTTCAAGAGGCTAAAATCATTGATAAAAATCAATGTATAAATCAACTATAACATGAAATGTATTCAGAGTAGAACTACACACAGAAACAGATAATTTGATATTTCCTTGTTCTTGTTCTTTACAAATACATCAACAGGTCAAATTCACAAGCACAAATCCATTTAACAAAAATGTTTGTCACATTTCTAGAAAAAAAATGTACACATAAGTTTTTTGCTTTACCTTTGTGAAGCACATTTACATCAAAATGTTATCTTTTTAAGTAATTGGTAATTGGATTTAATTGTAGGATAACATGGCTTCAAAAGCAAAGCCCATTTCAACCGAGAAACCAGCTCCCAGGAAAGAAACAGATTGGACCAAGTACATCATATTCATATGTCAAGATGATGACACACAAAAAAAAACCTATCATGTCCAGCTTTGTCTATATATAAGAAATGATGTTGGTATGGGATACAAAACTTTGGCAGAAGATCTGATTTGTTTTCATGAGGCCGATTCTTTACCCACTACGCTGCAAATGACAATTAGATGTCAACCTATAAAGATGTATCATACAATGTATAATACCTATTATATTTACTTTATCACTTGATGTATAACATTCAGTGAAGTTGTAAGTATCAGAACAGCCTGGTCAATCATGGATTTTACAGACATACATAATTGTAGTGTGTTTACATTTGATGTATGAAAGTGACTCAATAAGTTTTAGAAGTTTTCTCACACTTAGTGTCATATTTCCAAAGAAAACAGATGTATTATATTTTTGGTTCCGGACAGTACGTTTTCTTAAAACCTGTGACATATTTTCAAATTTTCAATTTGGATTCAGGGAAAACCACAGCACAACACACGCATTACTCGCCCTTATCGACAAAGTCACACACGCACTTGACACATTTTCACACACGATAGGTATCTTCTTGGACTTCTCCAAGGCCTTTGACACGATTAACCATGGAATACTTCTCGCAAAATTATCCCATTATGGCATACGTGGAAAGGCCTTGGAGTGGTTCACGAGTTACCTATCAAATAGATCCCAATTTGTACATGTCAATGGCTTTGATTCTCAAAATAAAACGATAACATGTGGTGTCCCACAAGGGAGCTTACTAGGTCCGTTGTTATTCATTATTTATATCAATGATTTTCATAGATCCTCGGAGAAACTATCATTCATATTATTCGCGGATGACTCTAACCTTTTCTTTTCCCATCCCGACCCAAATATCTTAGCAAGAACAGTAAACGAAGAACTGAAAAAAGGTTATACAATGGATATACGCAAATAAATTGTCACTTAATATTCAAAAAACAAAATTTATGCTTTTTAGTAACTCTTTAGATAGCCTCCCGGGAAATATATCATTTGATACTACTCCCCTAGAAGAAGTTTCTACTTTTAAATTTCTTGGTGTTTGCGTTGATAACAAGCTTTCATGGAGGAATCATATTGATAGCATATGTAAAACTATTTCACGAAACATTGGCGTAATGAACAGATTAAAATATTATCTTCCTTCATATGCATTATTAACTCTTTACTCTAGTTTGATACTACCGTATCTAAACTACGGGATTCTTGCTTGGGGTAATACATATCAGATATTACTTGATAAACTTTTTTTATTGCAAAAGAAAGCGCTCAGAACTGTTTTTAACCTAACTACACGAGAACATACAGATCCTTTGTTTTTTTTACCATGAAATACTAAAAATAAAAGATTTGTATGTGTTTCAACTTGGTCAGTTCATGTTTAATTATAACAGCAACTTTTTACCCAAAATATTTCACGACTCTTTTCATCGAAACAGTCATGTACATAACTATCCTACGCGACGATCCAACGAATTCCATCTTCCATTCATGAGAACCGTACATGCCCAAAATACCTTTATGTATACCGGACCCAGACTTTGGAATAATCTAGATAATAGCTTAAAAGACTCACCCTCATTCCTCACATTTAAATACAAATTCAGAAAACATTTGTTATCTACTTATAATTCTAGATAATCTGAATTAATTGTTTTAATTCATGCTTGAGGTTTCACCTGTCCTGATGTCGCAGCACTTGGCGTGTTCTGTATGCAGACCTCTCTTCTCTCTTTATTCTTCTTTCCTCTTCCTTCCTGTCTTTGTCCTCGTAGACTTGTATTGTCACCGTCTTCTCTCTTCTCGGTACTGTCTCGCGTCGTATATGTGTGTGGGTAACTGAATGTCTGTACGAGTGTGTCGTCCTTCTTATATTTTCTCGGTACACCAGTTCAATGAACACCGTCTGGGCATTAGCATTGATACTTATTTCCTATTATTGTCGAAGCCAGCGTATAGCTATATTTTTACAAACGACTTAAGTAATCTATATTCAATATAAATGCTGTAAGAAAATAATAAAACAAACTTGAATAATATATTGCTTACTCATCAATTATCTAGGGATCCACGTCCTACAAGCTTAGCTTTTTTGTGGATCGCTATTTTCCAAAATTGAAGTTATTTTCTGAAAGCTCGCGAAGTATACATGTATACGCATCGTTCCTTCTGATTATTGTACATATGTTGATGTATATAATTTATTTCGTATATTACATGAACCTTTTGTAAAAGTGTAGACAATATCATTTTATGATATGTATACTTTGTATTACGTTTTGATTTTCGTTGATTGGAAATAAACTATGATTGAACTTGAACTATATTTTTGGTTGGAAACTATGATTTTCACTCCATGGTCCAGGGACCAGAGAAAGCGAGAGTCTATATTTGAAGAGTTTGTTCGCAAAAACCGATAAGTCCATTTTTGAAGATTTTGAAGTACGGTCTCTGTCATAAAGTACAAAATAATACCTTTTAAATGATATATTGGTCACTACACATAAGGGTACATTTTTGAAGTTGTGGTGAAAAGAAGCAAAAATTTTCGTATTATTCTCTTTATTTTTCTTGACCTTTAATCGCAAATATCTCCATTTGGCAAATATGGACTTATCGGTTTTTGCAAACAAACTCTTCATTTCTAGAAACTGTGTAATCTTAAGAAATATGTACTTCAGACATGAAATTGTGAAGATCATGTTTTTCACATACTGTACACACAGAAATCCTATAAAGGAAGTTGAGCATATTTTCCAAAATGCTTCCAAAGTCAACTATGCCCAGATGTTCCACATTAGAATACTGAAAATGAGTGAACAAGTAATTGTTGAACTCTAAAACAAACGTTTACACCAGAATCAATCGACAATGGGCATCCCGCTTTCATAACACTCGTACGCTATATAACTGGAGGGAGGCCATATTTATCAGATGGCCGCCAAAACAAAGGATGTGATGAACCTATTCACTTTGCTAAAACATTAAATTGAAAACCTTCACCCAAAACTATGCTTTTACACTTGAATCGTGATTATATATCTTTTGAGTCCGAAGATATACAATATTCATTTTCTATGTATGGCAGCCATATTCATTAAAATGGCCGCCAAAACGTAGGATGAAGCGATTCATATTCACTTACAGTTGAATTTATGGGAATCCTTGACCCCAAAACATATATGTTGGTACCAGAGTCATGACCCTTTGTCCATACGTTTTAAGGATATGTTTTTATCTAACATGGTGGCCATATTTTTTCAAAATGGCCACCAAGAAGTAAGTTGCCATGGTTTTATCCACTCAAAAATTATTCTATTGGAATCCTTGACCCTCAAAACCTATACTTTGGTACAAGAATCATGACAATCGGACTTATAGTGTCCAAAATACGCAGCATTGCTATATCATATGGCGGCCATTTTGAAAAATGGCCGCCATGGCCGCCAAAGGGAGAATCAGAGTGGCTTCCATATCACAAATGACTTATATTGGCATCATGTACATGTGTACCAAGTATGGTGCTTTTACCATAAAGTGCATGATTTTTTCTATATCCGCTGGACTACTATCACCGTAGCCGCTGCGGGTATATGCGGGGACCACGTGATAACTGGAGAGTGAGGAAGAACGGAGAGAACGGGTTGAAGTGGATGAGCAGAAGGAAATCAAATCTTTAAGAAAAGATGGGCAAGATTATTACATATCTTGTAAACAATAAGGAGGATTTTAAAGCTGATACGTTGGTGTATGGGGAACCAGTGGGGGGATTAGAGAACTAGAGGAATGTGGTCATATCTTGTTGTTAGGGTCATATCATTAATGTATTGCTTATATTTTGTTGCTGCCAAGCTTCAATCAATAACACACCATGATGGACCTGACATCTCCCCTGCTGCATCAGAGTCCTACTTCAAGAGTATCTGCACCATGCCAAACCTTAACCCTAAAAAGACGGGGGGGGGGGGGGCTAAAAGACCCCCCCCCCCCCGACATTTCGCGCGATTACTCCGCAACACGCAATGCTCTCGCCGCGATGCTCTATGACTTTTTTTTTTCGAGTTTCCCGCACATTTTGACACCAAATTTGTGACGCCCGGGGGTACGGTTCTGAAGTTACATAACTTTATGTACATGCGCGTGAGGCCTACAAAAATGGCTCAAAATGTGATTTTGTGTACAAAGTCAATGCAAATTGAGTTTTTTTTTTCCACCTGGTTCATATAAATATGCTTATTTTTACTCTCAATGGCTAAAATTAATTTATTTTTGTAGTTTTATGCTTCAAAAAATGTCTGCCACAAATTTTTTTAAAAGAAAAAAGAAAAAAAAAGGTTAAAAAACAAAGAAATACATAAGAAATTCATGAAACAATAAAATGAATAAGAAATTAATTTTGGTACCGATTTTTTTTTTTGAGTACATTTGCTAAGAATGCCACAAAGAATAATTAGACCCAAAATGAGCACTTCTTGAGTTTTATTTACTGATTTATATCAAAGAGTCTGATTTCTCGCATAAATTAGCATAATTAATCAAAATAACAATAAAGAAGACCATTTTGGAAAATTTAGATATACTATCTTGTACAGTAGATTACATCGCACACTACCATTGTGCAAATTTGCGTGGCAATCATCGCGGAATCCACGGCCGAGATCTTAAGGGGGGGGGGGGGGGGGGGCTTTTAGCCCCCCTCCCCCCTCAGTCTTTCGAGCTACCAAAATAGCCCAGTCTTTTTAGAGTTAAGACGTTAGAGCTTGTCAATGTCAAGATAGCAGACGATTTCTTTCTTGCCCTTGTTACATCAGCTGCAGGAACGAATGTATCTTCTTTTCTTCATTTGGTTTCCAATGCATGGGAAACCTTCCTGCAATTTAAAAAAAAAAACCGAACAAACAAACAAACTCGTGATTCAGATACTCTAACCAATGTTTTCGCCATGTTGAACTAAAAAGAATAGTCTGCAAACAGGGAGTTTATTGCAAAGAGATGGGAAAATAACCAAAAAGCCCTATCACCGTAGCCGCTGCGGGTATATGCGGGGACCACGTGATAACTGGAGAGTGAGGAAGAACGGAGAGAACGGGTTGAAGTTGATGAGCAGAAGGATATCAAATCTTTAAGAAAAGATCATTACATATCTTGCAAACAATAAGGAGGATTTTTAAAGCTGATACGTTTATATTTGGGGAGCCAGTGAGGGAATAGGAGAACTTGTCAGAGTAATGTGGTCATATCTTTTTGTAATGGTCATATCATTAATGTATTCCTTTTTTATTTTGCGGCAAAGCTTCAATCAATAACACACAGTGCTGGACCTGACATCTCCCCTGCTGCATCAGAGGCTTACGCCAAGAGTATCTGCACCATGCCAAACCTTCAGACGTTAGAGCTTGTCGATGTCAAGATAGCAGACGATTTCTTTCTTGCCCTTGTTACATCAGCAGCAGGAGCAAAGGTATATGCATCTTCTTTGCTTTATTTGATTTCCAATGCATGGGAAACCTTCCTGCAATTAAACAAAAAAAAAAAAACCACAAACAAACAACTAAATAAACACGTGATTGAGATACTAAACGATATTTCGCCGTGTTGGTCTAAAAAAGAATATCTGTTTCTTTCCATGTTACATAGTCTTAGCAAAGTGGTTCACCTTTGACAGGTTGATATGGGACACGATCACTTAATGCGAATGAGATGATGAAGAAATGACAAGAAAATCCGCTTTTTCCATCTTCCATCATTAAGAAGAATATCCATAACCCCTTTTTGTGAATTACTGAATGTATTAGATTGATCGTTATACTTGTTATTCATTTATTTGTTTGTATTTTGTATCTAAATTGTACAGCGCATAATTATAGAAGCATGTGTTTTTTGATGCGCGTTATGAATGTAGCATTTATTATTGATGACACTAAAGTTGATTCCTTATATAGCGCGTAATGCTGACGTTTATAAGCACATTAATCCGGAAAAAAATGAGGTAAGAAACAGCATCATGTGCATATGATATAACAATAGCAACAACAAAAGCAACAAAATTAGGATTGAGTAAACAGATAAGTTTTTGATAATGATTTGAACTTGTCAACACTTAATTACGAATGTAGATAGGGATTTTTTTTTTTTTTTTTTTTTTTTTTTTGCAGAGAGATGGGGAAATAACAGAAAAAGCCCTATCACCGGTAGCCGCTGAGGGTATAGGTGCGGGGACCACGTGATAACTGGAGAGTGAAGGAAGAACGGAGAGAACGGGTTGAAGTGGATGAGCAGAAGGAAATCAAATCTTTAAGAAAAGATGGGCAAGATTATTACATATCTTGTAAACAATAAGGAGGATTTAAAGCTGATACGTTTATTTATGGGGAGCCATTGGGGGGATTGGAGAACTGGAGTAATGTGGTCATATCTTTTTGTAATGGTCATATCATTAATGTATTCCTTATGTTATTTTGATGTTAAGCTCCAATCAATAGAACACTGGCGAGGACCTGACATCTCCCCTGCTGCATCAGAGGCTTACGCCAAGAGTATCTGCACCATGCCAAACCTTCAGACTCTATATCTAAAGGATGTCAAGATAGCAGACGATTTCTTTCTTGCCCTCTGTACATCGGCAGCAGGAGCGAAGGTATATGCATCTTCTTTACTTCATTTGGTTTTCAATGCATGGGAAACCTTCCTGCAATCAAAAAAACACAAAAAACAAACAACTAAATAAACACGTGATTGAGATACTAAACGATATTTCGCCGTGTCGGACTAAAAAGAATAGTTTGTTTCTTTCCATGTTACATAGTCTTAGCAAAGTATTTCATGCTTAGGCATATAGTTTTCACCTCTATAGGTTCATGACAGGTTTATATAGGACACGATCACGTAATGCGAATGAGATGATAAAGGAATGGAGAGAAAACCTGTTTTTTTTTTTTCGTCTTCCATTATCAAGATGAATATTCATAACCTCTTTTTGTTAATTATTGTATATATTAGATTGATTGTTATACTTGTAATTCATTTGTTTGTTTGTATTTGTATCTGAATTGTACAGCGCATATACAAGCATGTGTTTTGATGCGCTTTACGTTTATATAGCATGTATTATTAATGACAATAAAGTCGATTCCTTATATAGCGCGTAATACATGTACTGATGTTTCTTAAGTGCATTAATCCGGAAAAATGAGGTAAGATACAGCGTTGTGTGCATATGATATAACAACAGCAGCATCAACAACAAGAACAGACAAAGGATTGAGTACATAAGTTTTCAACAATGATATTAATTTGGTCAACACTTTCTTTACGAATATAAATTAGATAGGGAGTTTATTGCAAAGAGATGGGGAAATACCAGAAAAAGCCCTATCATCGTAGACGACGCTGGGACCACGTGATAACTCGAGAGTGGAGGAAGAAGGGAGAGAACGGGTTGAAGTGAATGAGCAGAAGGGAAATCAAATCTTTAAAGGCATAATTTACCATTTGCAGATGAAAGCATTAGTGCTTTAAAATAGTTCTAAAATGTGAGTTAGGGATAGAAACAACCACTGTCGAAATTTGAATCCGTATAATCGATGTTAAGTGTTGTTAAATACACAAAATGTGAACAATAGTTATAATAAGAATGTTTCCAGACTAAACCGTATACAGTTACGGTTTATTGAGAAAAACCCTGATATCTCCTTATATTTTAGGTTTTATTGCAAATATTTCATATGGTAGGATGTTTTATGACACAACAGACCTACACATCATGCATCAAATGTGATATCGGGAACATTTTTGAAATCACTGCTCCCAAAGGTAAACTGGACCTTTAAGAAATGATGGGCAAGATTATTACATATCTTGCAAACAATAAGGAGGACTTTAAAGCTAATACGTTTATGTATGGGGAGCCAGTGAGGGAATTGGAGAAGTGGATTTATGTGGTCATATATTTTTGTAAGGGTTATATATAATTAATGTATTCCTTATATTATGTTGCTGCAAAGCTTCAATCAATAACACACGACGGCAGACCTGACATCTCCCCTGCTGCATCAGAGTCTTACGCCAAGAGTATCTGCACCATGCCAGAATTATATACTCTTTCATATTTTATAGGAGGTTTCTTATTATCTCAAGAAATAATCATCGAAAAAACGTTAGAAACCTCTAGACCCATCTCACCCAAAAGTGTATCACCTCATAGTTTACCCAATGTATTTAACTCTCAGGGATAAAGGGAAGCTAATGACACTAAAGATGATTGTTTGTTATCACTATTCTCACGACATTTTCTGCATTCGTCCTGCAGCAGCATGAGAGGCAGGGTTGTCTCATTTTTTTTTTAATTTACTTCAGCTCATTTCTTTCAAACGTTTTTCTAGTTTTCAGAACAGTTGTATCATAGACAATGACGTAATTGCATGAGGTAGCAGGTCATATTGTGTGTTTATTTGTTTTTGTTTCTTTTTTTTTTTGCCTTAAAAGCCCACTGCCCCCAGAATTAAGTGTTAAAAATGTTCGTACCCTCCTCTTGCAATCTCTAATCAAATATGTGCATTTCTGTCGGAATCAAAAGGATATATTAATCTTTTCCCATACTATCATTTTTCTTCCTCATATATTTCTGCAAAGCTCCAGTCAATTAACCACTGTGGCGGACGTAACATTTCCCCTGCTTTTTAGAATAAAACATAAAATGAGACAAATACTAAAGACTTATTCAGTTGTACTGGTTTCTTTTTTTTTCTTGTGCAAAGGAAAATACCAGAATATGAGTAAAATATAAGGTATCATCTGTGGAATTATCAAGCACCACAAAGTGCCAAATTTCCTATTCCTATTATGTAATCGAGATTTTACTGGCAGTAACTTCTTACACGATCAGCACTACATTGATTTTGATCCTTGATTAGATCCAGCGAATGGAACTGTTCGGAGCTTCCATGTCGGCTAGTATTCTTCACTCCGTTTTACATCTACCATGTCTGAGTTCCCTTACTGTTGGAGATGTTAGGAACGAGGTAAGTTTGAAGAAATTTTACAAGGAAATCGGGTTTGCTTCAGGCCGTGAGATCCATCTGCAGTGAGATATTCGTCGGACCTTTTGTGACTGTAGCTGGACTGGCAATGTTTCTTTTACATGTACATAATTTATATAGCTTTATGAACAATATTCATTTTCCAAGTAATTCTTCTTCTCTTCTTCTTCTTCTTTCCGTCTTGTACAGTCCGCCGCTGGCGTATTATCGTACCTTGTGCTTGTCAAGTGCTGAATGCCCATTATGCAGTTAAAAGTCCTCTATAATTTTGTATGTGCAGCTAAAAACAAAACAGAAACTCATCGGAGCTTTCTAATAATGAGCTGCAACTTTTTCTTAAAGATTTCGAAGGAGGTGCAGCTACATTATTGTACTTCACCTCTACTTCACTGTCTTGTACTTCAACTGTGGAGGAAAATGACTATCCTGCTCACTCTTAACATAATGTTCTTTTTAAATTTGCTTGAACCATGGACCTACAACGAACCAATAGTTTACTGGATGAAGATGTTCACAATTTAAAAGACGGATTGAATGCTACTAAATCAGTACCAAGACGCGCGTCTAGTCTTGTCTGAGTAATTATACACAATACCCTGGCACTATTGACAGATGCAAGCATATTTGCTGCCCACCATACTTCACTTTCGACACTGACAGGTGCAAGAGAGTATTATCAAATGTAGTTTACTAAGCTAGATTCTGTGATTTTCCCTAGAAGGGACATAGCGAAATAGATTCATACTTAGCCATCGCCAAGAAGGCCACTCAAGCTAGTTTGATACAACAGTGATATTCATGTGTGCTTTGTTGTAGTCTTTACTACTTAAATACTTCAGCGTATGGTATTTCAGCATCAGTTTACTTGGAGGTTAGCTGTTTTCTGTAAAAGTGCATGAATTAAAGTGGGGGTCTAAATTAACGTTTATATATTATATAAGAATAATTGGTTCAGATAATGAGATTCAAGTGCCAATGCTATTCCTTATTGCCTGATTATGTTATCTTCCTCATTTTTTTCTTTTGCTACTACAATGGTAATGTAATGTAAGGAGATGTTCGTCAACCTTCCACCCCACTCGGTAGCTGTTCATATATCTCGTTCTCTTTCCTCTTATTTGCCTCTTCCTTTCCCTGCTCCATCTTCACCTTTTCCCTAAACAAAGTTGTTGCTCAATCTGTCAGGTATTGCAACACTGTTTATAACATTTTGATTGTATGGTTGTGATAAGATCAACATTGATATACTTTAGCTGACGGTATTTTAATTTGATTGCTGTTAATGTGAGAACAATATTTGATTTTGCTACTTTAATCTGAACTTCAGATTTCCATGTCACGTCTGGGAAGCAACAAGGAAGAAGCTGAAAATGAGGTTTGTTCTAGAATTTTCTCTCTTTCTCTTCTTCCTTAAGAACAACAACTAGAATCTTGCATGCACTTTTCCAAAACTGACTTTATCTGCGTATATCAATGCTGCTCCCATGTGCCTTGATAAAGATCAGGAAAATGGATGTATTTACCTTTGACTTTCAACAAATATAAATTCTATGATAAAGTCAATATGCTGTCATTAGTGAGGAAGAAAGGACTCATTTTTCCTTTGTGATCACCATCCATATAACGCTGGTGTGCAAAGGGTGACATGAATACAGAGCAGGAACAGAAAGTCTTTATAGTGATGACAATTACCACCCATTAAGTAGGCCTACATGCGTAACAAGTGTTTAGAAATTACATGTGCACTTCATACCGTCGGGTGCCCGTGCATAGGCCGCTAACGCAATATTTATGACGGGAAATGCAGGATGTCTGGTTTGAATGAATTTTCCATTTTATTTTATGTTATTCAGGCGTAGCGCTGAAAACAAAAGAGTTTGAAAAGATTATCACATTGTAGAAGTGTATGTGGATCTGAATGATTTGTTATTCATAGTATTTGAAACACGAGTGCCCATTAAAATTCATGATCATTGCTGAATATACTTCCGACAGTCCTCGATAAGGGAATGAGAAGGGCAGGTTGGGAAAGATTGGTAACGTGGTATACCCACTTTCGTAACTTATACTTTTCGTACCTTTTTCTTTTGTACAAGTGATAAACATTTCACTATTAGGTCTTCCTCAAACGTTTTCTGTGAATCTCATTTAATTTGCAGGTAATTATCAAGGATAGGCAAAACTATAGTCAGTCATTTGTCGTACTACACTTTTCCTAGTTAAGATTTCAAACAGAATAAAGCAGGTGGATGAACGTTCGTTTTATCGTGATAAAACGAACGTTCATCCAGTTGATTTTCCTATCACATGACTCTTTTCAGCGAGAATAAAGCAGGATTGGTAAAGAGTAAAGAAATAATGAATGATGCTGCCTCTCATACAACCTATCACTATCACGATTGTGAAGGTAACTGACATTTTGTATGATAAACGTGTGTTTCTAGACATTGATTTGCTTTGTGTTCCTGTGACTATCAAAGCACTATGGGTAAAGGCTGTAATTTCTCGTCATTTTTAGTCCGAGGTGTAGACACAAACAAAATAGTACACAGTTAATTGTGACATAGGTTTAATGGGAGCATGTATTTTTGTATTTTTTTTTTTGGTATTTTTGTGCCAATGCATTGATACGAATCGTTTATATAATTAGGCTATAGTTTTATGCAATGCTTACATTGTTTTTTTCACATTTTCTTTGAAATGACAAAATTTACGACTACAAATGTATAAAATTCAAAAAAAAAAATATCGTTCTAACTGCCATCTCATTATGAGACCTGTGACTAAAGCAGCAGTGAGTGCATGTAAGCACATCCATTCTTCTCATCTTTTTTCCTTACTTTTCTTCAGAGTGGCTTTGTGAGGAGTCCTATCGTTCATCTTGGTGGAGATCTCAAATTCCTCTCACTTCTCAAACAGCTAAATGTGGTCTCCCTGTGCCCCAATGTGGAGAAGGTCTCTGTTTACATAGAAGATGAAAGCTCTTCCTCATACATAGACAATGCGTGGCCGCTCTATTCTCACAACTTGGAGCTCAACCTGCAGGGTAACATATCAAGTGTTGTAAGCAACGGTTATTTACGCCAGTCCTTACTCGCACCACCTACAGTAACTAGGCTGTCTGTGACGGACGGGTATGTGGGCAATGAAGAAGCCCAGGAATTGATCAGATCTCTGAGCTCTTACCCTCATCTCAAGCATGTATCGTAAGTTTTAATAAAACCTAGTATCTCAAGCTTACTTTCATGCACTTTATTCACTTGACTTCAACTGTAATTACTATCCATCCCACAGAAGGGTGAAATGAAATACAGAGCATGCATAACGCAAAAGATGTCAATTTGTCAATTTCCAAGAAATATGTATACACGATATAGCTTTGTTAAAGTTGTATTCCTCTAACTATTTATACATTTGCTCAAACTTGCATCGTTGGATATCACTTGTGTTTTATTATAGATATCAATTCCCCTTTTGAAGTCTGATCTGAAAATTAAGCACAAATTTTATATGTTATTATGTTCCAGAGAATTCTGTCTTACTTAATTTTGAATGGAGTACGTCACTTTCTGTGGAGGAATGACTAAGGGAATAGGATATAAAAAGTCAGAATTCGTATTGCATTCTAACATATCTTTTATGTAGTAAAGAAACTACAGAGAAATCGCGATGTTGCATGTGTTCCTTCAAATAGAGTTCCTTTAATCAAGACCCATGTAGCTGGAAAGGTGTGAACTTTTGTTTGTTTCTTTGGGAAGAGACTGGTTTTCGCCTTAGAAAAAAAAAATGTTGTTATCAGGCAAGACAAGAGCATACATGAACAAGAGAGAGATCGCCAATGAATATTGATATAGGTACATGTATGTGATGCATAGTGTTATGGAGCAGTTAAACGAGAACATCAATAATGACTCGCCGGCTAGATACTGTTTGCCTTATCATAAATACCCAGCATCACTCGAATCAATGTACACATTGCTTTTGTTGTTGTTTCTTTGTTTGTCTTATTTCAGGCTGATCAGGTGTAATACCTCAGTGGATCTTGACCCATTTTGCAGAGAAGTCAACGCAGAAGGGAGGCTTCTCATTTCAGTTGAGCACGGAGAACGAGGTATGCATCCCAGTTAATATGCTAATGTGTATATAAAAAAAAGGTAATCCAACTTTGGATGGCTACCATTTCATACGTGTCACCTATGGAGAGCATAATGTTAATTGTGAGGAAAGAGGAATTCTTCCTCTTTTCATCAATACCTAACTATGTTGACAAAATTAATGTCATGCATGACGAGCACATGAACTTTAAAGCCAATAATGACAAATTGCTCTTTTTCCAAGGTTGAGTGTCACATGAAGAAACAATGCAAGTCTCACTGAAGGGATGAGATCTGTCAATGAAAGTTACCAAGTAAACAGGCCTGCCTGTCCGAATGCAGTTTTGTGTTTAGTGTTCCTTCTAAAATGTTTTTATGCCTCCGCCACGAAGTGGTGCCGGAGGCATTATGTTTTCGGGTTGTCCGTCCGTCCGTACGTCCGTACGTACGTACGTCCGTCCGCTTTCGTTTACGCGATAACTTGAGTAATATTCACTGGAATTTTACCAAACTTGGTCCAAGTATGAAGTATGATGGGGCAATTATTTGATTAGATTTTTGGTGAAATCGGCCAAAGGTCAAAGGTAAAAGGTCAAGGTCAAATCATGAAATTGTATCCGTTTACGCGATAACTCAAGACTGGATAGAGCAAATTTCACCAAACTTTGTTGGAGGATGATGTATGATGGGACAATTACTTGATTAGTTTTTCAGTAAAATCGGACAGAGGTCAAAGGTCAAAGATCAAGGTCAAATCCTAAAATTTATCTGTTTACGTCATAACTCAAAACTGGATGAAGCAGCATTCACCAAACTTGGTCCAAGGATGATGTATGATGGGACAATTAGTTGAGTAGATTTTAGTGACATTGGCAAGAGGTCAAAGGTCAAAAGGTCAAGGTCAAATGCTACAAATGTTGCAATTTCCCCCATATCTATGCAATGCCCGAAGGTATTTTCTTGAAACTTGGTGTGGACATGTACCACTGCGTAAAGATTCTCCAGAGAGAGTTTCATGTCATAAGGTCAAAGGTCAAAAGGTCAAAGGTTATGTTAAAATAATGCAATATCGCTTTTCTCGCAAATGGTTCAATGTATCTTCGTGGAACTTGGTACATACGCATGTACTGACTGGCAGGGATTATCTAGGGAATTTAGGGGTCATGGGTCCATAGTCAGGGGTCAAAGGTCAAGGTCATCTCCTCAAAATGTTACTATTTCCCTCATATACTAGTATATGCAATGCTTGCATTATTAGTTTAAAAACTTAATACATGCATTACCTAATGGAGATTCTCTGGGAAATTTCTAGCCTGAAGGTCAACGGTTAAGGGTCAAAGACCACGTTTCAATGCCCCCCCCCCCAAAAAAAAAAAAAAAAAATCATTTTGTACCGTCATTACACACTTTCTTCATACCTTGGAAATTACTCAATGCATAAACTTATAAAAAGGTCTGTCAGAATTCAAGTAAAAATTCTCAATTCCCCAAATATGTGTACCTGCACTCTTAGAAAATTAAAGCAAACCCTGTTCAAGACATTTCTGACAAACCTGTAATTTCAATATTTTGCCAGTTATGTGAAACTGTCATGGATCACACATTGTGAAGACATTGTACTATACGCCTATTGGGAGAATCATGCGTTATGGCGGAGGCATCAGTTGCCATAGCGACATTTCTAGTTATTTTTGTGGTCCACAACCTTTAACATGGCCATCTGTCCAATAACGTCGTTACTCCCACTTAGGCCAACCAACACAGTCCATTTTTCTATGTTCATACTCAACTTATACCTTGCAGCACAAACCATGTCTTAAATATGAAGAGAAAAAATGGATGATGAGTTACCCTTTGTGAGAGTGACCAAGTTTTCTACAACGGCGGCCATGTTGGAGGTTATGGACCATAAAAGGTTAGGACAACCCCAAACACAAATCTGCATTCAAACAGGCCGGCCTGTTAATTTGGTCACTTTTATTGACAGATCTCATCTATTCATCAATGAGACTTCATTATTCCTTCATGTGACACTCAAACTTGGAAAAGTGCAATTTGTCATTGTTGTCTCTAAAGTTCATGTGCTCAATCACTCAAGGCATTTGTCAACATAACCAGGTAAGAGGAAGACTTCTTCTTTCTTCACAACCACCACTGCACTCTCGATTAGTGACAATTATGAAATGGGAGCCCTCCAAAGCTGGGTGACTACTTTTTTTCTATACGCTCTGTAGATGTAGTATTATACCAAATGCAATTCTGTGCAATCTGTATTTATCATCATCTTCGAACTATTTTTCCCCATCATATCTGCTTCCTTCAGGCAAATTGATTTAGATATTCACAAAACCACTCCCCTAAATGTAAATGTGTATGCATACAATTGAAGATCTGAATATAAGAACAACCCAAGTAAGTGTAATTTTTGGTCAAATTCAGTTTGACATGGGAAATTGAAGCTTATGCATGGATTCATCTTGTGTATGAGTGATAAATCCTAATTACCCCCGGAAGTGCCTGAAATGAATGAGTGAAATCTTATATTAATGTAAGAATGACCCAAGTCCAGGACTTGGGTCATTTTTACATTCATATTTTAGCGCCCTCTCTCATCGCTTCTCTCATCTCATATAGCAGCCTATCCTGTTTATTATGATTCGAAGAACGACCCAAGTTCATCGCATGAAGTGACCTCTCCACAATTAATGTAAATGTTAATTGTCATAATGATATATGTTCTAATGTGTATATACAATGTTGCCTTCCCATCACAGTTGAATAGAATATTATTGGACAAATAGAAAAGATATGATTTTTTTTTTTTTTAAGTTTACTCGAAATGGCCTTCCATGAACTTGGGTCGTTCTTATATTCAGATACTCAATTACATGTTTGTGTGTGTGCATTTGTGTACTCGGGCATATAGTAAAAAAAAAAAAAGAGCACAAAGTGTTTTAGTCATGACATGTGCCAGCTAAAACTTTGGTCTATTTGAGAATTTGTTTTTTAATGTGTTGTCACAATAATTCATAGAGAGCTTTATGCAAATGATTTTTTTTTTCAATGTCACCTGTAACTGCTGAGTAGAAAGTGTCAGTATAAATATTGAAAAAGAAGTCAGACTTTAGGATACAATGACTCAGGTGCTTTGCATCTAATGTTGATATCACAGACTAACTATCATCACCATGTAATTCAGTACTGCATCAGAAAAATACAGGTGCAAGTGGGATATCAAACAAATTTAGAATATGTATGTGTTTGCTTTGTGCTGCTGTATTCAGTCTAAATTCTAACGTAACCAAGTGAATCCTTGTGTGTGTGTGTGTGTGTGCGCGCGCGCGCGCGCTAGAAATCGTTCAGGGCTCACCAATTTAGGTATGATCTATGAAGTCTCCACATAAAGACAATTTGTAAAAATCCCTGAATGCCCTCAGTAGATCATAGGTTCTCAAAGAAGACTTCATTCTTTCCCCCTGCAGACCATATTTAACATCTCTTTGTATTGTTCGTTTAATAGTATTCAGCTCTTATGGTTCATCAGTCTCTGATTTTAACCCCAATGCAAACTCTGCTAATAAGATTGCTAGACAAGATGGAGATTATGTGTGAAATTGTCCACAATATTGTGCTCAAATCTCAGATATAATTCACGGTAAGAAATCAGAGATGAAAGACAGATATACAGAGGTGGATCCAGGCATTACGTAAAGGGGTGGGGGTTGGGGGCGCAAACAGCTTTATCTGATGCTACTTCCGGGTTTCATTTCATTTTTTTTTTCTTTTTATTTCTGTTGTTTCAACAACAAACACAGAGGTGGAGCGTGCCAGGTGCGCCCCTTTGGATCCGCCACTGGCTACAAATTGTATGCAGTATTAAGTTTGTTTGTTTGTTTGTTTGTTTGTTTGTTTTTTGTTTTTATAGATGACAATGCGCATACTGTTATATGTTGGAACACCTCTAATCATTTTCATTTTGCTTGAATACAAACTTTCAGAGTTAAAGTGGTGGGAGTGTTGAAAATCAACGACGTAGACAGAATCTCGCCACGGACATTGCTGTATCGGACAGACGTTCTACAGTTGATCTATTAAGTGAACATTGGTAATACACCAGCTTGTGACAATCCTGCATCCGATGTTGGCCAGAATCTTTTATTTCTTTATTTATTTTGAGTATTATTATATCCTAAGATGTAAAGATATTCTTTGTAATGTATGTGCTATCATTGTGTGTAATCAGTTGTTTTATGGAAATTTACATTGCCCAGTATGATTGTTATCAATTGTGGTTTGATATGTTTACAGTTAATCATTTGTTGACGATTGTCTTATGTCGGTAAAAAAAAAAGAAGCAAAGAAAAGAAAAAATGTGCTCAAAACAAGTTATATGTTGGATGTGATGGTTTGATGTTGAATTATTCAAACCAAGACAAATCAAGACTCTGTGTTCGGCTTTTCTGCAATGATGTTTGACTTGGTTCCAGGATATTGCCACCGCTGTGCTCTCTTTGAACACAGAATCAGATTAGACCTCAGACCTATGTAAATTGTCAAAACTCTTGTTATTGTTTCATTCTCCTAGGTGAAAACATGGTCCCTGTTTCATAATTTGTGTTGAGCATGAGAATGAACTTACTATGTATGTAGTGTTTACTGGGGATGTGTCAGGGCCGGTGGAACCGGGGGTCCGGGTAGATGGAGAAACTCGGAAGTGAGGCTGGAAAGTTGCACTGAAGGTTGTTGTTGTTGTTGTTGTTGTTGTTGTTGTTGTTGTTGTTGTTTTTTTTTTTTTGTGGGGGGGTTGTTTGTTTGTTTTTTGCTTCTAAGCTGATAAACCCGGAAGTGACACCGGAAATGATAAAGTGGCCCGCCCCACAATCTAAAATGTGGCTCCGGCTGTGTATGCTAATAGTGTCATATGTTTTCAGAGGAAAATGATTTCAGACAATTTCATGTGCTTGTGTTGAATGATGCATGTTTCATACATGTATGTCAAATGCAGAGCTGATAGATGCACGCTTTAAAAGGAGCACTTTCTTTCATTGTCACCCACATCATACTCGTACTTGAAATTATCTGTTTTATCCTGATACGTTTTCACTATAAAATGCAAGTCTGTCAGATATGGTGTTTTCAGGCGATGCAATGATATTCACTGTAATGCACCTTCCAACCATTCATATGTTTATTTCCAACTCTACTCTGTTCTGTTGGGAATGATTACGTGCGTTTATTCTTCGCTGCACCAGCATACAGGTAAAGGAGTGACTTTGTAAAACTATCATGACCGCAATTTGTGAACGGCTATTCTTTACACCTAATATTCTCTACTTCTACAGAAATGTTTATTTCAGTGCAATCAAATTTCATATCTTGTGGAGTATATGAAAAAAAAAGTACAGTAAATCACCTTGCGTCAACTATTATTGTACTGTGTGTTATTTGGATGTATGTATGGATGCTGATAATGGCTGCATGTGTTCACTGGTGGCACATTGTACTTTCTCTAAATGTTTATGTCAATAATGATTCTTTCACAACTGTGCTGCTCTATCAATGCAGAGTGTCTAATGCGTTATTATGAAATTGGAGATCTTTGAATGGTATATTTTAAGTTATGTGTTTCGTAATTATATTTCTTTGTTGTGCAAATTATACTATATAGTTATGCAAGTTAAAGACACCATTGTATATGTTAAGAATATCTATTTGATACAATTAATTCGTGTAGGTTTTGCACAATTATCAGACAGTGTATCTTATAAAGTCAATGTGGTGAGCAAACACTGAGAAATTATAGCCCATGGAATTTCGCAAAATTATACACATTGTTATCATCGTATGCCTGGGGTAACTTGGATACTTGTAAGTTTTTCATTTTCATGATGTTGATATATTGTATTTTGTATGATTCAAAACTGAAAACAATACATATCGATAACTGATAGCAATCTGCAATGACTATTTATCAGTTGAAATTGAAGTGAAAGATGTGATACGCTCTTTTCGCAAGTTGTAATTACCTTCCTATCGTCTATTCGTTATTCTCATAATAGTGGAAGCATTTTGTAAGTTTCATGTCGAAATGTGTAAATAGCGCAATATTCTGTTAAGGTTTTGGATGTAATTTGTTATCTACTTTGCATGACTTCATCTTTCTTAGACAGCAAGGGAGAATGTGTTGATAACAGAAATTATGAACATGATGATATGAAGAATATGACAACAGAGCAATTCTAAAGTGCAGTTAATCGTAACACCATTGTTGCGTGGAATGAGGATTTTGTTCTTCGTATATTTTACAAGATTGTGATACATACGTGTATCTTTTGGCGGTCCACACATCTTTATTAAACTTCTTGTGATCATTTAGCGATATAAGTATGAATATAGAAGTCTGCCGACTGGAAGCACACAGGAAAGACGTAATGCAAATGTGAAATGTCTGTAAATTAGGATCGGCTTATGATGACTTCATTTAGTAAAAACCAATAAAACAGTTTTATTTGCACGGTGTATGAAGATTTCATATTTCAGGCTGTGATAGAATATCAGAAATGATGTATTGAACTCGGGAAATCGTTACCATGAACTTTTAGCTTGAAAAGAGAATCATATGTGTACGATAGAATGGAAACGTTGCACTTTATTACAGTCTCACTATGAATTTAAACAGAAATGTGTTTGTGAAAAAATGATAATTCCTGTCGTTCCCTTCTTGTTTAATTGAGGACTATGTTGTACATTATGTTAATATGATGTGACTTATTTTGATGTTTTAGCGCTGTTGTAAATTATGCTGAAAATATCTCTCTGGTGTCGTTAACGTGGTGCACTGTATATCAAAAAGAAGAATGTAAACGAATTTTGATTTGGTGAATTGCTCGTTATGAGTGAAAATGGTTTGTGAAATCCTCACAAGAGTGAACAATTGTTGAATCAGATTTCAAGTAACCAATGTAAACACATAGCCTACCTTGTACCATAACAATCACGTGAGGTTCATTGTAATGTGTTTTACATGATTCCAAATTGAAAATAACAACAATGTTGATATATGGTATCAAACGTCAATAATATCTCAGCCGAAAACAATTATGAAACATACTCTTTGTATGTTGCTGTAATTGATGAATATTTTTTACACGTTTGTAGTATAGTGCATTATAGATTTCTATTTTGTATATAGCTTTGTGTTGATAGCATCTAAAATAACCATTATTATGCTCATTCGTCTATATACAAATGTATCTTTATTATTGAATGCATAATAATCGATTTTTTTGTGCCATTATAATCAGGTAGAATAATTATTTATTAGGGAACAGTGGCATGACTGAATTAAGAGTAGATGGTGCAATTCAATACATTTTCCCAGTACATATACGCAATCCCCAAGCTCATTATCTAAACAAGAGTGCTCCAGCTAATCTCCTTCGTGACATCTCTGCGATAAAGGATTGACACCACGAGTGAACGATGCGGACATTCAACTAATTTGTAGTACACTGTGGTTTCTTCACCCATTTTTCTATAGTAGCCACTGTGATACAATCAATTCAAATTTGATATCTGATGAAAGGGCAGGAACGTGTTTTTATAGCTTGACGAAGACGTAACTATGAAGTGCATGCCTTACTATGCAAATGGATTGAAACACACAGGACGCCTTCCTGTGACGGACTTGATCTCGTGTAAGGAATTTTACTCAAACATGGCCATGACTGTTTATCAGCATACTTTAGGGAAGTGGTAAGCATTTTAGGAATTTCCCTTCTATGCGAATATGAATGACTTTATCACTTTTTAGCGGCATACTGTATTACCATTGTACATTGTAACTGGTGATTATATGCCCTTATATAGCGTATATTTGTGTAGATTACAAATTGAGTGCATTTATACAAAGTCACTTTGATCGAAACTGCATACTCCCATTATTCAATAGAATATAACGAGTAGCTTGTAGTAATAAATCTTTCTAACATATTTGTTGTGGTCAACTGGTTTTGATTATTGACCGATTCCTTTTTTTTTTTTGGTGATATTATTGATTTTTTATTTTTTCTATATTTAGTAAACCAAGAATGTAGCCAAAGTATTCTTGTTTTGTCTATGACTACAGTATACATATTCAGTCTACCAGTCTATTTACTGCGTTTATGGTATTGTGTATAGCTATCCATACAATCACTGACACTACACTAGTTGAAACAGCCATGCTCAAGTTCTATATAGAAAGTAAGACTTAGAATTGTCAGATTAGATCACTGAATGCTGATCAAAGATCTTTAATTTGAATCAGCAATCTCTGTTCTTGGGACGATTGAATATACGAGTATTACGGTGCACAATACATGTACATAGTCATGTACTTCATCATGCAGTGTGTAATACTATCCATCTATTTGGAAAAAAAAAAAGGAAACCTAGTTGTAACTCTTCATAATTTCGGTTAGCGCTACATGTGAATTAAAGTCAGACCAAAATAGACTATACGGGCACTGTATTTATCAAATTAAGTTCTTGCTCTCCTGGTTTTACTTCTTTGATGTAAGTTTAAGTGGCAAAAAGAAAAACAAACAAACGCGTGTGTGTATGTGTGTATATCTATTTCCGTTTGGATAAATTAAGAAACAGCCCCTTGCATTCTCTGCAGAACATGTGTAAATAATTATTTCTTTACACGTAGCCTACATGTATATCTTCATTGTGCTTTTGACATTTCAATACGTTATCATTCATTTCACTTTAATGCCATGAATGATTTGTGATTGATATTAGCTTAGTGGAAATACAAAATAAACAAATGTCTGAATGCAGAGTTGTAGATGGAAGTTTGAAATGGAACACTTTGTATTATTCTCTTGTACAGTATACACGTACTTGCAATGCACATACTACATGCCAGGTTGTAAACTATATTGTAATCTGATAAGTTTTCACTCTGTGAATATGCTAGTTTTCTTTTTTGACATTTAAAGGTGTTGTCATGTCACATATTGTTATTGGCATATAATGCAAACTCCAACCATTCAGACTCCGACCATTCAGTTTACTCTGTAGCTTTGTTCTGTGGAGAATGGTAATGTGTATTTTTTGTCTGAAGATTGTGTACTTCTTTAAATAAAAAGTAAACAACTATGACTGGATGCATATAATCAAATCATACACGTACGCGTTCATGCTGGTACTTTAAGTTTACACAAGTATAGGTGTAAATTTCTAAAAGCATCATGACTGCAATATATAAACAATCATTCATTATACCTATATCTCTACTTCTACAGAAATGTTTATTTCAATGCACTTATTACTGTACTGTGTGTTATTTGGATGAATGGATGGATACTGAAAGTGGCTGCATTTGATTATTGGAGGTACACTGTACGTCATCCCACTGTTTTTGTTAATAATGGCTCTCTCACATCTCTGCTGCTTTGTCAATCCAGAGTGTCTAATGCATTATGTATGGAATTGGAGATCATTTCATTATGGTCTATTTGAGTCACTAGTACATGTATATGTTTTGCTATTTCTCTTTGTTATGCAAATAATGTTATATAGTTACAACTGTACATGTGTCAAGTTAAAGACACCATTGAATATGTTTAGAATATCTCCTCCTTTGGTGCAAGTAAATGTAGGTTTTTGCACTAGACAGTGCATTTTATAAAGTCAAACTGGTGATGTGGATGACACTTGTAAATTGTGATCTAAAGATTTTGTTGAAAGTTCTGACTCACTGTAAGCTGATAAGCAAACACTGAGAAATTATAGCCCATAGAATTTCACATTCTTCTACACAATGTATGCATGATATGCCTAGGGTAATTTGAATATGTTTTCCATTTTCATGATGTCGATATAATGTATTTTGTATGATTCAAAACTTAAAATATCAATAACTGATATTAATGTGCAATGAATATGTATCGTTAAAAAACTGAGCTGAGAAGTGAAACATGCTCTTTTCGGAAGTTGTTATTGTCTTCTCATTGTCTATGCGTTGTTCTCATAATATATAGTGGAAGTATTTTGTAAGTTTATATCAAAATATGTAAATAGCATATTAATCTACTGCAAAAGATTTGGATTAATGTTGCTTGAGTGAATGTAATTTGTAATATAATTTGTATAACTTTCTCTCTCAACGACAGCAAGAGGGAAATTTGGTAATAGAAAATGCAAGAAATTGAAGTATGCGGCAATGATACCAACTTGAAGTGGAGGTGATCGTAGCACCAATGTGACATGGTATTAAGTTATTCTTCTTTGTATAATTCCAGATTGTGATACATACATGTATCATTTAGCGGTATACACATTTTTATTTGTGATCAGTCTGCGCCTTTGAATGTTTCTGTGACAGATATATGGCGCTATACAAATGCTGTGGATCATCATCATCATCATCATCATGTAGCGATATGAGTCTGAATTTTAGAAGTCCGCCGAATAGGACAGACTGATCCTGAATTCATTTGATAAAACCCAGAGCTAGTAATGTCCTCTTGCTTACTTTTAATAACACTCTTTTTTCATATTTTTTTTCGTAGATTTCATATTTCTGGCTGTGATAGAATATCAGAGATGATGCATTGTACTCGTCAAATCGTCACCATGAGCTTTTAGCAAGAGAAGATAATTGTATTTGAAGGATAGAATGGAAACGTTGCACTTTATTACAGTCTTGCTAGAAATTTAAGCAGAATGTGTTATGGAAATGATGATTAATGCATTAATTCATTTCCTTCTTGTACATTCGAGGACTGTGTTGTATATTATGTAAATGTGAAGTTACGAGAGGTTTGATGTTATAGAACAATCGGACATCATGCTGAGAATATCTCTCCGTGTGTCTGCTAGGTTAAAGAGGTATATAAAAAATGTAAATGAATTTTGATTTGGTGAATTACTTGTCATGATTTAAAGTGTTTTGTGAAAATCGTCACAAGGGTAAGCAATTATCATATGAATTTAAGCAATGTATCCAATGTAAACTTAGCCTACCTTGTTCCATCACGTGAGATTCATTGTAGTGTATTTTACATGATTCCAAATTGTAAACAAAAACAATGTTGATAAGTGATATCAAATGTCAATGATTATATCTCAGCCGAAAACAGAATGAAACATCCTTTTTGTATATATATTGCTGTAATTGATTGAATAATTTTCTACACGTTTGTAAAGTAGTACACTATAGATTTCTATTCTACATGTTCATCGCTTTGTGTTGATAGCATCTAAAATAGCCATTGTATGCTCATTTGTATATAAAAGTTCTATCATTGAACGCATTATAATCGGGTTTTTTTTTCAGTCATAGTCATGCGTAATAATTATTTCAATAGGGAACAGTAGAATGACTAAATCAAGAGTAAATAATGCAATTCAATAATACATTTTCCCAGTACATGTAGTAATACGCAATCACTAAGCTCATTAAACAAGACTGCTCCAGCTAATTACCTTCGGAGCACCTCTACGATATACGTGTGGGATGACACCATGAGTGAACGATGCGGATATTAAACCAATGTGTATTAGTTTGTTCAACCACTATTTTATAGTAGCCATGGTGATACAATCAATTCAAATTCAATATCTGATGGAGGGACAGGAGGGTGTTTTTATAGTTTGACAAACTCATGACTATGAAGTGCATGCCTTATTATGCCACGGAAAGAAACACACAGGACGCCCTGCAAGACGGACTTGATCTCGTATAAAAAATTTAACTCAAACACGGTCATTATGACTGTTTATCAGTATACTTCAACAAACTGGTTAGCATTTTAGGAATTTCCCTTGTATGCGAATATGACTGAATGTATCACTTTTTATCGACATACTGTAACCATTGTTCATTATAACAGGAGATTTTATGTCCTTATATCGCGCATATCTGTGTATTACAAATTGAGTGCATTTATACATGTAGTCACTTTGATCGTATGTTGTGAAAACGATGAAAATGCATACTCCCATTATTCAAGAGAATGTAGCGTAGTAGCTCGTAGTAATAAATCTTTTGATCATAATATATGATGTGGTCATCTGGTTTTGATTATTAACCGAATCAGTTTTTTTTTCCGTGATATTATTGTTTTATGACTTTCTCTATATTTTGTAAACCAAGAATGTAGCCAATGTGTTCTTGTTTTGTCTATGACTTCTGTATACATAATCAGTCTACCAGTCTATTTACTGTGTTTATGGTATTGTGCATTGCTATTCATACAATCACTGAAAACTCACTAGTTAAAACAGCTATGCTCAAGTGTTATTTGAAAGTAAAACTCAGACTTATACTAAAGTATAGGTGTAAATTTCTAAAAGCGTCATGGCCGCAATATATAAACAATCATTCATTATACCTATATCTCTATTTCTGCAGAAATGTTTATTTCAGTGCACTTATTACTGTACTGTGTGTTATTTGGAAGAATGGATGGATATTGAAAGTGGCTGCATTTGATTATTGGAGGTACACTGTACGTCATCCCACTGTTTGTGTTAATAATGACTCTCTCACATCTCTGCTGCTCTGTCAATCCAAAGTGTCTAATGCATTATGCATGGAATTGGAGATCATTTCATTATGGTCTATTTGAGTCACTTGTACATGTATAATATGTTTTGCTATTTCTCTTTGTTATGCAAATAATGTTATATAGTTACAACTGAACATGTGTCAAGTTAAAGACACCATTGAATATGTTTAGAATATCTCCCCCTTTGGTGCAAGTAAATGTAGGTTTTTGCACTAGACAGTGTATTTTATAAAGTCAAACTGGTGATGTGGCTGACACTTGTAAATTGTGATCTACAGATTTTGGTTAAAGTTCTGACTCACTAAGCTGATAAGCAAACACCGAGAAATTATAGCCCATAGAATTTCACATTCTTCTACACAATGTAAGCATGATTATGCCTAGGGTTATTTGAATATGTTTTCCACTTTCATGATGTTGATATAATGTATTATGTATGATTCAAAAGTGAAAACAATAGATTTCAGTAACTGATATCATTCTGCAATGACTATATATCAGTTGAAATTGAAGTGAAAGGTGGAATGCGGTCTTTTCGCAAGTTGTAATTACCTTCTTATTGTCTATTCGGTATACTCATATACATGTATAGTGGAAACATTTTGTAATTTTTATGTCAAAATGCGTAAATAGAACAATTTTCTGTTAAGGTTTTGAACGTAATTTGTTATCGAATTTGTATGACTTCCTCTCTCTTCAGACAGCAAGAGGGAATGTGGTGAGAGAAAATATAAAACATGATGAATATGAAGAATATGACAACAGAGCAACTCGTAAAAGTGCAGCTAATCGTAACACCATTGTAACATGGAATGAATATGTTTTCTTTGTCTAATTTACTAGCTTGTGATACATAATGCATCGTTAGGCGGTATACACATTTCTATTTGTGGTCATTTAGCGATATGAGTATGAATATAGAAGTCCGCCGAATGGGAGGACAAAGGAAAGACGTAATGCAAATGTGAATTGTCTGTGAATTAGGACTGATTGATGCGGACTTCATTTGGTAAAAAACCATAGCTAGCAATGCTCTCTTGTTCATATTCAATAAAATAGTTTTATTTGCATGGTGTATGTGTAGATTTCATATTTCAGGGTGTGATAGAATATCAGAGATGATGCATTGTACTTTTGAAATCGTTAACATGAACTTTTTTAGAGAAGAGAATTATATTTGTAGGAAGGAATGGAAACGTTGACTTGATTACTTTCTTACTAGAAATTTAAACAGAAGTGTGCTTGTGAAATAATGATTAATGCTGTTGTTTCCTTCTTGTTTAGGTGAGGCCTATGTTGTAATTGCATTATGTAAATATGATGTGACTTATAGTAGACGGCGAGTTGTCACAATATTGGGGTGTTCTTAAAATTTTCTGTAGATTTTGACTTTTTGTGCTATTTCCCCTATTTTGGGGGTGCTGAACACGAATCCACTTGTTGCCATTTTTCTAACCGACGTCTTCACCCGTTGCCATGGCAACACATTATTTTCCTTAAAAGAACATGTATTCTTCATTAAAAATCATAAAAACATGATGTAAACACCAAAATATGTCATTATAAATCCTTTTTAATCAGACTTGAGAAAGAATACAATTTTCATAATGTCATGGTTACCTTATAGCAATGACGGTTACCATGGCAACAACTACTTATAAAGAAAAATCATATTTTTCATGAAAAAGCAAGAAAACATGACAAGATTGAGTGGAATATTTATCATAAATTACTATCTAGATTATCAACTTATTTTTCCACTATATTAATTTCACATCATTTTCGTTGCTATAGCAACAACATGACAAAAGCTGCCTTTTAAAGAAAAATAAGCATTGCGATTGAAAGAAAAGCAAGAATACGTCCATAGATGATAAATTTCTGTGTAGTGAGATTTTTTGAGCTATTTCCTTTATTTTGTCGGTGCCAAACACAAATCGACCTGTTGCCATATTTCTAAATGACATCTTTAGCCGTTGCCATGGCAACAAATTATTTTCTTTGAAATAACATGTATTCTTCATTAAACATCACAAACGCATGCTAAAAACACCAAAATAAGTCAATATAAACGTATCACGCTTCAATCAAATTAAAAATCACAATTTCCGACTGTCACAGCAACCTCATAGCAATAACGGTTGCCATGGTAACAGCTATTTTTAAAAGAAAATGATTTTTTCATCAAAAAGCATGAAAAGATGGAAAGTTTGAGTAGCATACTCATTACAAATTGCTATGATAATTATCAGCTTTTTTCACTACGTTCATGCCACATTATTATCGTTGCTATGGCAACAACTTTTTTCTCTAGAAAGAAGAAGTATCCCATTAAAAGAAAAACTAGATAAATAAATGATCAATTTTTGTTTATTATAATTATATTTTAATTTTTAATTATTACCTTTAAAAGAACGTGTATTCTTTATCAAAAACATCATAAAAACATGCAGTAAACACCAAAATAAGTCAGTCTAAACATCTCTTCAATCAAATTAAAAATCACAATTTTTATAATGCCATGGTTACCTCATAGCAAAGATGGTTGCCATGGTAACAACTATTTTAAAGAAAGTAGTGATACTTTCATGAAAAAGCAAGAAAATGTGACAAGATCGGGTGGAATATTGATTACTAACTACTATCATGACTATCACCTCTTTCCCATTATGTTCATTTCACTTCCTTTTCGTTGCTATAGCAACAACATGACAAAAACTGCCTTTTAAAGGAAAAAATAGGTATTTCAATTAACAGGAAAGTAAGAATGAAGTAAATCCGTAGATAATACATTTCTGTAAGAGTTAGATTTTTTTGTGTTCTTTCTCTTATTTTGGGAGTGCCGTACACGAATCCACCTGTTGCCATATTTCTAATTGACATCTTTAGCCGTTGCCATGGCAAATTATTTTCTTTAAAAGAACATTTGTTCTTCTTTAAACATTATGAAAACATGTTGTTAACACCAAAATGTGTCAAGATAAACATGTCTCTTTAATTTAGTAAACATCACGATTTTTCAATTTCATGGTTACCTCATAGCAATGACAGTTGTCATGGTAATAACAATTTATTATGAAAAACATAAAAGATGACAAGACTGGGTAACATATTTATAACAAATTACTGTCAGTTCTTTTTTTTCACTATAGTCATCCCACTTCGTTCTTGTTGCTATAAAATTAACATGAGAAAACTGCTTTTTAAAGAAAAAATTAACGTTACTCAGATAAAGAAGGAAAGAATACACTAAACAAAAAACAAATAAGTAAAAACACAAAAGTTTAGTCAGCTTCCTGAATTTCTGATCACATTGCACCGTTAAAACCTTAAATATCCGAAATAATGGTTAATATTTAACATGGTTGCCATGGAAATGCATCAATTTTTGTAGAAAAAAAAATCTTCAAGAAAAAATGTGAAATTATGGCTTAACTTTTGAAGTATTACAAATGAGCAAGACTATCAGCCATATATAATTCTGTTCACATCATTTCTGTTCCTATATCGCAACATGTTAAGGAATAGATTTTTTTTTAAAACTATAGATATACCCAGGAAACATAAAATACAAATAATAAGCAATACAAATGTCTAAAAACCTCCCAAAAGTTCCAATTTTCTCGTCATGATGTACTCTGTTTCAGCATTAATGTTTCCAAGACATATGTCTCCAAGACATTTGATAACCTTAAATGACTATGATACCTCCTCTATAGTAATTTCTAACAGATTGCTATAGAACTTTAATCCTTAAAAAAACATTTTTCTCATGTTATTGCTATGGCAACAGAAATGTGGAATGAACGTTGTGAAAACAAAAGCTGATAGTAATTTGTAATGAATATGGTACTCAATCTCGTCATTCTTTCAATTTTTTCATTAAAATATCAGTATTTTCTTTTTAAGAATTGTTACTATGGCAACTGTCATTGCTATGAGGTATCAATGTAATTGAAAAAAAAGGATTGTTTTTATTAATTGAGGAAAAATGTATATGATGACATATTTTGGCCTTAACAACATGTTTTTATGATGTTAATGAAAAACACATTTTCTTTTAAAGAAAATAATTTGTTGCCATGGTAACGGCTGAAGATATCATTTAGAAAAGTGGCCATGGGTGGATTCCTTTTCAGCATTCCCAAAAGAGTAAAAAAAAAAAAAAAAGGCCGAAAAATTAAACTCTACAAAAATTTATTATTTATCTATCTAGTTTTTCTTTTACTGGGGTACTTCTCCTTTCTAGGGAAAAAAGTTGTTGCCATAGCAACGATAATAATGTGGCATGAACGTAGTGAAAAAAGCTGATAATTATCATAGCAATTTGTAATGAGTATGCTACTCAAACTTTTCATCTTTTCATGCTTTTATATGAAAACAATCATTTTCTTCTAAAAATTAGCTGTTACCATGGCAACCGTCATTGCTATGAGGTTGCTGTGACAGTCGGAAATTGTGATTTTTAATTTGATTGAAGCGAGATACGTTTATCAATGTGTTTATATGGACTTATTTTGGTGTTTTTAGCATGCGTTTGTGATGTTTGATGAAGAATACATGTTATTTCAAAGAAAATAATTTGTTGCCATGGCAACGGCTAAAGATGTCATTTAGAAATATGGCAATAGGTCGATTCGTGTTTGGCACCGACAAAATAAAGGAAATAGCTCAAAAAAACTCACTGTACAGAAATTTATCATCTATGTACGTATTCTTGCTTTTCTTTCAATCGCAATGCTTATTTTTCTTTAAAAGGCAGCTTTTGTCATGTTGTTGCTATAGTAACGAAAATGATGTGAAATGAACATACTGGTAGTGGAAAAATAAGCTGATAATCTAGATAGTAATTTATGATAAATATTCCACTCAATCTTGTCATGTTTTCTTGCTTTTTCATGAAAAATATGATTTTTTCTCTATAAATAGTTGTTGCCATGGTAACCGTCATTGCTATAAGGTAACCATGACATTATGAAAATTGTATTCTTTCTCAAGTCTGATTAAAAAGGATTTATAATGACATATTTTGGTGTTTACATCATGTTTTTATGATGTTTAATGAAGAATACATGTTCTTTAAAGGAAAATAATGTGTTGCCATGGCAACGGGTGAAAACGTCGGTTAGAAAAATGGCAACAAGTGGATTCGTGTTCAGCACCCCCAAAATAGGGGAAATAGCACAAAAAATCAAAATCTACAGAAAATTTTAAGAACATTACAACTCGCCGTCTACTATTAAATTTGATGTATGATGTGATTTGATGTTTTAGCGCTGTTGTACATCATGCTGAAAATATCTCTCCGTGTGTTGTTAACGAGGTATATTAAAGAATGAAGAATGTAAACGAATTTTGATTTGGTGAATTGCTGGTTGTGAGTCAAAATGGTTTGTGAAAATCCTCATAAGGGTGGAACATTATTTAATCAGATTTTAAGCAATGTAACCAATGTAAACACATAGCCTAACTTCTACCATCACGTGAGGCTTATTGTAGTGTATTTTTGCATGATTCCAAATTGTAAATAAAACAATGTTGATGAATGGCATCAAACGTCAATAATATCTCAGCCGAACACAATTATGAAACATAATTTTTGTATGTTGTTGTACTTGATTGAATATTTTTTACACGTTTGTAGTGTAGTGCATTATAGATTTCTATTCTGTGTGTTATAGCTTGTGTTGATAGCATGTAAAATAGCCATTGTATGATCATTCGTATACAAACGTATTTTATCATTAAATGCATAATAATCGGATTTTTGTGCCATTATAGTCATGTAGAACAATTATTTTACTAGGGAACAGTGGAATGACTGAATTAAAAGTAGATACATGTAGTGCAATTCAATACATTTCCCCCAATACATATACGAAATCTCCAAGCTCATTATCTAAACATGAGTGCTCCAGCTAATTCCCTCTACGATATAGGATGACACCACGAGGGAACGATGTGCAGTATACACTGTGGTTTGTTCACCCATTTTTATATGGTAGCCACTGTGATACATGTACAATCAATGCAAATTCGATATCTGACATGTCTGATGGAGGGGCAGGATCGTGTTTTTATAGCTTGACAAAGACGTGACTATGAAGTGCCTTGCGTATACCCTGGATGGAAACACACGGGACGCCTTCCAATGACGGACTTGATCCCGTGTAAGGAATTTCAATCAAACGTAGTCATGACTGTTTATCAACATACGTTAACAAACTGGAATAGCATTTTACGAATTTCCCTCCTATGCGAATATAGGTTACTGTACTGAGTATCACATGGTCTTTTTTGTCGTCATACTGTAACCATTGTACATTGTAACAGGAGAATAGTTTCCTGGGGCCCGTTGCATAAAAGTTACAATTATGGTAACTTTGCCATCCAGTGGTAACTACCATGGCAACAATACTCAACAGCCAATCAAAATCAAGAATTCCATGGAAGTTACCATTGGATGGCAAAGTTACCATAATTGTAACTTTTATGCAACGGGCCCCTGATATATCGCGCATATTATTTATGTAGATTACATTATTGAGTGCATTTCACTTTGATCGTATGTTGGGGAAAATTGAAACTGTATAATCCCATTATCCAATAGAGTATACCATAGTAGCATGTAGTAATACATCTTTTGCACATAATTATGTTGTGGTCAACTGGTTTTGATTTAACCGATTCAGTTTTTTTTTAATATTGTTTAATTATTTTTTCTATATTTTGTAAACCAAGAATGCAGCCAGTGTGTTCTTGTTTTGTCTTTGACTTCTGTATACATAATCAGTCTACCAGTCTATTTACTGTGTTTATGGTATTGTGTATAGCTATCCATACACTCACTGAAACCTCAGCTGTAAAAACAGCCACGCTCAAGTCTCATTTGGAAGTAAGACTCACACTTGTCAGTGTACATTACTGAATGCTGATCAAAGATCTTTAATTTGAATCAGCAATCTCTATATTCTCGGTATGATTGATTACAGCGCATACAGTACATGCACATAGTCATGTACTTTATCTGGAAATATCATGCAGTGTGTAAAACATGTACTATCCATCTATTTGGAAAAAAGGAATATTGTAAGTTGTAACTCTTCATAATTTTTGTTAATGCTACATGTGAATTAAAGTCAGCCTATAGACCATGCGGTCACCGTATTTATCAAATTGAGTTCTTGATCCCCTGGTTTTACTTCTTTGATGTAAGTTTAAGTGGCAAATAAAACCGCGTGTGCATGTGTGTATCTATTTCCGTTTGGATAAATTAAGAAACAGCCCCTTGCATTCTTTGCAGAACATGTGTAAATAATTATTCCTTTACACGTACATGTGTATCTTAATTGTGCTTTTGACATTTCAATACGTTATCATTTCTTTCACTTTAATGTCATGAATGATTAGTGATTGATAATGATTATTAGCTCAGTGGAAATACAAAATAAACAAATGTGTTAAATCACATGATGTGCATATCCACATTTTATGTTTCCCTATGTGTGTTATTATTTCAAATGTGTCTTTTGCATTGTTCAGTGGTAATGTCAAATATATAATACAATCCTCATATAGACGTAAGTTTAGAGGAGCGGTAGGCGTAACTAGATTCAGCGGGTACATGTATTTTTTTTTATTTTTTATTTGCTGACCTTTGATTGATTTAATTTTATTGTTCTACATCTCAAACTCAAATAACATGATACAATCGACTGAACATAAGACGAGACATTGCGTCGTAATTACAAAGAATATAAGAGAAGACAATTTTACAAATATAATGTGACGGACCTACTAAAAAGCTGATCTTGTTATAGGTCCCTATATTGATATATGTATAGGTCCATTTAGGCAAGTATGTAATATATATATATATATATATATATATATATATATATATGCATATAACAGACAGAAGTATTGGAACAAGTTCACTCGGTTGACAGTATAGGTTCAACCAAGTGAACTTGTTCCAATACTTCTGTCTAAAGCTCTTCCTTTGAGGATATCGAGCACTCTTCATAGAAGGATAGAATCACCAAGTGTGTATATATATATATATATATATATATATATATATGCTGTATATAACACACACAAACACACACACACACACACACACGCTCTCTCTCTCTCTCCACCCTAACACAACACAAAGCAGACACTGATCAGTTTAACCACATGCCACGACGGATGGCCAATAGCCTAACCCAACGCAGGTCATCACAACATGCAAGTATGACTTTCTACATTACACTATCCGAATGCTTGTGTTTTTTATTTTTTTATTATTATATACACTATGAATGGCATACTTGTTGCATAGACATTACTGAAAATATCACTGTCACAAGACATTGTATTTCTAGCGTCAGACCCTGTTGAGGGATTCGGGCCGAAAGCTAAAACTATACGAACTAACAGTTAGCCTCACCACCAAAAAAAAAAAAAATAAATAAATAAATAAATAAATAAAAAATAACACCCACCCATCATGCCCATCTGCCAATCAAGTACACTGTACTGAGTCAATTACACAAAGAAACATGAAGTTTATTCCCGCTGGTTGGTTACACTGTGTTATATGTTGTCTACTTAAGATATATCCTCCATCATTTCATTATTATATAATCGTCAAAAGGTGCTATATTGTGTCTTCTTGAGATGCATCTTCCATTAATCAATATTTTGTAATCGTGAAATATATGTTTCAGAATATCAGGCTCAATCGCGTCCATTCCAATTTTCATTTTATTTATTCCATAGCTTGTTATCTCACTTCATATTCCATCCTATCCCACACCCTTCCGTCTGTTTATTCCTATACATAATTCCAGCGGATTTTGCACACCAATAAAGCTGATATATCCGGCAACCTGCGACATCATTATTTTGTCATCATTGTGTCACCCATAATACGTTCCAAACATGACATAAACAAACATCCTGTTCATCGGCATAATGTTACCACTGTAATTATACATGTTCATTGTATATCATATAATCCATGTACCTTTATATTTACATGTGGCAATAACGCAAATCAGTTGAATTGCTGTTTGCAGCTTTATTTGGGTTTTGTGTTTTAGTTTTGATAAATTTACAGACTCATTTTTAGCGCGAGAAAATGCAATTCAAGATCGATTTTATACTGCTGAAGCGGTTGCTGGTGTTTCGGGAAATGACATCTCATCCCCGTAGGAGGTAATGTTTATTTTGTTCTCTGGAATTCAGGAGTGTGCCATGTCGAATGCCAGAAAAGCATGTTATTATCGCGGGGTCACGTTATTGTTACGTTACTGCGAATATATGGCGTCTAGTACTTGTACTATCACTCCGAAATGTTAGCGTGTTATATGGGCACTCTGTGATTTGATGCGTGCATTTATCTCGGTAGATACGGTGAAACTCTCTCCGATATATAGATAGGACCACTATGGTAGAGGGACGGTGTTAGGTTCTGCATTCAAAATGAATTAACACACATGCACACAGGCAGACAGGATGAAACCTGACTGATATCTAGTCCAAATATAAGTTAGTCTGATAAAAAAAAAGAATAAGATTTTACGAGTTCAACGTTAAGAATTTGAATGAAATCGGATGAAAAATAAGAAATGTTATGAAATTTTCAATTTTGATAATTTCTCCAAAACAGTTCTTGTACAGTAGGTATGAATATGCAATTGAGTGAACTAACCATGTTTTACCCTAACAATTTTCCATTGAACGTGTACCTAAAAAAAAAATGAAAAAAGTCAATGTTTCTGTCATTGAAGTCTGAAACATGACGTTACTCATGGTTGAATAGCTTCAGAGTAGTGATCAGTTTAATAGAGGTATGAGGATTTGAGCCTCGGGCATAATTGCGTTTGAATGAAAAATTACAAATTTCAAAATTTTATGTACAAAACATAGGATAGGTTGTAAGAACATGACATGGTCACTTTGCCATTTGCATATTTATATTGATTGTTGATGAACTGCCCCCACCCCCCCCCCCCCAAAAAAAAGCGAAACTTCTAGATGTCATAACCTCCTTATTTTTCATCCGATTTCTATCAAATCTACACCGTTGAACTCGTAATATTTTGCTCTTTCCAAATGATACTTGGACTGGATTTCCCCTTTAATACTTCAACGATATTTCATTGTTACCTTCCTCGGATCGCTACAGTTACTTTTATTGTAATCTAATTTATGTAAGTGGCATTTTCATTTGCATATCCTTCAGAGACACCTTTCATGGTTCATACAATTTGGAGATATTCAGATACCGTAATAAAATTACCAATATCAAAACGTTTTAAGATATAATTACAACGACCCTTTTTCCATCCCTTCCCTTCATTGTTTGTTCTTTTTGTATAGAGAAGTGTGGGATTTCTGCGGTCTTTTCTCAAGTGTACATCCCAGTTTGCACTTACAGAAAGTTGTGATGAATGTACTTCTTATAACTTCTAAATGAACTCATTTTCGTTACGTGTATGTCCTTTTCTTTCACGCAACTGAATAAACATCACGATTTTTTTTTGTTTATTCAAAAGAATCATTATGATCCAATGTACGCCTTTATACGTGCTCGTCGCAACGCTTTGAAAAATGTTGTACAGTGTATTCTTTCTTTCATGTAAATATTTCAACTATATAATCACAAAGCAGCTTATGTAAACATTGTTTTCTGAAGCTCATTATATGATAATAATATTGTTTTTGTTTGTTTAGAATTGTTTAAGAGAAATTCGTCCTGCAGATTGAGGCCACTTGATTTCCTTAAGATGTTCACAAAGAAATGGGTTTACGTAGTCAGTACTTATGAACGTTTGCTTGAAGATAAGTTGTCTCCAATATTGCATTTAGGTTGGCTAATTATTACGCTGTGAAATATTTCATTTATTATGAATGGAATATGGGTAAACTGGCACCTGGTCTACAACCACACTGTCCACTGTTCACCTAGTCTAGTGCCATCTCGTCTAAACTCGCTTCGTCTACTACCAACTCGTCTACCAACCATTTTGTCTAAATGCCAATTAGTCTAATTGTCATTTCGTCTACTAGCTATTTTATCTAATGTCCAATTTGTCTATTAAGTCACAGTTCGTCTAATACCCATTATGTCTATTGACCATTTCGTCTATTAATCATTAGGTCTATGAATGAAATAGTCTACAGCTCATTTTGTCTAATAACCAATTGGTCTACATCCACCTTGTCTAATACTCAATTAGTCTAATAACCAGTTAGTCTACTCCCAACTGGTCTAGCTACTCCCAACTGGTCTACTCCCAACTGGTCTACACCCAACTGGTCTACTCCCAACTGGTCTACTCCCAACTGGTCTACTCTCAACTGGTCTACTCCCAACTGGTCTACTCCCAACTCGTCTACACCCAACTGGTCTATACTCCCAACTCGTCTACTCCCAACTGGTCTACTTGTTATAGTAGTTTTTTTTTTTTTTGTCTACTCCAAACTCCTTACTTAAGTCTACTTCATCCAGTTTCCTTTCCCATTGAAATAGGTTGAACACTCTTGGTGCCCCATTTGGTTCAATTTTTTGTTGTAATTATGACAATTTTATTACTTTTTATAATATTCGTTTATGATGGAGGATTGTAGCTGAGCTAGTTTATTATTATTTAGTTATTTTACGGCCAGGATGTTGACTGTAAGGATAGTCGTGTCTCACCACTGATATGTCTTTATATTCAGCATGTGTGGAATAATTAACAACTTTAAAGAATAGACTATATTATTGATTTTTGTACCAGGGCAGGGTTATGAATAGTTTGTGACAGTGAGACGGACTGGACACTTGACAAAGCGGTATATTCATTATTAGCATGACCAGATGGGACTGATCAGTTTGGGTAAATTGTTGAGAGTATACCAGTTGGGAGTAGACCAATATTGGGTATAGACGAGTTGGGAGTAGACGAGTTGGGAGTAGACCAGATGGGAGTAGACCAGTTGGGAGTAGACCAATTGGGTATAGATCAGTTGGGTGTAGACCAGTTGGGAGTAGACCAGTTGGGTGTAGACCAGATGGGTATAGACCATGTTGGGTATAGACGAACTAAGGGTTGGACGATATGATAACTAGATAAAGTGAATGTAGACGAGATGACTTGTAGACGAGGTGGGAGTAGACAAAGTGGCAGTAGGCGAAATGGATATTAGACGACATGACAAGTAGACATTGTGAGTATAGACGACTTGGTTATTAGATCAATTGCTCAGTAGACGAAATGCTCCTTAGACGAGTTGGGTATTAGACAGTACGGGTAGTGGGCAAAGTGACTATTAGACAATATGTGTACTAGACAAAACAAGTTGTAGACCAAATGAGTATTAGACGAATCAGTAATAGACGATTTGCCAGTGGGCCAATTGGAAAATAGAGAGAGTGGCTGTAGGCGAGGTCACTATAAACCGGAATATGTACAAAACAGCTTGATCAGTTTAAGAAAAAAAGAAAGTATTGTTTGTTGTAAACTGTAAACATGAGAAATTACTGATTTTCAAGTTTTTGAACACATCTGTAAAGACTCTGAACGAGCTGGTTAGACCGAGGATCTTCACCCAGAAGGTATGGAAGCATGGAGCTACTGAGGTAGGCGAATCCAACCTGATGCCCCGGGTCTGCACAGCCGTGTTGTCCGCCAGCTCCTGGGTGCCCAAACATTGTCACTCCGTCCTACAAAAAGAAGAGTAAATCAGGCTAGTCTATAAGAGAAATCAGTAAAACTCATTATAGGTATTACAAGCGCAGGTATTAATCCGATCCTGGATGTACGTTTAGAAATAATTATGAAATAATAGTTCTTACACGTATGCATTATGTTCATCAAATTGCTATGTTATACATACAGTCTTTGTAACCAGAATGTTCTTGTGTACTCCATGGAGAACAAATAGGCTACTCAAGGTGTTTGCCAATACCTCTCGTAATCAGGTTCCAGATTCAGTTGATATTCCTATATCCATGAACATAATGAACACTAAACTTCTTTTAAAAAACACTCATTTGTGATACCCGCACCTCCAAAGCACAATGTTTTAGCTTTATTCCCTGTATATCAATCGAACGTGATTACAGAGAATATAATGAGTACGAAATAAAACAAACACATAATTATGACATTCTATTAAGACCTTCTGAATACATGTGTTTTGTAATTCTTATCCCATTTCTCTATCTTATCAAATACCAGCGCTGAGGGCCTTGATACTGTATGCACAATGGCCATCTGAGACAAACTGTCCACCTGAAGGCTAACCTACATTATTAAAGCTGAAGTATGTCCCAACTTTGACGAACCAATGTATGGAAAAGCGTACAAACTAATGCAAACGATAGATATCAACGAAATACATAAGGCGTATATACAGTATTACTATTAATAGTCGACAAAATTTAGTCACTCTGGGGGATAATATAGGGAGCTTTAGATTTTAGACGCGCGGACGTTCAAAGAGAAAAAAACGTGGTCTGAGCGTGCGCAGTAGCGCAAGTTACTGCGCACGCACGACCATGTTTGTTTTTTTCCTTTGGACGTCCGCGCGTCTAAAATCTAAAGCTCCCTATTATGTTCAAGCAAGAAACTAGCAAATAAGTAGCGTAAGTCATTTGCTATACGATACGAACTGATTGACCACTCACAACAAACTTATCAATTTTGATCATCCCGCGACTGAAGGAAAGAGGAATGCCGAGAGTTCTGTCGACAGAAGGAGGTTCGAAATTCAGAAAATCGTTGATTCTCTCCTTCGACAGCAGAGTTTTGTTAGTAACTGGGTCTATGCCAGCAGATGAAAGTATTCCATAGAGCTGAAAACAAAACGTCATGACATTGACATAATTATACACATCACTATGTGTTTAGATTCAAAGCTTGAAATGGAGCAGATATGAGATTCATATACATTGTATAGTTGAGTCACTCGATCAAATTAATATCCACCTACTATAAGTCTGAGTTATACCTTGCGAGTGCAAGTGGAGAAGCTTAAGGTACACAATATTAGGTAAATCGTAGTAGAAGCATCAAAACTTGATAGACAGGTGGTGTTAATGAGACATAAATGTTGATTATGATTTTACATTTCCTGACATGATGGCGCGTTCAGTGCTATAAGGGGACAATATTATGTCTGCTTTTGATAGAACTTGCTCTCTCTATTCGCTCGTTCTATTTTTCTTTTTATTCGCTTTGGAGAATGTTTGTCAAATACCGCAGGCATGACAGGGATTAGTATCGGACCCGGGCAATCCTGAATGAATATTATGCGTTCTTTCCCCTTGTAATCAAACATTCCATCAAGACTAGTGATCATTTTGGCAGGGAATTTCGTGTATCGAAAGCCAGCTGGCCAAATCACGACAAATCGCAAATAACACCATGCAAGCAGTAGATAACGATCGCAGACTTGAAATACATCCTGAAGACTTCACAACGAATACAAATCTCTTAAAGGCATTATCTGTTTTTTTACCACCAATTAATGCAAATGAGTATCATTATCATAATTAGCAGGAGGATATGGTTATCATTTCCCTTATCAAAATCATGACAACATTATAGTGAATAATAATGATTCCAGTCATTAGTCGCCATCATTACCTTTGCAAGACCAGCCGCAGACCCGATCCCATTTACTGACGACAATTCTATGGCTCTGTAACAACTGTCAAAAACAACACAAAATTTTATAATGCAACGAACAGAAGAGCGTGTGTGGATGTGAATGCATACTTCGTGGAATTATAGTTAGGCGCACCTCTCCAAAGTTGGTATTACATGCAAATTACTTTCTTCATACTTTTAAAGTCGACGGAAAGATTAGTTCTCTTATCCTGGCTAAAGTGCAAGGCTAACGTGGAGCACTCTCTATCAGTATATATGTATAAGTCAACAGAACGGTACATGTTTCACTGAAATGAGAAAGACATCAATTGGTATGTACACGTTGTATTCACAGTGTACGCAACTGTTTTGAGTAATTGAGACCTTCGGTAGCACAATACCCTACTGTAAATAACACATTGTCCCACAGTGTGTTCAGAATGTTTTTCATATTGTCTGATGCGTGAAAACTCTCGAATTTAGTAGTGTGAAGATAATTTTCACATTGTGGTCTTGTTTTTCACTCTGTGTTCACATAGTAATGTTCTGTTTCACACTGTGACTTGATGATCCACAATGTGTTCGCAATGTTAAACGCTCGAATTTAACGGGGTGAAGAGATTTCACATTGTGTTTTCAGTGTTAAAATGTTCGAATTTAATAATTTGAAGAAATTTCACACTGTGTGCACACAGTGTTCTAACACTGCGTTTCACATAATGTTTCACGTTGTGGAACACTGTGTACAACTTTCCAGCACGGCTATCCTGCAGAGAAAAGAGAGATTTGACGGAAGAACAAGCAGTAAAAATACGAAGGTTTCCTCATAGGATGAGATGGGGCTGCAGCCTGATAATCTAAAGTTTTAGTAAACTACTCCTATCTTATATGTAATTGTGGCACGTACGCCCAATTCAGATTTCTGAAATATACATTTCGTAACTTGCTATACGATCTGTCGTCAACTTTTAGAGAACAGTAGAATGGAGTGAGAAAAACTAACAAGGGCAAACAACGCTTGTAAACAAACCGCAAATCGTTGACCTTCCCTACTGCAAAGAACACTGTTCCACAGTGTGCTCACATAGTCGACTAATAATGTCAAAATGCTCGAATCTAACAGAGTTAAGATGATTTCACACAGTGTTTTTTTTTCTCAGTGTTCACGTAGTAATGCTTTGTTTCACACTGTGAATTGATTATTCACAATGTGTTCAAACTGTTAAAATGCTCGAACTAACCGTGTAAAGAGATTTTACACTGTGTTTTCACTGTGTTTAACACTGTGTTTCTGACACTCTGGGACACTGTGTTCTTGCCAGCAGGGTTTGCAACAATACATAATGTGTGTTTGTGTCTTCCGCAAATTTATACTTTCAGTCTACATTCTCCCTACTCACATCTTCCATTTAGTTTGCATTACTCATATTTCCAATGGCGTTCTAGTTTATCATATGACGTATAGTTTGTCTTCCAGCCGAGATTTGTATACTGTCCAGGAATTGTAAAAACATCGGGCGACGGTCGACGAGAAGACGGGCTACACGGTGGTTCCTTTCGAATGGAAGACCGATGTGGAAATATATGCCTGCAAGAAAATATAATTACGGGTACGGACCATCAAGAATTGTGCATGTATGGGAGAGAGGGTGCGCGTGTGCTTGTGAAGGCATAATTATAGACATTGTACTTTTCAATGCCAGGAATTACAAAAACATATATAGGCCTAGATTAAAGTTTGATTAGTGAATGAATCCCGAGGACTTAACTATAGGTATGAAACGCGATCGCATTTACGTACGTCTACTGCACAATGGGGAATTTGGCGCAAATGGCAGCGGGAAATCACGAAAGACCTTTTTCATCTCAGAGATATGATATAATGAGCTATAGGACAGCATTTTCTTATAATACATGCAGCTGGCTACAAACACCATAAACCTCCCTTTCTTTTTCATTGTCTTTTAGTTTTTTACTAGTCTTGTTTTCTTTTCTTTTTTGTATCATGCACGGCATACTGTTCTTCGCCCTCATTAATTTCCTCGGTTGCAGTTGCATTATTCCGATGATTCGTCATTCTCTAAATGAAATAAAGAAAATGTAATTCCGAAGGTTCGTTGTTCAGAAAATTAAACGAGGTTCGTTATTCCGAACGTTCGTTAATCTGAAAAGGAAACAGAAATAAAGGCTAGAAATTCTGAGGGTTTGTTAGTAGGCACTTTTTTTTATATTTTGCGTGTTGGAATTGACGAACCTTATTTCATTTTCGCAATAGCGAACCTTTAGAATAACGAACCTTATTTCAAAATCGACATTACCGAAAGGTTCTGCTATCTCATTTTTGAAAAACTGTCCCAGAGTTCGATGTTGAGGGTCAACTCGCCGCAAAAACTAATTGGCTAGTGGTCCAAATGTGAAACCATGGTAACCATGGGTATAGCCATCATACTCCCATTGTGGCCCTGTTCTTGCCTTGAGTTCACCCGCCTTGGCAACGTCTTATAGGAAGTCCAGGCTCAAACCAGGTGGTGCGGATACGGCAAGCCCCGCCTGAAGGATGGGTGAAACCACTTTAATCATACGTCATCACGAATTTCATACATGCCATTTGTTTAATTCATCCACGTAATTAAGTATTGGTTAAATCATTAGAATGTGATACAGTAGAAAGATCAATACGACCTACCTTATACAATCTAGTGCTCCGTTCCATGAATATGTTCATAAAGTTGCGCATGACTTTACGAACGAATGGAATATGAAGTACAAATATGTGTACACATTTCCCCCTTACGTTTTGACAAAGTACGACTGTACACCTGCGTGTATGTGATAACGATTACACCTATAGTTCATCTCATTGGGGCAAAAATCACTATAACTAAAAACATGTTTTAACATGTAGGAATAATCATTATCATCCGCAAATTTCAAATTTAGCTATTGAAAATCACAATGATAAGGAAACTCGCCTGGCTTGCCATATTCCTGTCGTTCGTAAATTTGTGCGTAACTTTAAAGGCCTCACGCTCCTTTTCCGGGCTCCCATATAAACCTGTGTTAAATGCAGCATATTCCATGAATCATAAAAAATCAATCGAATCATAGAATTTTTTTTAATTGAAGCAGATGAAGGGAAATTTTATCTGCTTTCAAGCAAACAACATATTTTGGGATGTTGTCCAGCTCTAAAAAAAGTTAAGAGCCTCCATACGAGACTAGTCATCCAGTCATTCTCAAAAATGATAAAAATAGCAAATTACCTCATACATCAATAAAAAATCATTAAAAATACAAAAGCCCTGATTCATTCAACTTCTTCATAACCTGCAGAAGCTCCTGTCCTCAAGCAATGTCAAACACTACCAAAAGTGGCAATTTTTCACTTGACTGATTTTTAATGATTTTTTTGGTAAAAAATAACATTACCTCATCTTTGTACTGCCTTCCCGGTAGGCAATGCGCGAGTTGAATTAGGAGCGTGAGGCCTAAAGACATTTCTATGAAACGCAGGGCCTAGCTGGCCTATTATTTTCAATTGCATAGTTATTTTATTACATTTGTGATTGAGTGTTTCAAATATATCATTTTGCTGTTCCATTAAACTTACAAATGTTCGGTATTGTTTATTAGTTTGAATCGTATATCATGCAGATAAAAACAGGAAGTTTAGGAAACTTGATTGTTTCCTGAAACTACGGATTTGGACACTGCCCGGCGGAGACGTGCCAACATACGAGAAAATCTTTTTTTTTTCGCTCCTTTAATTTTTTTATGTTCGGAATTTAGTTTGTTGATTTGCTTGCTTGCTTGCTTGCTTACTTGCATCAGGAAACGGGATTCTTAGGCAAGACAATTAAGTTAAGTGCACTGGAAGTGTTTTCTAAGTTTAGTGTCAAGAAACATCTTTTGTCCGGCGTCAAGGAACCTTAATACAAAAAAAAAAAAAAAAAAAATCCGCTGACCCCCACCCCTAATGAAATAGATATAGCATAAAATTATAATACACTAAAACATGCTACTCTATCATCTGACACACATGACGGGAGTTCAATGTTTCAGCGTGTTAGAAGTAATTGATATCTATGATATACATGGGTACGTGACATCGATTGTAGACACTAGATTTCTGTTACGTATTTTGCATCAGGCCCTTCAGGCACACACACACACACACAAACACACACACACACGCGCACACACACACACACACGCACACACACACATATATATAAAGTTTAATGACCTCATGCTTCATCATTTGTCTTTGACGGTAATCCTCTCTCTGCCCTTCTGTGCGAATTCCGGCCAATAGAGGGCGACTGGTTTGTTGTAGTCCAGCAAACCTCGATCTACAAGCATGGCAATGCACACTGACGCAACTCCTACGTCGGGAGATTCTGAAAGAATGATAAATACTATGTACAACAAGGGAAATGTGGATTTAAGAAACAGCGTCTTTGACTGATTGATGAGATGGGTCATATCCAGTGATTAAATGAACGCAAACCGATCAAACTGTTCAAATACTGCACCCGTTCACGTGTAAACAAAACATCAGATCAGGGGGTCTATTTTCTTTATGCAGTATAGAGACAACGAGTAAGAGTCTCAGGCGCAAATTCTATTCTTGCAGGTCGAAGGGTGCGGACGTGCCGTGGTGCTCTCGCTGTTCTACTTGTACTATTAACCGAATTTTGCATCTATTTTCTGCCTTTCAGCTTTGATTAATATTGTTTGTTCTTCTTGATCATATGAGTGAGCCTGTTTTTCATTTATTCGATCCTTAAGTGACACATTTCTGCTGAACTTGTTTTGAAATTTGACTGCGGATCTGAACCCAAAGGACAACGCATATCATCGTAAGTTGTTCGACTCACGGCAGTCAAGCACTGCTTTGCACAGTCTGTCGCAGTGCGTGCACGTCCGCTGCTCTTTAGCTTCCGCCCTATACAGTTTGAGTTACCGTGATTTATACATGTTATCACTTACTTTACTACTTTGTTGTGTTGATGTTATATACTTCGTAAGATCATTTATCATTCATTGTAGCGAACAGTATATTGTCTAATTATTATTTTTCTATTTGTCTTAGATGTGTAGGCCTATTTTCCTGTGTTTTGAGTTATAGTATCCACTATTAGTATTATCCATATATCTATATCTTTGATTGACTTCACCTGTAGTTTATTTGTGAAAGGAAAGTATTATCTGTCTATTACTGTGTTATTATACATCCACTGTGTATTTACACCAAGGTGTCAAAATTACATCTGATTCTGTGTATACTTGTGTAAACTGCAGTGTTCGGTCGCTGCACGTTGCCAAAGCTATAGTGTGTAGCTACTCCATGTAGCTGCCATTTTGTTTCTCACCTCCTCTATACACGCGTTCTCTTTTGTAATTCCCTTTGTTCTATACTATCCGACCTATTTACTTTATAACTGAGAGGCCTCAGACTTTCTTTAGAGTTCCTTATCGCTTGGTCTCTCTTGTCACTGCCTGGTTTTTTCCTTTTCTTCGTATTCGGTCCGGTGCGCCTTTAGTCCTCCTTTTCCCTTTTATTCATTTCGCCTCTCCCTGCCCCACTTTATTGTTTATCCCCACTCGATCCTCTCCCTACATGGCCGTCACAATGGCGGCCATGTCTGGAGTTCAGGACGTCCCTCCCCTCACTGTTCCCGCTAATGACTCCGAAGAAAACCCCAACAACCTCTCAGAAATGGAACCTGACCCCACTCCGATTCCTAGCCGCGACACTGGCTTTACTGAAGTTTCAAGAAAAAGACAACGACCGAATTCCCAACCCTACTCCGATGACGAATCTGATCTGTTTCACACACCCACCCGTCCTCCCTTCAACCCGCATGTAACTATCATTGGCACAGTCAAAAACATTACTCTCATCAACCCCATCCAGATCGCACGTGAAATAAACAAGCTAGTAGGAAAAGTGTCTCAAGTCCAACGCAAACAAAAATCCTTCACTATCAAATGTTTCAATCCTAAACAGGTTCGTACTCTTATGGAACTGAATGAATTCTGCAAAACCCCAATTCGTGTCACTAACGACAAGTCATTCTCTCCTGTTCTAAAAGGTGTCATCAAACGCGTCTCGCCCGAGTTAACGGAACAAGACATCAAGGAGGCGCTGGCGGGCCAGGATGTGACCGAAGTTAAGCGCAGCTCAAAGCGATCAAACGATGGTCCCACCCCAACCAATGTACTTGTTCTCTCTTTCGACTGCCCCTCACTTCCAGAATCAGTGTGCATTGGCTACGAAACTTTCCCAGTAAGTGTATATGTTCCCCCTGTTTCTCGCTGTTTTCACTGCCAGAGGTTTGGTCACACAAAAGATACATGTAGATCTAAACAGCGTTGTGTAAGGTGTGGAGAAAACCATGATCTCTCTTCTTGCCCGTCCAAATCCAATCCAAAATGTCTGCGATGCGGGGGCCCCCATAGCGCGGCATATGCAGGTTGCCCAAAGTTCAAACTTGCACGTAAAGTGCAAAATTACTCCACTTTGAATCATGTTTCCTACGCTGAAGCTGCCAAAAAACTACAGGTTACCCAATCCAACACCCAGGCTTTGAATTCTAACCCAGATCAATCTGACCCGCAACATCTCCCAGGTCCTCATGTGCCCGATTCTCCTCCTCAATCCACCATACCTGCTCCCATTCATAACTCCAAGTCCAACCCTACCACCTCCTCCACCACTACTTCTCGCTCCCATCCTACCACTGTGAATGTGACCCATGCATTTACTCAACCCCAACAGGCTACTGACAGGGCCCAGGTTCACAGAAGCCTCCCAGTCCCCACAGATACAAATACGGCCTCCACTCAAACTAACAAACGGCAACTCCCTCCTACAACATCCATTCTCCTAGTAGAAAAACTAGTCTCCTTTGTGAGCACAGTTATCAACAATCTTCATGCGGCTGATTCTGACCACAAGAGAATCATGTTAGTTGTTCAATCTGCAAACACTTGCTTCGATGTGGTCGTTTCCCAGGAAAAGATATTCGAACTCCTACACCAGATCCAATAATGGATCTGAGCCTCATTATTTGGCAGTGGAAAGCCAGAGGGCTCCCCTCTAATGGCGCGGAGCTGACTCAACACATCTACTCTTCCCCTTCTCCCCCACATGTTATCCTCGTGCAAGAGACCTGGTGTCACGATGACACAAATTTCTCAATTCCTAAGTATACTGCTCTGTGGCGCAATCGCGTCTCATCACGTGGAGGTGGCTGTGCAATCTTTATTCATCAAGACGTAAATTTCAGCAATGTTCATTATTGCCCTCACCTAGAGGGCTTAAAAGTCAATATTTTGTATAGAAATGTTTCTGTCACTGTAATAAATTTTTACAATCCCATAAAAAGATTGTCCACACAAGATTTACTTTCACTTACAGTCGACTGCCTGCCATACTATGTCATTGGAGGAGATTTTAACGCCCACCATCCTGCATGGGGAGGAACCACTATGGACCTCAACGGAAAAGTCATATTTGAATTTTGCAATGATCACGATATTGTTATACTTAACGATTCCTCAGCAACACGCTTTGACATTGCTAGAGGATCTTCCACATCAATTGACCTCACTCTTGTTCCTCCGTCATTAGCCCCCCACTGTAACTGGTCGGTATCCCCGTTTTCCCTCGGGAGTGATCATTACCTTATATATTGCAGTGTTCATTTTACTTTGCCATTAAAGCGACTTTCCATACCTAGCGCTTCCTCTCAAAATCATGACAATCTTCCGCCCCGTTGGGCTTTTCGAAGAGCCAATTGGGAATTATTTCAGCGTGAACTAGAATTGTTACATCATTCACACAGCTCCCGTCCAGCAAATATTTACGATTTGTATGATCTTTTTCTACAATGTATTACCCAAGCTGCTAATGCTTGTATTCCCCTCCAGACCCCGACCTGTCGCCCACCTCTTCCCTGGTGGTCGGCGGCCTGTTCGAGAGCCGTCCGCGACCGTCATCGTGCCAAACGCAAGCTTGATAAGTCATATCTTTACGATGACTTAATCACTTATCTACAATTCAATGCTGCAGCCAGGCGCACCATTATATCAGCCAAACGTTCTCATTTCACTACTTTTTGCAACTCTTTGAACCGTTTTTCCCCACTCTCAGATGTATGGTGCAAAGTAAAACTATTGTCTAACAATAACACCAGGAGTACCTTCCCACCCATACTTATAAACAATACTTATACTCATGACGCCCACTGTATCGCCAATGCTATGGCAGTTGCTTTCTCTCAAAAGCCTTCTTTAACTCCCACTCTCCCTCTCCCTACTTCCCAACCCCCATCCTATATACATGACAATGATTCTCCTCTCAACGCTCCTTTCACTCCCAAAGAGCTCGAAATGGCGATCAAAGCTTCCAAGAACTCAGCCCCTGGGGGCGATGGAATCAACAAACAGTTGTTAAGCCATTTAAGTGACAATATGTTTTGCTCTCTGTTAGAGATTATTAACATGAGTTGGGAAACGTCTGTGATCCCACCCCAATGGAAACACTCCATTATCAAGCCCATACTAAAGCCTGGCAAGGACAAACACTCCATCAGCTCCTACCGCCCAATTTCTCTCACACCTATTGTATGTAAACTCATGGAACGTATGATTGTCCGTAGAATCTCGTACATTATTGATAAATATGATTTAATTTCTTCCCATCAGTCTGCTTTCCTCCGACATCGTAGAATTCTCAATAATCTCCTTTGCTTAGAATCCGAAGTAAGGAAATCCTTATTCAGTAAAGGATATACGGTCGCTATCTTTCTTGACATTTGTCAAGCCTTCGACTCTATTAATCATCAGGCACTGCTTTCCAGACTTTACTCAGTGGGACTTCGAGGCCGATTTCTAAGCTGGGTACAAAGTTTTCTGGACTCACGAACTTTTCAGGTGCAAATAAACTCCACACTTTCAGACATTCGTACATGCCAAGCTGGCCTCCCACAAGGTAGCGTCATTAGTCCTCTATTATTCAATTTGTTTATTGATGAAATTATACATTATTGTGCATCAAACGTGTCTATGTATGCTGACGACATCGCTTTATGGCATTCTTCTACCAGTCTTCGTCACATCAATACAAAACTCCAGTCCGATGTGAATAGCATCTCTGATTGGATGACACAGTATGGACTCTCTCTGTCTACTAATAAGTCTAAAGTGGTTATATTTCACTCTCGCCCAGTTTCTCCCACAGGTTTCTGCATTCGTCTCCAGAACGCTCCGCTTGAAGTCGTCCCTTCTCATAAATACCTAGGGGTTACCCTTGATTACTCCTTGTCATGGTCCCCTCATGTTCAAGACATCTTAATGAAATGCAACAAACGGTTAAACCTCCTCCGTTCGCTAACCGGTTCAAACTGGGGCGCCGATACACAAATCCTTCTCTTACTCTACCGGTCTCTAGTCCGCCCTCATCTCGACTACGCCTGTGAAATCTATGGTTCTTTATCCCCGCTCCTTTCAAGCAAACTAGATACAGTACAGGGCCATGCCCTTCGAATATGCACCGGCGCGCTACCATCCACTGCCCTGCATGCACTTCAAGTAGAATGTAACGAACCACCACTCCATATACGCCGTGAAAGGGCCGCCTTCAATTACTGCGCCTACATATACACACTGTCCCCACTTCACCCCGTCCGAAAAGCCATTGTCAACTGCTGGCAATACTCTTCGAATAAATGGCCACAAAACAAACTTTCTTTCGCTCTCCGAGTCAAGCCGCTTACGGACACTTTCCTAAAGCTGCAACCAATGCATGTTCATCCCAGTCCCCCTTGGTCCATTGAACATCCCAATATTGACTTCTCTCTTCACAGCTCATGTCCCAAGACCGCCCTCCCTTCAGCGCAATATCAAACTGCTCTTCAAACCATAAAGACCACATATTCAAACCACCTGACAATTTACACTGACGGTTCCCATGATCCCTCCACTAACTGTTCTGGCATTGGAATTTACGTACCTCACTATCGTCATGAAATAAGTGAAAGGGTTTCACCCATCTCAATTTGTCGTACAGAACTGGTAGCAATTCTTCTTGCCCTATCATGGCTGGAATCCTCTCCCCCGCTCAGAGCTGTTATTTTCTCAGATTCTCTCAGTGCCTTGACACTTTTGAATAACCACACCTCAAATATCCTTGACCTTCCCAATGAAGTCCTTCTTAAATGCTCAAATCTTGTAATGAATGGGTGTGACATCACTTTAGCATGGGTACCAGCTCACTGTGGTCTAGCGGGCAACGAAAAAGCCGATTATCTTGCCAAACTAAGTTTACGTAAGAACATTACAATCAGTGTTCCTCTAAGTGTTGATGATATACGACATGTAATTAAACATAGGTGTCTTGACGCTTGGAACGCGTTATGGCGCTCGTCCAAGAAAGGACGCCATCTTTTCAACATCCAACCCTGTGCCTCAAACACCTTCACCTTTGAAAGTCTGAATAGACGTGATGAAATAATAACTCACCGACTCCGCATGGGCAGAGCCAGATTAGCAACTTTTTATCATATTATCCGTAAGCATCCCACTGGTCTTTGCTCAATATGCAATGCACTGGAAACCGTGGAACATTATCTATTACACTGCAAACAACACACAAATCAACGTACAAATCTCATGCGTACTATCCATAAGCAATCACTAAACATCTCTGATTTACTCGCAAATCACAAAGCTCTGGACGCAGTTATTGCCTATGTCAAGGAAACCAACAAATATCATAGTATTTAAGATTGCATAACTTTGCTGTAGCATGGACTTTGCAAAGTCTTGCAGAATGTACATGTACTTTATCATTTTGCAAACGTAGATTTCAAGATATTTTGTGAGTCGTCGTATCATATGTTATTATGCATTATTGTTATTATCAATTACTTGTTTATTAATAATGTCTCCCACGTTGCTGTGGAATGCACTTGAAGATGTATGTACATGTATCATACATCTTCATATATAATTGCGAGTTGCCTATACACACGTCATGTTGGCATATATTTGCTTATCAATGATATGTGGGTTTTTGTGTTTGTTTCGTTTTTTTTTCTCATGCTTGATTGTGATAAATCTCACTTATGTTTTATTTAGTTTCGTTTTCCCCTTCCCAGTACACAGGGGAAGGACTTTCAATCTCTCCTTTCCTCAGCGTAATAGACCTTCACGACATTCGCAGCGGACATCGCTCTCCGGTCCCCTCCGACAACAAGCCGACCTTGGTCAGCCGTCACGTCGAGGCCTCCATCCGTCCACCTCGCCTCTAGGTGCCGGAATCTGCAGCAAGCGGGTTTGGGGAGTCACTCGCTGCTGCAGATCCCGGCATCTCCCTCAATGGGTCTCTACTATATAAAATATATACATGTATATTGTCTTACGTTCCTTGCGGGCGTTTCCCTAGCAAGAACAGGGGATCTTTTCGTTCATATACCTATTGTGTAATTTTATAAATGATACATTTTTCATTATTTTTGTGGTGAGAACAACTTAAAATGTTTGTTAACCCCCTTTCGTATGAGTCGCCTGCACCTAATTAATACTTTAAATCTGTGGTTTGAATTTATTTTGAAGATTGTTATGACTCCCACTTTCTGGCACTAAATTGTACTTTTTATTTTCTGGGGCTTGAAGCCCGCAGGTATACTCATACGTCTTTGATTCCAGGATTATATCTGTATCATATTTCTCCGTTGTTTGCTGCAAATATTTTTCTGTATCAACGCCTTAGAGCTCCTTGATATAAACACTGCAAATATTTTTCTGTATATGCAAATATTTTTCTGTATCAACGCCTTAGAGCTCCTTGATATAAACACTGTATATATATTTTTTTTTCCTTCTCTCTTTCGAAACAATGATACAGTTATAGTAATTTTATCTATTTCGTAAAAAACATATCATTGTGTGTGTGCTCTATTTAAATACTTTACATTATTTTGGGTTGAACCATGATATGGGTGTGTCTGTGCGTGGTTGGAGGTGTGTGTATGTGGTTGAGTGTGTGCACGTGGATGAGTTAGTGTGCGGTACACGCGCGCGTGTATTGTTTAGTTATTTGAGTTTGTCTGAAGAATATGAGGTATTCATCAATATCATATGAGCTCCCTCGTGGAGACGTAATGAGCTCCTTTATGGAGACAATATGAGCTCCCTCGTGGAGACTTTATGAGCTCATCTTGTGGAGACAACATGAGCTCCCTCGTGGAGACGATATGAGCTCCCTCGAGGAGACTTGGTATGCATTTAATATTCTTGTTTATATCTCTTTAAGATCTATAATGTTTGGTTTATGTTTAAGTGCTGTCTGGGGCAAATTATTTGTATAGGGCCCCATTTCTCTCTCTTTCTCTTCTTTCGATCTTTAAAATAACAACAACAACAAAAGAGGGATGAGGGGATGGTGGGCTCTGGGGCTTCATAAAACCTGAAAAAGAAGCAACAAAAACCAACTGAAACCCACCGTTCTCCCGGGCCCCGGACCACATGAGGGAGCGAGGGGTGGATATGAGTAAAGAGGTGTTGTCCCTTTACCCCACCGAACAAGTGCAATTAGACTTTCCTTCTCTGTCCTCCACTCCCCTCTACAATTTTTGGAATACAACCCAAGGGTAATAACTTTACAGGAGAGGAGGACGCCTCTTCACTCCAAGCAGGGGGCAGCAGGGGTGACACCCCCCCCCCCCGCACCTCAATTTCAAGAATTGGCCTTTGTGTGAGAACGATACTGCTCACTATTTGATTTAGAATTACTCTCTAAAAAAAAACGAGTGAAAATATTCACTCTTAAAAGAGTGAATACAAAAAAGAGTGAATTTCGAGTGAAATTGGAGTGAATTTTGAGTGAAAATGTTCATTTTCACTCATTTTGGAGTGACGTCAGGGATCACTCCAAAATCTTCGAGTGATCCCTGACGTCACTCCAAAATGAGTGAAAATGAGCATTTTCACTCAAAATTCACTCCAATTTCACTCGAAATTCACTCTTTTTTGTATTCACTCTTTTTAGAGTGAAAATTTTCACTCGATTTTTTTTTAGAGAGTAGAACACTAGTTTGGCATGATATCATTGCACACAGGTCATGGGGAGCATTTTTTTCTTCTCTCCTGAAATTTCCTGCAGCTTTTCTAGCTACAAAAGAAAGAACGAAACAAAAAGGTCATTTGTATCGTTTGACGTCACTGTTGTCATGGTTGTGTTGGTGAACCTCAGTTCATTTTTTCCCATCAAGATCCTTTCGATTTCCAAATTCTGTTAGCATGTCTTATAAAGACATGTTTACCACAAACATCATGCATGAAACTGTAGGGCCTGTATATACAGTGCGGCTATTTTGATTCTACATGAATATTATCAATTGAGAAACCATACAATCAATAATGTTTTTGTGACCATTTCAACTTAAAAAAAGAATGGAATTCACCTTTTGTTGATGAGAAGAAAATGGAGATAGTGTCCTGCAGCCATTTCCGCTTGCTCTCATAATCCGCGAATTTACCCCAAAATCATGTCGACGACTTTCTTCCCCTGATGATAGGCAGCAAATGCCGCTCCTCCAGTACGGGGATCTCGACCACTCTCAAAGTTTGCTCTGTATGAAAGATAGAACAAGTAATTCATTTGAAGATAATACAGTATTTGAATTACAGCTGAACTGTACGGTATATGATCCCCAACTTTCTGTTAACTATTCATTCACATACTTGTGTTTCAATGCCATTTTCTTGCGTTGATGTGCTTTTAGAGATTTCTCCTCCTGTAACTACATGTATACTGATCCCTTGTTACTTTCCTTGGGTGAAGCTGCTAAAATCGATGCTAAGTGGCCGTGTTGTCATCTTCATTCGAGTGTACTCGGGATCAGGATGAAAAAGAGTCGATTTAGTCCGTTATCTCAAACAGAGTATCAGCTCATTTAGAACCAATTCTAAGTATTCAGAGCCATCTAATTGATCTGTCTTTAAATATAGTTCCAGATCGAGATAGGTCTGAAAACATGCTGGTACTTGAAAGAAGTAGGCAGATATATCTTTAATGTATTTTTTTTTTCAATTTCTTTCTATGAGATGTCTATGTCCTATAATAATAAACAACACAATATATGACAAAACGTGACATGTGACCTCCGATACTATTTTAACCAAACTCCCCTTAGTTTTCGTATCTTTGCTTGTAGAGAAATCAGTTTTTGTGCTACCATAGATTATAATATTTACGAGGAGAATAGATACTAACGTGAAAGGCGTTCAAGAATGAGTGGTTGCGAGAGCAGGAAGTTCTACGGGTTGAGCGTTGTTTCCCCTCCGAGTCGGGTTACAGTTTTCACAGGCAGGCAGCAATGTTTATACTGTGACATATTATGTCTCTGTCATGGCCTCAATATGAGTATCTCTCTCAACATAAAAAAAACTGCATCACTAGTTGCAGGACCCATATTTCTGAATGACAACTCAACACCCTTTGACTGTGTATGTATAATGATGGCATATTTAATCAGGTTTTAAATTTCAGTTTCTGTGTCTTATTTCACATGCATGAAACTGTAACTCTTCCAAAATAAGATCTACGTTACCATTTTGTTTAAATCATTCTGCCCCACTTGGATGTTTAATAGACCAGTTACAGTGATTTAACAAACAATCAGAGCAAATGCTGCTGTAATGCTAAAAAAACCGTGAAAGTTGCTCAGTTATTTTATAATTATTAATGGTGTCACTGTAAGTTATCATTCTATTTACTATGTAGTCTATTATGCAACACAATGTGGAAACATTTTTCTACCAAAGACATGTACATGCCTTCTATAAGCAACAATGTTTAATGTTAATGTTTTTTTTTCTGACTCTTTAGTTCATCACACTGTACTTCTTTATTATGCAGTGCATGCAAACCAGCACTTTTATGTTCATCGAACATGCACTCTTTCAACAAGTAACATACTGAAACCAAAATTTCAAAAGCTTAGTTTTCAGTCTATTTCTCTCTTTTGTTATGCGAGAGCACTCCTTTGTCCACCACGGGACTGGCTTTACCATCTTCGTATATTGGAGTGTGGTTTTCACAATCCATTTCAAGCATATATTCTATATGTGACATTTTGATCAACCTCTTTATGTATAAAATCATCTCCCATATGTAACTGAGTACAGGGAAATGATTGCTACCAAATCTGTCTGGAGTGTCTGATCGGTGGTAGTCTGGCTTCCAGACCCTCTGCTCGTTCTATTTTTCTCTTCAGGATATTGACGCCCTCAACGTCGAAAACTGGTATAGTTTAAGGTGGTTTTGTCCTGTGCCTTTGACTTCGGCAAAGGCGGCGACTTCCGTCGCAGAGTCCAGTTGGCAAAGGGTCTGGAAACCAGACTACTGAGTAGATCGGTGGTGGTGGAAGCTCGCAAGGAGGATGTAAAGCAGGCTCGTTTTCACAGATATTATTCTACAGCGAAGTAGGGAGTGGCTGTGTTGTTTGTAAGCTGTACAAAATATGACGTTTTACTGTTAGCACTTGGGAGAGAGTTCCTACTAGCCGAACAACTATCTTCTAACTTGGAAACTGCGTGATCGCATGTCACATGAAGGTAGTTGGATACCACATAGGAGATTTATGCCGTGACGGTCATCTAGTTTTCTGCACCTACTGGGAAAAGATTACGGGTGAAAGTGGTAATGTTTATCAGTTTTTTCCCCACTTTGATATGCTTGCGTACATTCCTCTGCGTCATTCTTTATAATGTGACATATGTCTCTGTCATAGCCTCAATATGATTATCTCTCTCAACATAAAAAACTGCATCACTAGTTGCAGGACCCATATTTCTGTTTGACAACTCAACAGGCACTCTCTGACTGTGTGTGTATAATGATGGTATATTTAATCAAGTTTTAAATTTCAGTTTCTGTGTCTTATTTCTCATGCATGAAACTGCATCTCTTCCTATAAATAAGGTCTTCCTTACCATGTTGTTTAAATCATTCTGCCCCACTTGAATGTTGAAAAGACCAGTTACAATAATTTAACAAACAATCTGACCAAATGCTGCTGTAATGCTAAAAAACCGTGAAAGTTGTTCAGTTGTTTTATAATTATTAATGGTGTCATTGTAAGTTATCATTCTATTAACTAAGTAGTCTGTTATAGAAACACAATGTGGAAACATTTTCTACCATAGACATTTACATGCCTTCTATAAGCAACAATGTTTAATGTTAATGTTTTTTTCTGACTCTTTAGTCCATCACACTGTATGTCTTTATTATGCAGTGCATGCAAACCAGCATTTTTATGTTTATAGTAGAACATGCACTCTTTCAACAAGAAACACACACTTGTTTTTAGCCTCATGAAATGACCGTTACAACACACAGACACTCAGACACTTCCTGCTACAGCAAATTATAGTCAACATAGAATGCAAATGTTACAGTTTTGATGAAGTCAAGGTCGAAAATTTGCATCCACACGTATTACCGTTTCTTTATCGTATGTGTAACCGGTAGCAAGGCTTGTCAAGTTTATATGTAAGCTGCTGAGGGAGTTTAAGATTAATAATATACCCCAGTATACACAAAATGCATAAAGGGGTATAGGAATCGCCGTGTGGTCGGTCGGTCGGTCGCGGTTGGTCGGGCGGTCTGACTGTAGGTCGGGCGTCAGTTGCAAATCTTGCGTCGCGAAATCCTTCTACAGTTTTGAAGCACTTCTGATGAAACTTGGGGTACAAGATGACATTGAAGTGTAGATGTGCAGACATGTTTTGTGTTTGTGTGTGTGTGTGTGTGTGTGTGTGTGTGTTTGTCAGAAAAAGCGTTGCCATTATTATGGTAACCATTTTTTTCCAAAAACCTCGTGGATTTAACTACTTCCACAGTATTTACGCGATTTACTTTAAATTTGGGTTGTATAATGATCTTTTGGTGTGGTTATGCAAGACACACTTTGGCCCGAATTCACGAAGGTGGTACAAATGAAACCATGGTTAAAACCATGGACAAAAACCATGGAACGCCAAGTGTCGCACGGAATATTTCGTTACGAAATTGGTTATTTCGTTGACAAAATGACCGTTTCGTTAACGAAATGTTCGTATAGTTACAAAACGTTGTCATTTCGTTACAAAATAATCATTTCATTGACGAAATGACCAATTTCATAACGAAATATTTCATGCGACACTTGGCGCTCCATGGTTTTGTCCATGGTTTAAACCATGGTTTCATAATTTGTACCACCTTTGTGAATTCGGGCCTTTGTGTTTGTACGCGGCAAGGCATTGCCATGGCAACGGCATATTCTCTTGAAAATATTGTGCAGTGAACTACTTCCACAATTTGGAAGCTATTCAACTCAAATTTTGTGTACTTGATGACATTGAGCTGTTTCAAAATTGAGAACAATTGTTATTTGTTAATGGTTCTACCCTACTTCGATTTCAAATGGCCGCCCAAATCGGAAATTCAAGTAATGTGCAGTTTATTACCCCGTCTCTGTACAGGCAAGCTAACCTGGAAACATCAAAACTGCAAATTACTTGAATATGAGACCATTCTGAAGCAAATAATTTTCACACAGCAATATGTATATAACGTACTCTTAAATGAATCCCGCAAGGATTGGAACGATCATCCCCCAGCATTCCTACTGATTCCCACTGATCAGTTACTAGCCATCCCCTTTAAACTCATTCTTTATTGGCGAAATAATGCATTACTAGTTTATATCTTGATTCTTCGTTATATTGGAGCCAATACGTTAATTTGCAACATTATTACATATTATACGAACAAACGGTAAGGAAAAGTGACGGGCAACGCGCCGTTAAAAGAGACAAACACTAAAGCAAACAAAATGACCACATGTATGGTAATAGTTCATTGTCCGGTTCTTACGAATATCATAATCACGCAGAGTGCTTCTGAAGTTACCTTTATTGATATGTATTATAGTGGTCACGGATGCAACCATTTCTAATGACGAAATCAGAATATGCAACAAGCTTCAACACCAAATACCAGCATGCCATATTTAATTTGTACTCTATTGATAGCCGAAAAGGATTAATTTCACATCTGTGGAGCCATATAATCAATGACCACAAGCATTACTTTATAACCATTACGCCTTAAGGAATTTTCACTCGTATCTTTGTGTTTGTACGTGTTAGTATGATGTTAATATCATTTTTCTTTTCAGTACGTGTTAAAGTTCCGTTTGAGACATATTGGGATATCTTAGTTTATTACAAAAATATTGTGACAACCATTTTGGATGCCGTTTGGCTGATTTGACAGATTCGCTCAACTGACTTGAATTTAAGAATACGAATTGCTGCTCTTTACCCTGGGCTTAACCCCCCCCCCCCCCGCTTCGCGTTAGACCATAATAGTTCACCACTTATAACAACATAATAGCAAATTTCCTTTAAGCGGGATATTTATAAAAGTCCCCAAACCTTCAAAAACCTTCAGCGCCCTCGAAATGGGGTAACACCATCAATTTACTTTCAATTTTTCACCATTAAGAAAAACATATTAACATTGGAATTTCAACTCCTGCCAGTTATTTTGGCGGTCATCTTTAACACTTCAAAACGCTAGCACAAAAGTGGCATCAACCAGGCTTGGATCCAGCACCCTCGAAATAGGTTAAAACCATCAACTGCTTTTTATTTTACACCATTTACAAGGAAATGGGGGCTTACGTAGAAATTTTCTTTTTTGACGGCCATTTTGTGGACCATTCTGGCTGCCATCTTGTGGACCATTCTGGCTGCCATCTTTATCATCTCAAAACCCTTAAGGATGAAAGAGCTGTATCCTGCAGTTTCAGATTATGCAAACTTAAAATAGGGTGAAACCACCAACCTTTCTAAATTTTACACCGTTTACAAGGAAATAGGGGGCCTACATGTGAATTTCCTTTTTTGGCGGTCACTTTGGCCGCCTTCTGTATTATATAAACACATACAAAATAGAATACAAACCACCAATTGCTTTCTAATTGTCAAAATTTAGAAGGAATTGATACATAAGAATTTCAGTCTTTTGCTGCCATTTCGGCGACCATCTTGAATATCTCAAAATCTTCAAGGATCTGGTGTTGCATCGTCCCGAGTCGGATTCCGAGGGTAAAATCATCAGTTGCTTTCAATTTCTCACTATTTAGAAGGAAATACGTGAAAATTAATTCATATTTTCAATTTCCGGCCATTTTGGAGGCTATTTTAGCGGCAATTTTGGCGGCAGCCTTGAATATCTCAAAACCTTAAAGGATGCAAGAGTTGCATCATCCAGATTCTGATTTAGCACCCTTGAAATAGGGTAGAACCATCAAATGTTTTCAATTTCTCACAACTAGAAGGAAAAACATGAGAATTTCCGGTTTGGGCAACTATTATTGGCAGCCATCTGAATATCTCCAAACCCTCAAAGATGCAAGGGTTGCATCATTCAGACTGAGATTCAGCACCTCAAAATAGGGTAAAAGCATCAAAATAATTTGTGTAGACGATAATACAAGGTTCACCCAGACTAAAATTTCCGTTATTCATACATGCATGCATGGCAAAAAGCAATGTTTCTTTATAAATGTATTTCAATTTGAATTTGAATTTCAATATCACTTCGTGCTTCTCGATGGAAAATGCATAAAATATAACGAAATATGATCATACAAAATGTCCAGCTTGGATACATACAAAAAGAAAAACAACATTGTACATACCGGTCGATGTGTCATTTTCAATTAAAGTAAAAGAATGCTAAAGAGAAATAAAATGGAACCTACTAGAAAGCAACGCTTGTTGAGCGTAGGTCTTAACAAAAGGTAAGTGTGGAGAACAGGATGAGGAGCACGGGTACAACTAAAGACCGAAATAAGAATAAACAAAAGAGAATGACTATCAATACGAAGGGGGCGCAGACGATTCTTCTCACATATAAAATGAGAACAAGTATCCACATGCTGCACACTATGCAGTTCTTGCTCCAAGAGCAATTTGACAGGGGAGTGATGATGTGAATACGACATAATTCTATGGTTGTAAAATTCCTGCTTCCATTGAAAATACACTGGGAAAGAGTCAGAAAATGGAAGACATGAATTAACAATGTGTATTATGTGATAAACCAGCCAGCTGCAATGCCGCATGAAAAGAGAAAGAAGAAAGAAGGGTAAACTATGACGGTATGTGACGTGACCGAAGGTTTTATACCAGAAGTGGAAGGAAACACACCGATAGACAGGAACCTTCAGAGAGCATGCAACTATACGTATGCATAAGCCTGTTCACATGGCAACAAGCGAGCAGTATATAGCAGAGCATCCATGAGCATTAACATGATGAAAAGGAATGTTAGTGCACTTGTGTGTCGTAACTATTCAATACATGCTGTCTGAGTTTACGTTTAAAGGATAATGACAAACAGCTTCCAAGACTTCTGTTGGGAGATCATTCCAATATTTTGGACCTGTATACATAATTGTGTTTTTAGCGAAAATTGTTCGAGTTTATGGCAGGTGATAAGCGTCACTTTGGCAAGTTGGATAATGGTGGACAAAATTGCTTAATTCTTATGAACATCTGTAAAAAACAAATCTGGAAGATCTTTTGAGGAAAAGTTAATACATAAAAATACCTAAGTTATAATCAAACAAATCTGTCAGTTTCAAAATTTTGTTTTTTCTGGATTAAGACGCTTGTGTGAGATAAATACCCGGCGTGGTTAATAATTCTGTTCCCTCGCTTTAGAAGAAGAACAAGCGAATCCGGCAAATATTTGGAGGCGTTACCGCAAGCAAGAATTCCATAGTTGAGATATGGGGAAATCATGGTGGAATATACATGACTTGTATAATCTGCAAAATATGTTTGGGCAAAAAATGTTTCAGTTTGTTTAGGATTCCTGTGTTTCGTTACAAAGTTTTGCTTAAAAAATTAAAGTGAGTTTTTCAGGAGAGTTCGTTAACGATGTAAAATCCTAAAAACTTTGTACTCTCTACTCGGGTTAGATTAATACCATTTATCTCAACATCATCAGGAATAGCTTGTAGAGAATTGAGTATCTGAATATACGAACGATCCAAGTCAATGGAAGGTCATTTCGAGAAAACTTAAAAAAAAGACTTCATATCTTTTTTATTTCTCCAATAATATTCTATTTAACTGTGATGGGAAGGCAAAATTTTTAAATACAAATTAGTACATACATTACTATCACAATTAACGTTTACATTAATTGTGGAGAGGTCTGTTTGTGTGAAGGCCTTGAGTCGTTCTTTGAATCATATGGACTTGGGTCGTTCTCTGATTCATACAGGATAGGCTGCTATATCAATGGTATGGTTAAAGTTAAGCAAAAGATAAGAGAGGTTTGTTACTTTTTTCAGCTTTTAGTCCGTATGTATAAAAATGTAGTTGTCCACCAGAGTATAATGTCCCTCATCTCTATACTATACTATCATGTGTGTGTATCTGTGTGTGTGCACGTCTGTGTGTATACATGGAGCTATAATGTATATTATATACATAACATTACATAATGTGCATTACGTATATGTGTTAAATGCGTGGAAATGTCTTCCATAGCTGTCTCTTATGAGGAATAATATGTGTACGATATAACTAAGGAACCGCAAGAGGTACCCAGCTGAATATTTGCACATGCATAAATAAGTGGATAAAGCTGTCCCCATCAACCCATGGTTGCACATAACTAAGGTCAAGGGTCAAAGGTCATTGGTCAAATTTAAATTGCAAAATGTCACAATTTTCCCCGTGTCTCTGCAGTGCGGGAAAGTAACTTCATAAAGTTATAATACACACGTACTACTAGACATCAATTCTCTGAATCTGTATGGCCATTAGTTTTGTTCAAAGGTAAGGTAAAAAATGCTGTCATATCACTAGTTTCCCCATCCTCTAAAATGGTTTGATTGCTACATTTTTAGTTACTCCTAAATGCAGACCATACATCGTCCTATAACTAACATGCGAACTGAAAACACAAATTTCTTCATTTTTCCCCAATAATTTTGTGTTATTCAAATGGCAGGAACTTGGTTCTTTTGAATTTTTTGTACCTTTCTCCAGCTGCTCTAAAGCCTTTTGCTCTTATTTTGCTTCCATTCTAACTAATTCCTTTGTTTTTCCCAACATAACTCCTCATCACTGTCCAGCAAGTCATGTTCATTTTTTGTATACATGAATAGGCCTGGACAAGGAGTGATGAGAGAGGGCGCTATAATATGAATGTAAGAATGGCCCAAGTCCTGGACTTGGATCATTCTTTCCAGGTAAGCATGCCTGTACAGTGACAGGGCGATTAAACTGCACATTACCTGAATATGAGACCATTCTGAAGCAAATAATATTTTCACACAACAATAGATATATAATGAACTCTTAAATGAATCCCACAAGGATTGGAACAATCATCCCCCAGCATTCCCACTGATTCTCTCTAATCAGGTACTAGCCATACCCTTTAAGTAGGGACTTTGATATCCACGGTTGTCTTGGTACTTTCTTATAATTCGATCTGGATTGACTTGACTACATAAGCATTACATGTACAAGTATCTATAAGGATGTTCATGAAAACATCAAAGGACGAATTTACATTTTTTTTTATTATAAACAGAGGACCAATCAACTGACCTCAATCCCACGATTACATTCGGACGTGTCACGAAAACATTAGTTAAGCATTTTCATAGTAGAAAAGTGTGGTACAAGCGCATATATCGGAAATGATCGGTAAGATCAGAAACTACCATACCAGAAGTAACATCAGTTAAAGATTATTAACGAATATATTATCAATGAGAGTAGGAGTAGCATCAGATATCCGAGTAGGTTTCCCGATAAGAGGAGTGAATGATTTTTACAACAAAAAATTAAGAAAGTCTTGACAGATTAAAGTATCATTACAATTTAGAAGATTTATTTTGAAGTCACCCATAATGAAGCATGTCTTATTGTCAAAGTGATCAACAGAGAGAAGATTGTAAAATAGCTCAATGAATTCAGAAAGGTTGGAATGTGAAGGTCTATAAATTTCCCCCAAAATGATTTCCCCCTTGTTTGGGGTCATGACCTCAATGAAAATACTCTCAAGGCATTCAGATATAATACAATTTTCATTTAACAGTTCGTGGTTTAAATTTTGCGTGACGTAGAAACCTACAACACCACCACTTTTGAAAGTCCTGTTTTTGGTAACTAATTTAAAACTGTCGATGGTAAATAGAGAAGGACGTGACGTTTCCTTGAGCCAGGTTTCACTGAGACCGATAATGCTGTGTTTAAATTGTAATTCGTTGAGATATAAGAGTAATTGATCGAAATTCTTCTAATGTTCAAATGTGAAACAAAAAGTTCATTGCAGTGTAAATGAGAAAATGTAATTATTTCTTTTTCCAAGTGGTGGTGAGAAAGTTGGCCTTCATTTCGAGCAGACGCATCATAAGTGTCAAAATCAAGCTTCAGATCTTTGGTTTCTGTGTGTAAAGAAGTAATAAAATCGGAATCTTCAACTTCTTCACTGTCATAAGAATTTAGGGGGGGGGATTTAGTGCAGCTGACTGATAATCATTTGCATCGTTATCAGGAGAAAACATAGCGTTTATGAACTTATCCGTTATCAAAGGTGAACAAACACAAGTTGAATAATAACTTGATTACCGGAAATGCATGTTCATGACTTAGAACACCGTAGGTCTCATGGAAACGAGTTTCAGAAATAACATTCAGTCGGTAAGCAGAGTATATTCATAACACAGCGTTCACATAAATGATAATGACCTTGCGATTGGTAATAACTGTAATGCGCAGTGAATAATGAAACAATGTTCTTTAGTGAAGGACAAATACAAGATGTCAAGGGACAGACAGTAAATAAAGGAAAAGTTCGTGTAACACACTAAACAAGGCTCTTGTCCTTGTGTGTGTGTGTGTGGGTGTGTGTGTGTGTGTGTGTGTGTGTCCTATCCTATGTCGCCCTCTCGTGTTTAATAACCGCATGAGCCTATTGCACCGAGCGCGGGCGGGGCGGCGTACGAATCGTTGACACGTCCCCACAAATCGCAACACCCCACAAATTACTACCCCACGGTACTTGGGGTTGCCTCTCTGCGATCTACGAGCCCTTTATGATATTGAGCTACAGAGGACGGTTTATTGTTAATAATAATTGGGGAAAAAAACACCGCCAAGCAGCGGGCTAGTAACACACAGGTGAGAAAGAGTAATCTGCGTCATAAACACAGAAAGACGTGGAGTATGGAGAGATGCACAAGCCCAAATGTGGCATAACACTGTAGTCAAAAGAGCAGGTGGATAGATTTGTCTCAACATTGCAAGAGTAAACGAGGACTTAAAACTTATTTTGAAATCAAAATTCAGCGTGAGTTTTTTTTTCGAAGCCAAGTTATAGGTGTGTAGAAAATTGCAATCAGGGAACATGTATATCAACGACATATAACATTTTGCTACAAGAGTTTGCAGACATGTGGTTTAGCATAATTGTCGAGTGAGAGGACCTGGGATGCATGCATGAAAAATGAATTATGGTAGGCATTATTATCAAGAAGTTAAAAAATAAGAATTAATGGAAACGCATTCGCAAAGAAAAGTAGATCAAAAGTTATGTACAAAAAAACAAACAAACAATGGCTCTAACTTTGAGCATAGCAATGTATAGAAGTACGCAATCAAGAAAAGACTCCTAACAAACATAGCTTCTTTAACCAAGTTTCGCGGTTTTAACGGCCACCCACCCTACTCTTTAGCCACAGTACAGGTGTCACTTAGAGGTCATGTTTACCTTTGGGAATAGTGATATTAAAGATTTTCAAAATATAACATTTAATGCATACGTATAGGTCTGTTGTACCACAAAACATCCTATCATATAAAATTTTCCCAATAAAGACTGAATTATAAAGAGATATCTGTATTTCTTTTTAATAAACCATATCTGTAGCGTCTGTAGACGGTTTGATCTAAAAACATTTTTTTTTTTAAATTAAAACTGTTTTCCATATCTTGTATACTTAGCAGTACTTAACACTTAACAACAATTTCTGATACAAATTTTTACAGTGGTTATTTTTATCCCTAAATCACAGTTTAAAACTGTTTTTAAAGCATTAATGCTGGGTTTATTGTTTCATCTAAAAGATACAAATGATAAATTTTGCCTTTAAGTCATGCTAGTTGCCAAAAAAAAGTTGGAATTTTGACTAATACAAAATGGGATTAGGCTGGAATAAAACTACGAAAATGCAGACATGAGGAGAGGATTCAAGCCTCCTATTCCAGAAACGAAGTTGACATATTAAAATAAGTGAAAACCTTGAAGGCATTCTAAGGTGACTAATAAGCTTTACTCTGTAACATTGGAAAGGCCGTAACTATACGTCAACACACATGCCGGTTAATTTAAAAAGGAATCAACTGTATCAGCTTGACAATGTAACGGATAGTAATTTGAGAACACCCGGTGATAGTCCAAAGGGATACATGACATTCGAGAGTTGGAAGACTTCCATTATCGCAGAAGCAATAACAATCATTAACGGTGATACACTTAATGGAAACGAGGTTACAAAGTAAGAATGCTAGCACGCACTGTAGGTGAATCATGACCTGCACTAACTGAAAGGTATCTGATGGTATATTAGATCAGAAGAGAAAAGGATTCACGTGAGCAAAAGGACAATCTTGAAATAATGATAATAATAATAATAATAATAATAATAATCAGGGGCGTCACCAGCTTTTTTTCAAGGGGGGTGCGTTTTGACACTAAATGTTTACGAGATTTTTGAACAGATATTTAGAACATAGGAAGCTCTCAATCCCTAGACTTTTACTGGTTTTTTTTTAAGGGAAACCAAGCGGGGAGAGGGCACCGGCGTAGCTAGGATTTCATCTTGGGGGGGGGGGGGGGGGGTTAGTATGCGAGGGAGCGAGCAAGGGTGGGGGAGGGTGTGGAAGTGCCGGAGGGGGTTGTACCCCCTATAAATGGATTATGGAATGACGGTGTGAAACGACAAATTACTGGCACTTAGTGGCAGCGATATCAGGAGAATGGCATAACGACTACATGCGAGCGAGGGGAGCGAGCGAGCTTGAAAATTTTGACATTTTACAGTCCCGAAACTGCCGTTTGTAGCCATATCTTTTTGCTTTGTAAATTAAGGGGGGGGGGGGGGGGCACCGGGCGCAACTGCTGGCAATTACTGGCAGCAACATCAGGTCCCCAAACTGCCGTTTGTAGCTATATTTTTTCGCTTTGGAAATTAAGGGGGGGGGGGCGCACCGGGCGCAACTGCAGGCAATTACTGGCAGCAACATCAGAAGAATGGCATAAAGATTAAATGCGAGCGAACGGAGCGAGCGAGCGAGCTTGAAAATTTTGACATTTTACAGTCCCGAAACTGCCGTTTGTAGCCATATCTTTTTGCTTTGTAAATTACTGGCAGCAACATTAGGTGAATTGCATAACAATAAAATGCGAGCGAGCGAGCTTGAAAATTTTACATTTTTACAGTCCAAAAACTGCCATTCTTAGCCATATTTTTTCGATTTGGAAATTAAGGGGGATGGGCACCGGGCGGAATTGCTGGCAATTACTGGCAGCAACATTAGGTGAATTGCATAACAATAAAATGCGAGCGAGCGAGCTTGAAAATTTTACATTTTACAGTCCAAAAACTGCCGTTCTTAGCCATATTTTTTCGCTTTCGATATTAAGGGGGGGGGGGGCGCACCGGGCGCAACTGCCGGCAATTACTGGCAGCAACATCAGAAGAATGGCATAAAGATTAAATGCGAGCGAGGGGAGCGAGCGAGCTTGAAAATTTTGACATTTTACAGTCCCGAAACTGCCGTTTGTAGCCATATCTTTTTGCTTTGTATAAATTACTGGCAGCAACATTAGGTGAATTGCATAACAATAAAATGCGAGCGAGCGAGCTTGAAAATTTTACATTTTACAGTCCAAAAACTGCCGTTCTTAGCCATATTTTTTCGCTTTCGATATTAAGGGGGGGGGGGGGGGCGCACCGGGCGCAACTGCAGGCAATTACTGGCAGCAACATCGGAAGAATGGCATAAAGATTAAATGCGAGCGAACGGAGCGAGCGAGCTTGAAAATTTTGACATTTTACAGTCCCGAAACTGCCGTTTGTAGCCATATCTTTTTGCTTTGTAAATTACTGGCAGCAACATTAGGTGAATTGCATAACAATAAAATGCGAGCGAGCGAGCTTGAAAATTTTACATTTTACAGTCCAAAAACTGCCGTTCTTAGCCATAAATAAAGGAGGGGTGGGGCGCACCGGGCGCAACTGCCGGTAATTACTGGCAGCAACATCAGGAGAACTGCCTAACAATTAAATGCGAGCGAACTAGCGAGCGAGCTTGAAAATTTTGACATTTTACAGTCCCAAACTGCCATTTGTAGCCATATTCTTTTGCTTTGGAAATTAAAGGGGGGGGGGGCGCACCGGGCGCAACTGCTGGCAATTACTGGCAGCAACATCAGGTGACTGGCATAACAATTAAATGCGAGCGAGCGAAGAGAGCGAGCTTGAAAATTTTGACATTTTACAGTCCCAAAACTGCCATTTGGAGCCATATTTTTTTCGCTTTGGAAATAAAGGAGGGGGGGGGGGGGCGCACCGGGCTCAACTGCCGGCAATTAGTGGCAGCAACATCAGGAGAACTGCGTAACAATTAAATGCGAGCGAGCGAGCGAGCGAGCGAGCTTGAAAATTTTGACATTTTACAGTAAAAAACAAACAAACTGCCGTTTGTATAGCTATATTTCTTCGCTTTAGAATTGAAGGGGGCGCATCGGGCGCAACTGCTGGCAAATACTGGCAGCAATATCAGGAGAGCATAATGATTACATTCGAGCGAGCGGAACGAGCGAGCTTGAAAATTTTACATTTTTACAGTCCAAAAACTGCCATTCTTAGCCATATTTTTTCGATTTGGAAATTAAGGGGGATGGGCACCGGGCGGAATTGCTGGCAATTACTGGCAGCAACATTAGGTGAATTGCATAACAATAAAATGCGAGCGAGCGAGCTTGAAAATTTTACATTTTACAGTCCCCAAACTGCCGTTTGTAGCTATATTTTTTCGCTTTGGAAATTAAGGGGGGGGGGGGCGCACCAGGAGCAACTGCCGGCAATTACTGGCAGCAACTTCAGGAGAATGGCATTAGGACTAATTCTTCGCTTTGGAAATTAAGGGGGGCGCACCGGGCGCAACTGCAGGCAATTACTGGCAGCAACATCAGAAGAATGGCATAAAGATTACATGCGAGCGAACGGAGCGAGCGAGCTTGAAAATTTTGACATTTTATAGTCCCCAAACTGCCGTTTGTAGCTATATTTTTTCGCTTTGGAAATTAAGGGGGGGGGGGGGCGCACCAGGCGCAACTGCCGGCAATTACTGGCTGCAACTTCAGGAGAATGGCATTAGGACTAAATGCGAGCGAGAGGAGCGAGCGAGCTTGAAAATTTTGACATTTTACTGTCCCAAAACTGCCGTTTGCAGCTATTTTATTTATTGTTTTCGCTTTGGAAATGAAAGGGGGGGGGGGGACGCCCGATGCGCCCCTCCCCCTGGATCCAGTGGTAGTCAAGGGTGTGGGTTTATGTTCATGACTGGGGGAGGTATGACCAGCGAGGTGGCGTCAAAGTGACCAAGCGGGGAAAGGATGTCCAAAATCTGCACTTTATAGAGCATCCCCTAAACTAATTGTGCGTGTTTGTTTGTGTGTGTGTATTATATACATGGAAAAGTTAGGAATTACCCCAGGTCAAGTCTTTTTATTGGCAATGCAAGACATTTTGATATAGACTAGTATGTAAAGCAACACTGCAAAGTCAATGAATACTAGCTTTGATAATGACGAAGCGTAAGGTACAAAGGTGTACATTCTACATCACATTGCGCAACAATGTAGCGACTCTTCGTTCGGATGTACTGAGTACACTGCGCACATCCTGCTTATATGCAGAATGCCGACCAGGAATCACAATCTTTTGTCGGGTCCGGGCTTTTTAAACAATGCTTCACGCTATATGCCTATTTAATTATGGTTAAAGGAAATCATAGAAAAATATCTTATTTCTGGATCACCCTTTCATTCAAAAGCATGCAGTTTACTAACACTTGAACTACTATTTTGGTAAATCTTTTTTTTTTTTTAACCAGCGGATTGGGAGGGGGCGCACCCCCCTCCTCCGTAGTTACCATGGTTACGCCACTGCTTTTGAGTGAAATAATTGGACAGATTTCTTGAATTCTAACAAAAAAGCAAGAAAATCTTTTCATCGCGGGAATTATAATTATGTGGGGTTGGCAAATGGTGCACTTGCCGTCCAATATCTTTATGGGGCCAACATTTTTTTCTTTCAAAAGCAAGAAAATCTTCTCATTTCGGGAATCATTAATTATGGGGGAGGGGGGGGGGGGGCAAAACTAAAATATGCTTGCCCCTCCATTTTTTTTTTTTTTAATGAGGCTAAGGCTCGCTCTTGGGTTGGCAATGTGGATTGGTCAGTTTTAGTAATACATAGACCCTACATACTTGTAAGTAGCACACGTACATGCAAACGTGTATACTGAGTAAGTGCTCCGATCCGTACGGTCGATAGATAGTAAACACTGTAGAATACTGATAGATATGTATAAAATCAGCGCTGCCAGAACCAGGGGTGCGTATTGTTTTTGCCGACGAGCTTTGTGTGTGTGTGTGTGTGTGTGTGTGTGTTTGTGTGTGTGTCCCTGGTGCAAACTATAAAAAAGAAAATAGAAAAGAATAATTATTAAGCATCCGGCGTTGAGGTCACTCGCAGACTGATTTTTTTATTTTATTTTTTTTTTTAAGGATCTGAAGGGGGGTGCGTTCGCACCCAACGCACCCCCCCCCCCCCTGGTGACGCCCATGATAATAATAATAATAATTATAATTATATACATATATATATATATATATATATATATATATATATATATATATATATAATATATGTTTCATCTCTTTGTACGCTTTTCCTTCCAATGCAGCAGCACATTAGAACCGACAACTGAGATTTTCGTATAGACGTGCTTCTCTTACTTTGCGGAGGTTGTAGGAATCTTTTGCCAGTACACTCCTTCTGGGGAGGCCTGTGCGGACGATGATCCTACGCGGGTTCTGGTCCTCGGCGGCGGCGTGGGATCCTTGTGGTTGTCGTTGGCGTTGACGGTCTTCAAATGCGACCAGGATTTTGTTTCGTTTTGTCATGTATACGGACGCGGCAATGATATCGCGTGGAGCTGGGTCATGGGACGGACCCTCCGCTGGCCTGGCTCGAAGCGTTGTCACGGCGTGGGAGGCGATGGGGGTTAACCAGGGCAATGTTGTCAGCGTCCCTAATCCCAAGATAAGAGAAGGTATCCCGAAGGACGTCATCAACGTGCTCATCCTGGGTTTCTGCAACACCATAGAAAAGAAGATTTGTACGTCTACCGTGAATCTCCATGAGTGTCAGCTTGTCCTGTAGCTTGTTGATTTCCTCCGCCATCTTTTTTTTTTTCTATTTCTGGGATTTTTCCCTGCTCCAGCTCTGTGATCTTGTCTGAGTTCATTGTGACAGAATCCTCAAGGTCGGAGATCTTTCTATTGATGGAGGCAACTTCACTGGACAACGAATCAAGCTTCGCACAGACGTTGGCGGAAGAAAATTGAATACTGCGGTGGATGTCAGCCAGTGTTAGATCGGCGGGCTCGGTGTCGCTCGAAGATTCGGGCCGATCAGAGTGGGCCAGATGGGCGGTGATGGCACTCACTTCTTTAGTGGTTTGCCGAGTTTTGCGGGAAGCTATTATCATGCTGTTTTTTGTATCAACCAAACAGAGTTCAAGTTGCCCGAAATACAGCTCCATGAGGGTAAAGTAAGGGCTTTCTAGAAATAATGGTGTAATTTGCAGTTTATAGATGAGGAGCACGAAGAATTGTATAGTAACGAATCTTGTGAGAGGAAAAGGCTGGAAAATAGGGCGGCGGCCGACAACGCGGGAGAACTACAGCTGTACGTCCGTCTCCATCGAGAGTTGGGAAGGTTTTCGGAAGGGATATTTACAATCAGCTCCATGCAATATTTGCATGTCTTTCAAATGTTAGCAAATGTTAGTATCCATTCATATCCTACCTGTGATGCAACAGAATATCATAGAAAATCTCAAACTTTTTTATAGCTCAAAAGTCCGTAAGGCATAACGATCCAGATATATGAAACTCATTGGGTGATTTCAAGTTCGGTGCTAGTGCTAGTAGTCTGGGTGCCAAAGCCACTTTTTGGGCCTAACCTTGTTTTACCGTCCACCCAATGTTTTTTGATGGTTTTACCCTATTTCGGGGGTGCTGAATCCGAATCTGGATGATGCAACTCTTGCATCCTTGAGGGTTTTGAGATATTCAAGATGGCCGCCAAAATGGCCGCCAATTAAAACCGGAAATTCCCACGTGTTTCCTTCTAAATGGTGAAAAATTGAAAATAATTGATGGTTTTACCCTATTTCGAGGGTGCTGAATCCGAAACTGGATGATGCAACTCTTGCATCCATGAAGTTTTTGAGATATTCAAGATGGCCGCCAAAATGGCCGCCAATTAAAAACGGGAATTCCCACGTATTTCCTTCTAAATGGTGAGATATGGAAAACAATTGATGGTTTTGCCCTATTTCGAGGGTGCTGAATCCGAATCTGGATGATGCAACTCTTGCATCCATGAAGTTTTTGAGATATTCAAGATGGCCGCCAAAATGGCCGCCAAATAAAAGCGGAATTTCCCACGTATTTCCTTCTTAATGGTGAGATATGGAAAACATATCATATTGTGATAGTGATGTAGAGAAGTGTACTGAAATTACCCAACATTACCTGTCTTAATCCATGAGCAGTTTCAATCTCTTCATCCATGAACACTCAAATTGGTTATTTGGTTTATATTGATGATCTTGATGACATTGTTGAAGACACGAGTGGGACATTTTCATAGTTATGCTTCAATTGTCTTCAATTATGATGTAACATTATATATGTGTATATGTATAATATGTATACGTATATATAATATATTACAAACACACACGAGGGGACGGTCATATCACAGGTAACGCGAAAAAAAATTGAATAAAAAAAAACGACAACATGGAAGGTAATAATTGATAATCCAGTACTTACGAATGTCATAATCGCGCAGAGTGCTTTTGAAATTACCCTTATTGATATCTACTATAGTGGTCATGGATGCAACCATTTCCAATGACGTAATCAGAATATGGGACAAGTTTCATAAGAATACGAGGCGAGACTCGTCAGAATACAAGACAAGTTTCAACACCAAATACCAACATGCCATAATTTAAAAAAAAAAAAAAAAAAAAACCAAAAAAAAAAAACATGCCATAATTTAATTTTACTCTAGTGATAGCCGAAAAGGATTAACTTCACATCTGTGGAGCCATATTATTGGGGACCACAATCATTATTTTATAACAATTATGCATAAAAATAATTTCAGGCGTATCTTTGTGGTTGTACGTTTCAGTATGATGTCAATATCACTTTATTTTTTTTCCAGTACTTGTTAAACCAGGAAGTGCCGTTTGAGACATATCGGAATATCTCAGAATATTACAATATACCATTGTGACAGTCATTTTGGATGTCAATAACTTTTGGCTGATTTGACAAATTCGCTCAACTGAGTTGAATTTAAGAATACTAATCATTGCTTTTCACCCTGCATGGGTTTAATCCCCCGCTTCGCGTTAGAGCACAATACTTCACCATTTAAGTATAAGAAAATGTTAAGGAGTTTCCGTTCATACGGGACATTTATAGATGTCCCAAAACCTTCAAAGACCTTCAGCACCCTCGAAATAGGGTAAGACCATCAATTTATTTCAAAATTTCTACCATTAAAAAAAAATATATTAACATTGGAATTCTGCCTCTTACTTTGGCTGTCATCTTGGTCGTCTAAAAACCCTAAAGAATGGATGAATTTCAACAACAAAGTTTCGAGGGTGCTGAATAGGGTCTAAAATTTTCCAATTTTTGACAGTTATTTTGGCGGTCATCTTGGACATCTCAAAAACCCTTAAAAAGAATACGAAAGTTGCATCAACCAAGTTCGGATTCAGCACCCTCGAAATAGAGTAAAACCGCCATTGTTTTCAATTTTACACCATTTAGAAGGTAACAGAGGGCTTACATGGAAAATTTCGTTTTTAACGGCCATTTAGGGGCCATTCTGGCGGCCATCTTTATTATCTCAAAACCCTCAAGGAAGTAAGAGCTGTATCCTGGAGCTTCAAATTCAGCAAACTCAAAATAGTGTAAAACCACCAACTGTTAAACATTTTACACCATTTAGAAGGAAATAGGGGGTCTACATATGAATTTCCGTTTTTGGCGGTCATTTTTGGCGACCATCTTTATCATCTCAAAACCCTTAAGGATGCAAGAGTTGTATCCTGAGCTTCGGATTCAGCACACTCAAAATCAGATAAAAACCACCAATGGCTTTCAATGTATGAGAACTTCCGTTTTGGGTGGCCATTCTGGCGGACATATTGAATATCTCAAAATCTTCAACAATGCAGGAGTTGCATCATCCAGATTCTCATTCAGCACCCTCAAAATAGGGCAAAACCATCAATTGTTTTCAATTTCTCACCATTTAGAAGGAAATACGAGGGAATTTTCGGTTTTGGCGGCCATTTTGGCGGCCATATTGAATATCTCAAAATCCTCAAGGAAGCAAGAGTTGCATCATCCAGATTCGGATTCAGCACCCTCGAAATAGGGTAAAACCATCAATTGTTTTCCATATCTCACCATTTAGAAGGAAATCCGTGGGAAATTCCGGTTTTGATTGGCGGCCATTTTGGCGGCCATCTTGAATATCTCAAAAACTTCATGGATGCAAGAGTTGCATCATCCAGATTCGGATTCAGCACCTTCGAAATAGGGCAAAACCATCAATTGTTTTCCATATCTCACCATTTAGAAGGAAATACGTGGCAATTTCCGTTCACTATAATTGGCGGCCATTTTGGTGGCCATCTTGAATATCTCAAAAACTTCATGGATGCATGAGTTGCATCATCCATATTCGGATTCAGCACCTTCCAAATAGGATAGAATTATCAATTGTTTTCAATTTCACACCATTTAGAAGGAAATATGTGGCAATTTTCGGTTTTGGCGGCCATTTTGGCGGCCATCCTGAATATCTCAAAACCCTCAAGGATGCAAGAGTTGCATCATCCAGATTCGGATTCAGCACCCTCGAAATAGGGTAAAACCATCAATTGTTTTCCATATCTCACCATTTAGAAGGAAATCCGTGGGAAATTCCGGTTTTGATTGGCGGCCATTTTGGCGGCCATCTTGAATATCTCAAAAACTTCATGGATGCAAGAGTTGCATCATCCAGATTCGGATTCAGCACCTTCGAAATAGGGCAAAACCATCAATTGTTTTCCATATCTCACCATTTAGAAGGAAATACGTGGCAATTTCCGTTCACTATAATTGGCGGCCATTTTGGTGGCCATCTTGAATATCTCAAAAACTTCATGGATGCATGAGTTGCATCATCCATATTCGGATTCAGCACCTTCCAAATAGGATAGAATTATCAATTGTTTTCAATTTCACACCATTTAGAAGGAAATATGTGGCAATTTTCGGTTTTGGCGGCCATTTTGGCGGCCATCCTGAATATCTCAAAACCCTCAAGGATGCAAGAGTTGCATCATCCAGATTCGGATTCAGCACCCTCGAAATAGGGTAAAACCATGAATTGTTTTCAATATCTCACCATTTAGAAGGAAATACGTGGGAATTTCAAGTTCGGGCGGCCATTTTGGCGGCCATCTTGAATATCTCAAAATCCTCAATGATGCAAGAATTGCATCATCCAGATTCGGATTCAGCACCCCCGAAATAGGGTAAAACCATCAAAAAACATTGGGTGGACGGTAAAACAAGGTTCAGCCTCTGGCACCCAGACTATAGTGCTAGTGCTAGCCCCCGAATAACAGCGCTAAATCGAGCTCCAACACCGACGGTCAGATTAACAAGGCGATACCGATCAAAATTATCGATCACCAGCACTAGGTGTTGGAATCACAGCACCGCGAGCTCCTCGGGAATTGCGCGACGAAGAAGAGTGATTGCGCGTGATTACAGTCAAATATTAAAAGATGTAGCCAAAATTGCTCAGTTTTAGAGACATATTCAGGAAGACAGATTAAAATGCCACAAATTTCACCCACTCCCCATAATATAACTATCTTAATTTTGCTCCCAGGCTCAGATTTATAAAGCCATGTCGAGAGTGTTCGTTATGTGGGCCACCACTGCATTAGCATAGACTTTGCACGTAAAACGTGCATCTGATTAAAGACGTGAATATGAGTCTCGCACGGCAACGCTAACACCAGCACCGAACTTGAAATGACGAAAATGTTAATCCCTAGAGGCTAGTGTTAGTCAATGGTGAAAAAGCACGTAAATCGCTAACACAATCGGCGGAGCTCGGTTCAGCAGACGACATTCAACACCAAGCCCAGCACCAACAACCGGAAATGCGTCATAATTTTGAGGTCAACTCCCAACACCGACGTGATTTCAAGTTCGGTTTTATCGCCGGTGCTAGTGCCGAGATAGCACTAGCACTAGCACTAGCACCGAACTTGAAATCACCCATTGACTGATGATCTTATATAGACGCAGTTCTTCCTTACAGTGATTCAAATCATCCTATAAAAGTTCTCGCAACATATCACTCGAATTAGAAATACGCCATTTAGCTCCAAGTTCCTGAACATTGTTTATATATATTTTTTTTTCCTTTACTTCTTTTCGTTTCTCCGTTCTGTTGCAATTTGAGTACCCTATTATTCTTGTCCCTTATACTCGTTTTTCTTTCTTGTCCTTTTGTATTTTCCACCTAATGTTGTCCTTTTTTCGGTCAAATGACATTCAAAATACTTGAAATGTTCATGTTATTTATTCTATAGATATTTGTGTATGTGTTGTGTTCCTTCAGTTAAATAAATATATTACATAATTGTTCAAAGCAGTAAAGATTACACGCCCTTGTCAAAGTCAAGCGATATGCCTATTGACAAACGGTCCCCTCCACCTGTATACCAATAAAGTTTTGTCGTCATGAAGTATTTACATTAACATTTTTACATTACTATGTACTAAGTACTCCTATTTATATGTCACTGATTTGTGAATCTTTGATACTGTCATAGTTATTTTTGTTGAATTGAATATTATAATGGATAAATAAAACTTACTGAAACTGAAACTGAAACACACCCATGCATACACACGTATGCACTCACATGTATACGTGAGCGTCGCACGGAAACAAAAAAAGGGCGCTGGGAATATTAGTTCCTGAATGCAACTGATCTTGTTGATTATTCTTCTTATTCGTTTATTTTCTTTTACACAAAAGATGCAGTTAGGCCTATATACAACTAAAAGTAGACTTCATAAACATGATAATAATCAAAGTATTCTAATTCCTTTTGGAATTCTGCCTCCATTTGAATGACAACATGCGATCAAACGCAAGTCAGAATAACTCAGATCCGATATCAGCCAACCAGAATTCGGTACTTATTGTATCTTTTATGTTCTGGTTGATCTCAACGTTTATGCAATAGGGTCCAGGAGAAAGTTTCCAACCCCACAAGAATATGAAGTACACTGATCAATGACTACATGTAGCCACGCCCTTCTCCCAGTCTAGTCGCCTTACGACGTGGAATCGCCAGTATAGGACAAAATCATTACAACCCTGCACCACCCTCCATTTCGACGTCATGCATTTTGGGTGTCAATACTTCGCTGGAAATCATGGCTAAAAATTTTGAGAGGGAAGAACAGCCAGAGAAGGCTGCAAACCGTGCCAAGTTTCGACAGGAAGTTGATGAGGAGAGGTAAGCCATATTATAGTCAAAACAGAACATTTTAATCTCATAGAAATGTCTTCAAATCATGCGTATGACTTTCAATTTTGATGGCAGACAGGATAGCGGAAAAAGCCTGCATACCGGGTTTCTTAAAAAAATGAAAAGTTCCAAGTGTATGTTTCTGACCTTTGCAAAATCATGTTTAGTTTTCATATTAAAAACGAAGCTATGAAAAAAATTTCGCTGTGATTGCTTCACAAAAGGAAAACCAGTCGGAATGTTCACTCGATTGACATGGGTTTTCAATAGGCACATTTCGAATCATGACTAAAATGATTAATTGCAGACTTAACAAAGTATCTGGATTATGGCTGGTTATTATTCATAGAGATGCTCTCTTAGCCATTCGAACTTGGTTTTGCATCGTACAAACTGATCGACTACTTTGATTGCATGATAAGGTTTGCATCTGGGCTAACTCATGTCATTTATTGTGACCCATGTATTGTTTTCACTTAGGGCTTCAACCCCTATAATACCGCAGGGGACTCAATCAGGGATAAAATAGGTTTGCATCAGCCTTGAACGAGCAGAACTGATCCAGGCACTTAATTATTCACGTAATTAATGTATATGATTATACAGAATTAAAAATGGGCCCATTCCTCTCAATTTATCACAGGATGTCAGATGACGTGGATATCCTTCTGAAAGGTATTGCCAGAGATATTTCAAGCATTGACGACATTGAGAACCTTGGGACACAGTTGGGTTTCTCTCTGGGAGAAATCGATACCTTTATACAAACTAACAGTCGCTACCATGACATAACGAACAGAGGGACTCTCAGGATGCTTCGTAAATGGCGTATGGGAGTGAGCACGTCGTCACTTCGATCAGACTTGAGAGAAGCTCTGATGAGAGCCAAACTTGTCCGAATTGCTGAGACACATCTACCCTCTGGTAGGTCATCATACTGTAAAGATTAAAAGTGATGAAAAGTATTGTGTGCAGATGCATAGGGTAATTTTCCTATAGACAGAGTGATTCAGGAGACAAACATGACATTGATCATTAAAAGAGTAGTCCTAATTAAATAGATATACACTGTAATATTGTCACGATCTTTTCCTCTACCATTTTGTGTTAAATGCATACAGAGTGTGTTGTTACGTTCACTCTCATTGTTGTTTAATGTTTGTATTGTTACGTAGTGTAGATGCTATTTACATGGTAAAATCAATCAATCGATCGATCGATCAATCAATCAATCAATCAATCAATCAATCAATTAATCAATCAATCAATCAATCAATCAATCAATCAATCAATAAAATGATAATAATAGCTCATGGCAAAACAAATCATGTGTTTAACTTTAGTCATATATGTTTAATAGGCATTTTATCCGGCATTGTGTCATCATTCTGTTTGGAAAGTGAGGTTGAATTCCAACAGCTGTTTGTGCACTCTGTCATAAATCTTTGTTTTCTTTACTTTAATTACCAGTCCCCTATCCCCTCTTCAGCTCACCATTAAAAAATAAGCACACTTGATGACAAATAAAAACAAAAGCTAAAGGTCTTGAATCATTCATATGCATCACAGCTCACTGTTTTAACAATGTCATAACAGCAATTTTATAGAACGGCGGGGGGGGGGGGGTGTTTCATAAAGCTGTTCGTAAATGCCCAAGTTGTTCGTAAAAGCACCAAGTTGCTTGTAAGTGCACCCAGTTGTTAAGTCCTTCATAGATTCGTTCGTAAAATTACGATCAACTGAGGCTGTTTCATAAAGATCTGAGTTGTTTGTAAGTTCAAGAAGGTGCTTGTACCTTTACGACAGATATGGTTCAGGTTGCTCTTAAAAATCAAATGTGTTTGTAAGCCGTTCGTAAGTGTTTCAGAGCAACAAAACACCTGCAAGCAGATTAGGGAAAGAAGGGTATTTCTGTGCAGGTAGAACCCTAGTAGAGGGTTCTTTACCCTTTACTGGCGTCACACGAGCAGGATAGTGTATTTTGGCCAACCTGTTGGCACATGCTCTACGATTATGCAGGACAATCAGAAAAAGACCTCTATCCAATCTCTTACAAGTGTGCATTTATTGTACTAATATAATTTGCCTTGCAGTGTACTTTATATAACATACATCTATATTAGGATTAATAATATCATCTCAGTTTTCCTGTGTTGAGTTGTGCCAGATTTCTGATTGGCTGTTTCTATGGGAAGTAGCCATTCCAGCAAGATTTGCTATCTTAACATCTTTCTTATATGAAATGTGGCCCTGAAAGTTAAGATCTCTCTGAGACGCTTATATGCCAATTCCACTATGATCATAATGGACGCCATATTATTGTAATGAATTGCCTTTTTATGAAGGGCAATCACCATTATAGTAATTAAAATTGTAACAAGACTGTCCTGCAGTCATTATGGATGATCTCAGTGCAATCAGCTAAATTGATTCACAAGTATGCATGCATGTGACACGTTTGAAGTCGATGTCTTGAACAGTATAAGATATCTTTAAGAAATATATTTTCAGATCAATGACCCATGTTCCTTGACCTTCGACTTATCCAAGCTTTATTCTGTTTATGCGCATGTGCTCATCAGTATAATTCATCAATGCAAGAACTAAGACAATGCAGAAATTAGTGAGGGAGCAAGGAGATAACGGATGGACAGACGGATGATGCGCGCAATACCATAATAATTATGTTGCAATCAATCACGCGAACATAATTTCAGGGACTTAAGTATCACAAGGCTTAGTGAAAGTATAGTAAAGCAAATTAAAGTTGCTCTCAATGAGTGAAAGCAATAAATCACACTCTGTATTTAGAAGGTCAGCGACTGAAAATGAGCCTCACAAACACCAATGTTGGGGTAGACAAATGTAGAGGTGAGGAAACTCATCACCATGGCACCATGTCTTCTATTTGGCCTATGCGATTAGAAACTTCTGAGGTATCTCATTCCCATCTGTTGTCACCCCTTCCTTCATGTTTTGCCCCCATCAAACAAACAAACAAACAAACAAACAAACAACAACAACACCAAAAGCAAATTAAAAAAAAAAAAACACTACTGGAACATTTTAGCTTCAATGCAAACTACAAGCAACATATTCGTTAAATGAAATAGATGTTGCTTTCTCTAGATAATAGCAGAGACCCTCAGAACTCACCTCTTCATACCCTGACCTTTTTTTCATCTGTTTTTCTCTCCATTCATGCTCTCCCTTTCCCATGGCTGCTCAGGCTGGTAGCAGGCTCCTCCCTAGTCTGGGCTCCGTCCCTTTTTCCTTGGTGCGACCAAGAGAGGGCGCAAATTTTCTTATCGCGATAATCGAGAGACTGCGCGCCCAACCTTCTCGGGTATCGCAGTTCTCGGCGTATCGCTATCCTCGGGTGTCACGCCCTCATACGGCTTGTCGCGTACAATCACGGCTACGAGTAAAAAGAGTCCAGAAGCTAGACTAGCTCCTCCCAAGCTTTCTGTTACCTCTCCTCCACCTGTCAATTAAAGGTTAGTCTAGAATTACTTGAATGAAATAACAGGCTGCCAATGACAAGCAGCATTCTGCTGAAGGAGGCAAGTATTGGTACATAAAATAATGCTAATAATTCACCACTTTATGTGCCGTACAAGATCAATAACAAGAACAGTATTATATTCTGGCTTCATGGCATTAACCTCGGTGGCTACATAACATAAATATAAGCAAACATCAGGGGAGGAATGACTTATAACAGGGGCAATGACGATAGGTGGGGTTACCTTGGGTTAGTGTTCGATTTATTCCCTCGAATCAACCTTCATAATCCTTCTGCCCTATTTTAATTCCTCATTTAGCAAACTTGTATGAATGCATATATTTTATGATCTCTTGCCATCAAACATTTTGAAGGAAATTTTGCAATTGTTCAAAACTGCAACTTGTAAGGGCTTTATTTATAATTTAACTGAATACTGCAATTGCCTGCATTAACTTGAATGACAGGTAAGGATATTCTTGCAGCAATGTATTAGGGAAAAAATGGTAACGTGTCACCATGAAGAATACTTCTAATATACTATATGCAATGAATATTTGAGTCATCTGCAGTAACTTCTGTAATTTGATATGATATGATTTCAGTTTATTTTATTTTTTGGTTCCTGCATTATATCATTGTTCATGCAGATACAAAAACATATATTATATACATTGATTGTGCCATTATACATTATATATTATAAACATTAATTGCTAACAAAGTAACTTTTTTCATTACCTTTAGAATATTATACAGTAATACAGTTTCTTCATTGCCTTTACAATGTACAACAGAACATATCAGCAATCAAATGAATAACGCAGAAGGGCTACAGCTTAAGCATTGCTTGATTTGCATGCAGCCGTCGTGCATAATACATTATTATAGGAAAAAAGAAGGGAGGTATGACTTGCATAGAGATGGGATAGAAGAAAGGAGAGAGGAGAGGTCTGTCTGCTTTCGCTAATACACAACATTAGATCACCTGCATCGCTAAATAGTAAGAATGGCAAAGTATTTTGTCACCGATGTACAGGTGAACGGTTACAGGTCATGGTCGGTTACATAACATTACGCTATAAATTCAGAACGGCGATAATCCCACGAGGGAATTTCATGTACAATACATTTACAATGACATTATAAGATCACTGACATTCAGAGAGCAGCATTGTCTTTACAACTTTCTTAAAAGAATACATAGACTTTAAAGTTCTAATTTCAGAAGGAAGAGAGTTCCAAATATCGGGTCCAGTGTGTCTGATAGATTTCAGAGCCATCACCGTTTTAAGATTTTGTACATGAAATTTATCAGATTGCCCAATGGGATAAGAATGTATGTCCTTATTTAACTGAAATAATGAGAAAAAAGAAGTTGACAACTGACCGTTATACAAACGAAACATAAAATGTGAATTTTGCAAAAAGAAAAATAATGTAATTTACCTTCAGTGTTTTTAATTATACGAACAAAGGATCTGAATGGTCCCGATAACCTAAATTGGTGTATCACGTATAGCTTTCTTTTGTAGAAGCAATATACATATACTGTACTGTCAATGTGACTTTTTGCAGTTGCCCAAACAATGTCACAATATGAGATGTTCTATAGTATCAACGAATTATAAAGCATAAACAAAATAGTCTTCTGTTAATTAAATTAAAAAAGAATACAAAGAGAGAATGTAAGCTGTATTATAACTCCCAGCATGAGTGAATCATACTGAGAGAATTATACTTAAGATAAGAATAATGGCCAGTAGTATTTTAGCTTATCACTTGACACTTGCCTTCAGCTATATATTATAGTAACTTGTCAATTGTCTTGAGGATGACATTGTGGGTGTTTCAACTACCAAAATAAAGGAATCGATCGAAAGAATCCACACACGTCTTAGGCTGCGTTCACATAGAAGTATACTATTCGGGTATTCGGGGCTCGTTTTCGAGGGCACGCGAATAGCTTGAGTCGAACGATAGGATTTCCTCACACCGGTGCACATAAGAGGGCACTATTCGAAAGTACCGAATAGCTGCGAATAGTATAGCAAAGTGGGAATCGAGCTTGTTCGATTTTCTTGCAGCGTATACCGTCTCTCGTTTATGAAATAATGACAATTTTGGTCTGGATTTGCCCTTAAGCAATAGTAAGCGTGTAGACTGACATTCTGATGCAGTTTAGAAATTGTTAATAAAATTTGCTGGGATGTAGGAGGAAGAAATCCTCACTGCATGGGATGGTGAGTTGACGGTGCGGGTGATGGTGTACTGGGTACCCTAATAGCGAATAGCGAATAACGAATACGGAATACCGTATACTTCTATGTGAACGCAGCCTTAGAGATGCCTTGTCTACCTGATCCCTACATATTTATATATTTCTCTCATTCATTCATTCATTCATTCATTCATTCATTCATTCATTTTATTTTTCATGATATTTGAGGAAAAACAAATAATAGGGTGGGAAAAAAACACAAAACATTTTGAAGTTTAGAAAATGCAGGAGATGGGGCGGAATGCTGAAGAAGCAATGCTTGTAGGGTGCATTCCACCCGAACATACGAAAACAAATATAGATAAGATAGCATTGATATTTTACATTTGTACACGAAATTCAATCAACAAAATGAATAATACAAATTACAAATAAAAACCTAACTATCCCTACACAGACACCCAGAGAAATCCAAACACTACGTCGCTGTCATGCAGGAAACAGAACGGGAAAGAAAAGACGGAGAGATGAAGAAGAAGAAAAAGAAGAACAAGAAATAATATGGTTGGAGAATAGGAGAAAGAAAGAACTTTTTTGTCCATTGAGAAGACATGAAGTGCAGAGTGAACGGAACCGCTAAGCTATTTGCAAAATATGAAGGGAACAATGAAAGTGAATATTCCAGTAATTCTGAAATCATTAAAAAGTCAACAAAATTTGACCTTTTCAATTTAAATGTGAAAAATATATATGTTTAATGACAACGTTCAAAGTATCTTTATAATTTTTTTAAAAGATTCTTGAACTTAACTTTAAAGCAATTCAAACTTGGGGCCTTTTTTTATCACTAAGGCTATTCCAAAATGTTGGTCCAAGGAAAGTAAATGTGGATTGAGTGAATATCGTTATGGTTAAAGGTAAATGAAATTCATTAGAATGAGGAGTCGGATATCTGTGAAAGGAGTTGTTTCTCACAAACGTATCAGTAAAAGTGAGAGCTAATAAATTATTACTGAATTTATACATTAATTGGCCAAGATGATACTCATGTTAAAATATTAGAATATCATATTAGAATATTATTTCCCAAAGATACAAAATTGCATTCTTACTAGTACACTGTATTCATTGGCACTCATTTGGGAGTTGCAGACTAGAAATTACATTTAAGTAGAAAAGTAATAATATGAATTAGCTGGCAGGCTTTTCAATCAGATGGAAGATTAAATGTGTAGCCAAACTATCAGATACTGAATCTTTAAATTAAGTTTGCGGCAGCATATTGTGCGATGGTGTGCACATTGCATCAATGTATTCGTCGGTTTAATTTTTTTTTTTCATGAAAAGGGAATTAGCGTAATGTTGCTCCTTTCCATTCGACCACAGCTCTGGAGATCAATTATCCGGAACTGGCTGAAATGTTGTTTGATTCCAGACATTTTTTTTTTTTTTTTTTTTTGGGGGGGGGGGGCCTGTGTGGTTATAATCAAAATATGGTAAAACAGTGAATGGTTGTGAATGACTTTATTAAAATTATTATTATTAAAATATCCCATCTGAATATCTGTAGTTTATATCCTAAGATAGATGATATTAGAGAAAAGATGTCAAACAGTCCATTTGACATAATGACATTTTCTGAAACACATTTGGATGAGACCATTACTGATGCGGAAGTTCATATCGAGGGATATTGTCTTGAGAGAAGGGACCGAAACCGTCAAGGGGGAGGGGTCGCAATCTACTTAAGAACCAATATCATGTACAAACGTAGTATGGAATTTGAGTACGGTGACACTGAAAACATATGGGTGGAAGTAAAACTATCACACAGAAACCCATTGATGGTTGGTGTTTTTTACCGTCCCCCCAAGTCTAACATTGCTTATTATGAATTGATGGAACCTTTAGTCTCAAAGGTCATGGACAGAGGACTAGAATGTTACATTCTAGGTGACTTCATCTTCAACATGTATGATAATAAAGAATCGAAATTTGTTAAGAGTTGGTGTACACAGTTAAGCCTCAAACAGATAATTGATGATCCAACTAGAGTTACTGAGAGTAGTTCCACACTGTTAGACCTGATTCTAACAAATCGACCCAACAATGTGCATGAGAAAAGTGTTGTCATTCATGGATTGAGTGATCACAGGTCAGTGTACGTTGTTTGTAAAAGTTTTAAGCCTAAAGCTCCATCAAGAATTATTCACACGAGAGCATACTGCCGGTTAAACGTTTCATCATTTTGTGAATCATTACTGGCTGCACATATGGAAAGTACCGATGGAAACGATGTTGAAGTTGAGTGGCACAGATGGAAGGCTAAATTTGTTGATATTTGTAATGAACAGTGTCCGAGGATTACTTTGAGAGTAAGGGGTCTGAAGACAAAGTGGGTGACGCCTGAGTACACTAGATTGTGTCATGAAAGAGATGCCCTTAGAAAAAAGGCTGAACATACAAAGGACCCACGGGATTGGAGGCTTTTCAGATGTTGTCGTAACCATGCGAATAATTTAAGAGTAACATTGAAGAGGTCGTTTTGTCATGAACAAATAGTGCAGAATAAAAGAAACCCATCAGAACTGTGGAAGTTACTAAAGGATATTGCCCCGACCTCATCCAAGAAAGTTACCAATCCATTGAACCTAGATGTCAATTGTGTGAATGAGTATTTTACTTCTATTGGTAGTCAGCTTGCTGCCAATCTTCCCACTGTTGATCCAATGAACCTGTCATTCCAGAGGGATACTAGTCGCTCTGTATTTCAATTTGACAACATATCTGAGGATTTTGTACGAAGAGAGCTGCAATCAATACAAGTTAACAAGGCAACTGGCCTAGAGGGTGTTAGCGCACGCCTCATGAAGTTGGCGGCACCCGTTATCAGTACACATATCACTTACCTGTGTAATCTTTCCCTACAAACCAGCCGTATGCCAGCTGAATGGAAACAAGGTCGAGTAACTCCCATTCATAAGGGGGGAGATCAGGGCAATGTTAACAACTACCGGCCCATAACAGTTATACCGACTATTATGAAAATCTTGGAAAAGGCAGTTAACATGCAGCTTCATGATTATTTGTCAGATAATCATGTCTTAACCCCTCACCAATCTGGATTTAGAAAAGGTTATTCCACCAGCACTGTTCTTGCGTATTTGAGTAATAACTTGTTGAGCAATATGGATAGAGGTATGCTGACTGGAATGGTATTTCTTGACATAAGAAAAGCATTTGACTCTGTCGATCATACACTCTTATTGGATAAGTTACAAATGTATGGCATAAAGGATCAAGCCTTATCCTGGTTCATCTCTTACCTTTGTAACAGGACACAATGTACATCCTTTGCTGGTAAAACGTCTGATGTGCTGATGTTAAAATCAGGAGTCCCCCAAGGATCGATATTAGGGCCTCTTCTTTTTTCTCTGTTCATGAACGATCTCCCGTCTGTCACGGTAAAATAATCATGTATGCAGATGACACTGTTCTTATGTACTGTGCTTTCAATCCAAGGGATATTGAAACATGTCTTAATCATGATCTGAATCGCGTGAGAATGTGGTTAGAAAGAAACCACCTCACCCTGAATACCGAAAAAAACATGTTTCATGATGTTTGGAACACCACAAAAATTATCAAAATTGCAACACCCATCAAAATCAATGTGTCTGATGTATCAATAAACCAGGTAAACAGTGTTAAATATTTGGGAGTCTGGCTGGACCAGCACATGACTTGGCAGGATCATGTAAAGTACATCTCAAGCAAAACTGGTTCTAGGCTAGCCCTATTGCGCAGAGTCAGAAAGTACCTTACCACAGATAGTGCCAAACTACTCGCCAATTCTCTCATTCTCCCTTATTACGATTATTGCAGTATCTCATGGAGCAACTGCAGTAAAGGAACAAAAGACATTCTGATTAAGCAACATAAGCAGATGGCAAGAATTGTCCTTAAAACAAACATGCTCACTTCTACTTCCGAAATGTTCCTTACTTTGAAATGGATTGATATGGAAAAAAGATGGGAGTTCCAGAAAAGCAAACTATTGTTTGATATCATGAATGACAGCGCACCCTCTTACTTGTGTGACATAATCACATTGTCCACCCGCACTCATGGATATCGAACACGAAGTTCGGAGAATTTTGGTGTTATTACTCCAAGAGTAAGAACTGAATGTGGTAAACGATCCTTTTCAGTTGACGGTGCTCTACTATGGAATAGCCTGCCACCCCAAGTGCGAAATGCCCAAAGTAAGAACGTTTTTTGTTCACAGTATTTGAAATGGTGTTCTGGGTAATAAGTTTATCAATTTTTTTTCTCGCGGGATGTTGATTCACGTTGTAGCGGAGGGTAGAAGAAGAAGCAGATTGTATGTTGTTGTTTGATATTGTATGAAGATTAATGTTGAGTATAGTTGATTTTGTTGTTAGAAATGAATGTTCACTTTTGACGTACAGAATAGTATAATGTATAAGTGAATGAAGAGTTTAGTGTAGATAATAGTTTTTGATTTGGTAAATTGATAGAAAAAAATTTAATGGTTGTATAATTTTTTTTTTTCTCAGACATGTATATTTTGATATATATGATATATTTATATTCATTATTGGGGGTGCATTTTTCTTTATAAACTCAGACAGTAAGTTGCATTTTTTTTCCATCCCGGTTGCAAACTGCTACATTTAGTCTCATTCTTCATTTTCCCAATGTTATGATCAGTTCTGTTCTGTTTGATGTACTATTCGGAGTTATGTAAATGTTATTTGTTGTGATTGTCACCTTGTATGTATGTGTTTACAGGGCCCCCTGGAAAACAGTACTTGATTACTGACGGGGCCACCCTGTATAAATAAAACGAAATAATAATAATAATAATAATTAAACATTACGATTACAGTCCTCTGGACTTGTGTCCATGCTGTACTATATCAGTAAGAAGATGTTTGGAGGATTTCAAGGGTAATGATACAACAAATGTCAAACGGATGTTAGAAATGGCAGCAATATTTTATAGCCAGTGATCCCCCCCCCCCCACTTTGCGCCGCGGCAGGGGGTCTGTGGTTAACAATGTGACATCCATGCAGTCTAATCATTTTAGCGTTGTATTGGCCTAATATTGAAATGACGGAATCCATGATTTGGTGAACATAAAAGAATCCTTGTTGCATAGTATGAATTCCAGATTTAGTTGATATTGATGATCTCAAATTTGCCTTTTTCAGGTTCATCAGGTTCACCAAGTTCAGTTCAAGCGAGTAAAGGCTCTACAAATGACAGAGTTCAACAAATCCAGAAGGAGTTACGGGAACATTATATTAGGATGTACAGCCGTGTGCGCACTTCCTCTCTTTATTGGGAATCATCAATGAAGCTGGACGAAATATACACAAATCTAGTGATGCTGTCTAATGATATCAGCGATGAAGGAAGACCCATCAAATACGATGATTTCATTGAACACTTGGAGCAGATTGGCACTAAAAGAGGTATACGAAAACGTATTGCAATTAGTGGAGAAGCGGGTGTTGGCAAGACAACTTTCCTTGCTAAACTTGCACTTGACTGGGCTTTGGGAAGATGTCTGCAGACCATTGATCTCCTTTTCCTAATTCATCTTAGGGAAATTGAGGAGAGTACAATCTTTAGTCATACCATCATGAACAATTTGTCTGATGACCTGAACTGTGATTGGGTTGAATTAGACGAATACATTCGAACGAACCAGCAGAAAGTACTGATTATCTATGACGGTCTTGATGAGTACGGTCAGGACATTAGAGTAAAAGCTTCAAGAGATGCCACTCCTGCAGTGATCAGGGGCGAGAAGTTCAAAAATTCCCGAGTTATTGTTACCACTAGACCGTGGAAAGCTGATCGGATAAGATCCGATGAGAAATTGGAGAAGCAGTACACATTTGTTAAGATTGAGGGCTTCAAGCCAAGTGATGTTTCCTGCTACATTTCGAAAGTCTTCCAAAACAACAAAGAGGCCAAAGAGAGTCTCACTAGATTGATGACAGAGGAGGACAGCCTTGTAGCACAGCATATGGCACCCTACCCCATTTACTGCGGCATGCTATGCTTCATCTGGCAGAACGAAGGAAGCCGCAGTGTGATTCAGGAACTAAAGACATTTTCCAAACTCTTCGACCAATTGATACTCCTTCTTAAAGAGCACTATGCTGGTAAGGTGAGTGTCCAAGAAGACCAACAAAAGAAATTGGAGCAAGGTAACGTCTGTTTACAGAATTTTGGCAAAGATGCTTTGTATAGTCTCCTTCGTAACGAACTTGTATTTAGAGGAAAAGACCTCACTGCAAGTGAAGATGATTTACAGACGGCATGTGATATTGGGGTCCTCACAAGAGAGAAGCGTTTTGTTTCCAGTTGGGAAAACAACAAGAGAAAAACAGAACTTGTGGTTGAATACCGAATTCCCCACAAGTTATTTCATGAGTATCTAGCGGGAATACATCTGGCATGGCTGTATGAGAACAACCTGGAGGAGTTCAACCAGCTGACAAAACAGCTGATTGATGACTACCAGTTGTATCGATACCTCCTCTACTTCACTGCAGCACAAGGACTAGATGTTGGAACGGCTGTCCTAGGTTTCTTATGTGAGATGTTGAATGTTGAGGAAAGGGGCAAACTGGTGTTTGTCATTGATGTCGCGTTTGAATGCAATTATCTGGATGCCGCCAAGCCTCTGATTCTTCATCTTAACACACTTTCATCATTGTGGATTGAAGGTTCTGACCATACAACTTCTGGATGGATGTATGTACTTCAGGCCTGTAGTTACTTTGTAAGCATTGTTCACCTTTCCTTCACATCACTACGTTTCTATGTTACTGTTATGTCACAGACACATCAGCTAGGTACATCATTATAGCTTTATTTTCACGAGAGTTATGATTATACGTTAATTCTTATAATTCTCATGACCTGTTTTAATTCTACAGTCAAAGTTCATTTGTTGTATTTTGTGTGCCTCACAGACACATACACACACGCACAATGAGTGGCCGGATCACAAAGAAAACGAGGATGTCAATCGCATACCCAAGTTGTGATATTCAACTGACTATGCATTCAGCATTGATATCTCTGCAAGTTGTTGGCACAATTTTCATTGAAAAATACCAGATATATTCCTCTTTCCATCATTTCTGTTCAGATTATCACACATTTCAAGTGTAACACAAACGCAGAACTGAATGCCTTAATGTTCTACTTCTTCAATCATCAGGTATCGGAGCGTTCACATACGTGTGATATAGCAGACAAGGACAATAGTCCTGCTTCTGCTGCTCGACTTGCTGGTCGAGGCATTTGCTCACTACCCAATCTCAGATCAATGAAACTGCAAGGCGTCCAGCTGCATGACGCGTTCTACACAGGAATGGCTTCTATGGCCTCACAATCAAAGGTTAGAATCTTCTGTTCAAAGAGTGTTACTATTTTTCTCTTCTTTTCTCTGCCGATTTGGGCATCAGCTGTGATTACTGTAAGAAGGTTTGCATGAATCTATTAAAGTGCTTGTATGATACATTATTATGTGTTTTTCCTCTCTAATTTTAACAGCGTAGAAATAATTTGTAAGAATTGAGTTAACATGCATTAACGAGGTGATGATACACAGTTATAAGATCAAAAATGATTGATGCATAAGTATACTTCAGAAGAATCATGTGCTGTGGAAACAGTGGAACCTTATGGACGCCTTATTAAATGAAAGAAAAAAAAATATAGCATTTTAGAATCATGCTTTCCAACCTTAGAGGATCATTTGTGACCCTGCATCACAAACAAACAGAAAACCGCCAGATATGAAATTAATTAAGAGTATATTATGAAAGAGCAGACTTTAAGCTTTGGAATGATGTATAAGTCAAATCAAATAGACTCTTCTAACCTATCTAAATATTGCAAAGAAACCACACACTCAGGAAAAGTGTGAAATGAGAAAAGAGACTCTGAAGTACCATGTCTTTTCAAGCGCTTATCTTTACCAAGCCGTGCTGGCTGTGCTATGAATGGGAGAAAAAACAGGATGGAAACCACCGGAGTAACAACAACATAATAACAACAATAAACAATAAATTATCAGATTAAAGTGAAATTAAGCATGCCTTATCAACACACGCCGTCCTTAATTAATGTCAACTTTCCAAGTAGTAGCATCATTCTTTCAAATGTCATAGTTGAAAGTGAAGAGTGTGTACAAGGTTTTTAAGAAATGAAAAGAATAATCTAAAGCCACATTTAATCACATTTTTGCCCCCAAAAAGAGATAATATGCTAAAAACACACTTTTCTGCCCTTTTATGATCCAAAATTTGAGGATAATGTAGAAGAAGACTTGCTCTTTCAGAAAATATGAAAAAAGTCAAGATCGGCTCGGTTGACCCATTTCACACAAAATCAGTGTGTGTGGCTTTTTGTTTGTTTTGTGATGCAAGGTCACTTTGTTCACAATCGGTAAAGCTTGTTTTGTCATGAAAAGAGGGGATATGTATTTACTCGCTCTTTCATGGTCTTAGACCATCTCAGGATTTGCCTCCTTGGTATTCCATGTGGTATGTATTTTGCGTTCAAAAGAACTACAGTGGCAAGGTTATGTTGTTTTACCCCAATTCCCCCCCCCCCCCCCGACTTAATGATTAATTCATTCCTTTAAACTATATTGATACATTTCTTCTGTGTTTATGCAAGAAAAAAAAAGATACTGAAAATTAAAATCATTCATATACTGACAGGACTGACGTGTACAACAACAGACAAAAAAAAACCCATCATCATATATATCAAAGATGTAACTTTTTTTTTTTACAATACACTTGAGATCAAATTTTAAGGTGTTATTCATAATCATGGAAAATATTAAGCCTATGTTGAGAGAGATATGAAAAGAAAAGTTACAGAATATTCTATGTTATTATATTACAAAACCGTAAAACCAGATGATTTGGGCATGTGTAACCCTATTTTCCTGTGAGCCCCATGAACGTTGTGAAATAATGCTATCTAATCCGTTTGAAAAGAAAAATAATGTTGCTGAATTTAGAGTGCATAAACGCGGTATTGTATTTGACTGTCTATGAATCTATTCGTGCTATATCCGGTCTGTAAGCGTCGGCTATCCATTTTTTTTTTTCTGTAGAAAAACCTAAGTAGACAGGTTAAAGTTCATTTCTAGCACAATATACAGATCATACCAACCCCGGAGGGGGAAAAAAAGCACTAAAAGTGTACAGGTCTCTGCCACATCCTCTATTCAGTTATCTGAGAATTTTCTTTTCAGATAAAAACAATACATTATTCTTCTCCCTAGGCCTATTTTTTTTTGCCGATTTTGTTTTCTTTTTACTTCAGCTCATTTTTATTGAAGGAAATGTCCAACCCATGTCAATGCTAACTGCCAAAAAAAGAACAACAACAACAAAAAAGGACGAGGCAGTGTGTAAAAGAAATTGATGAAAATGTTGCAAAAATTCTGCAAAAATATGAAATGTTAGTTTTTAATATTTTCACAACGGTATTATCAGTGACAACTGAATAATGAAAATGAGATACAAAGTGATTTTTTTTTCATACCTCTGCCATTTAGTGTGTAGCCCTCATTCATGTGGATCCTTGTATTATACAAACACGAAGATTTGTACAACGGGAGGGAAATGAACAAACGCCTACCCGGGAAATGTATGCAAATTTTGGAAATGGCATCGACGGAAACTGTAAAAACATTCAGTTTTGACGGGAAATGTACAAACTCTGCCGGGAAATTTACGAATCATTTATTTCAACGGTATTATGTATTGATGGTTAGTTAAATCAATGTGCATCAAAACTGCGCATGAATCTTTATACTTGTACCGTTTTCATATAACTTGGCAGATCACATAGTTAGGGTGATTGTGGTGGTTGTAATGGTCATATCATTATTGTATTCCTTGGTCATATCATTAATGTATATATTGATGCACAGCTCCAATCAATAGAACACAGTTAGTGAGGGAATTGGAGAAGTGGATTTATGAGGTCATATAATTTATTTTTGTAAGGGTCATATCATTAGTGTATTCCTTATATCGGTTATTTCCCCATCTCTCTGCCAAAAAAGAAAAATAACTCCCTATCTATATTCGTAATTAAAGTGTTGACAAGTTCAAATCATTGTTGAAAACTTATCTGTTTACTCTCAATCCTAATTTTGTTGTTTTTCTCGTTGCTATTGTTATATCATAATATGCACATGATGCTGTTTCTTACCTCATTTTTTTCCGGATTCAATGCGCTTATAAAGTCAGTTTTACGCGCTATATAAGGAATCAACTTTAGTTTCATCAATAATAAATGCTACAATCATAAACGGCTTCAAAAGCACAGGTCATGCTTCTATATGCGCTGTACAATTCAGATACAAAGTACAAACAAACAAATGAATAACAAGTATAACAATAAGGGGTTACAAATATTTATCTTAATGATGGAAAACGAAAAAAGCGGGTTTTCTTTCCATCCCTTCATCATCTCATTCGCATTAAGTGATTGTGTCCCATATCAACCTGTCATATACGTATAAAGTTGAAAACGATAAACATGAAATACTTTGCTAAGGCTATGTAACATGGAAAGAAACAGACTATTCTTTGAAGTCCAACCCGGCGAAAATATCGGTTAATAACTCAATCACGTGTTTTTTTTTTTTAATTCCTTATATTTTGTTGCAGCAAAGCTTCAATCATTACCACACCTTTGCGGACCTGACATCTCCCCTGCTGTATCAGAGTCCTACCCCAAGAGTATCTGCACCATGCCAAACCTTCTGACGTTACACCTATACAAAGTCAAAATAGCACATGATTTTTTTTTTCTTGCCCTTGTTACATCAGCAGCAGGAGCGAAAGTATCTTCTTTGCCTCATTTAGTTTCTAATGCATGGGAAACCTTCCTGCAATTAAAAACAAACAAATGAGATGCTAAACGATGTTTTCGCCGTGTTGGACTAAAAAGAATAGATTGTTTCTGTCCATGTTGCATAGTTTTAGCATAGTATTTTATGTTTATAGTTTTCACCTTTCTACATTTATGACAGGTTGATATGGGACACGATCACGTAATGCAAATGGGATGATGAAGGGATGGAAAGAAAACCCGTTTTTCCGTTTTCCATCATGAAGATAAATATTTATAAACCTTTTTGTTAATTATTGTATGTATTAGATTGATTGTTATACTTGTTATTCATTTGCTCGTTTATATTTTGTATCTCCATTGTACAGCGCACTTAAAACATGTTTTTAGTAGTAGCCATGATAAAAAATCATGGGCGTACATACTCGAGCAGGATTCGAACCTACGACCTCCTGATCACCGGACAGTTGCAATGGAAACATCTCGACGGAAGAAATTCATGAATTTGAATAACAAAGCAGTACCCGCTGCATGCTATAAGGATTTTATAAAATGGGTTCAAGAATGTAGCCAATAGGAAGCGCTGAAATGAGACACACCTCCTTCCTTTACTTCAGTACAACTGCACTGCCTGTAATCCTATGGTAGATTGCCGATCGTCTGTGCGCGCGGCGGCTCCTTTGATGAATTGCATGCATACGCGTACGCGCTGTCAATCCTGTAAACAACTTCTAGTTCGGGCTGCCGGCCGGCCGGCCTGTCTTCCCTTGTACAATTGTGCATAACATATGTGGCGTACGTACGTATACTGTACTATACGTACACTTTGTACAGTACAGTAGACCAAGCGTTATGGGACCGGGCGCGTACATGGAGTCACTTTGAAGAGCAAATCCAACGATTTAGCAGGTTAATTCTCACGCCGTTTTCAGAGTATGTTGTCTAGTAGGCCTATATGAGGAGTCTATATCAAGTCTTTAAGGTAAAGGGTGCATATTCTATGTAAAATAAGTAAGTTTTCATGCGGGTGTCCGGAAACCCAACCCCCCATTATACTTATACTGTATGTGCGGGACTTCCGCGAGTGCGACGTGCGTAAAAGTTTGGGACGAACATCTTCGGACGTCTTGACCCACAAAGGTACGTGAAAAACGCTGAAAAATTATGTTAGTTTTCGAATTTTCGACCCATTTTATAAAACAAATGATGCACAGGATTATTTCGTGCTCTATCCTGTGCAGCATTTGTATAAGAACAAACACTTGCTTTCGGGCGAAAGCTCGGTGGTCTAGTGGAGATGACGCCTGTCCGGTGATCAGGAGGTCGTAGGTTCGAATCCTACTCGAGTATGTACGCCCATGATTTTTTATCATGGCTACTACTAAAACACTGATCAATTCAGTGCTTATTTACGTCGATGTAGGGCAATTTGTCAATCAGTTGCAACGATAGGGAGTTTATTGCAAAGAGATGGGGAAATACTGTGGGTAACCGAAAAAGCCCTATCACCGTATGTAGCCGCTGCGGTATAGGTGCGGGGATCACGTGATAACTGGAGAGTGAAGGAAGAACGGAGAGAACGGGTTGAAGTGGATGAGCAGAAGGAAATCAAATCTTTAAGAAAATGTGAGCAAGATATATATATATATATATATGTATGTATTAATGATCATATCAATAATATATTCCTTATATTATTTTACTGCAAAGCTTCAATCAATAGAACACTGTTATGGACCTGACATCTCCCCTGCTGCATCAGAGGCTTACGCCAAGAGTATCTGCACCATGCCAAACCTTCAGACGTTAGACCTTTTGAATGTCAAGATAGCAGACGATTTATTTCTTGCCCTCTTTACATCGGCAGCAGGAGCGAAGGTAATTCTTTGCTTCATTTTGTTTCCAGTGCATGGTAAACCTTCCTGCAATAAAAAGAGAACAATACACACACACAAAAAAAACAAACAAACACGTGATTGAGATACTCAACGATGTTTTCGCCGTGTTGGACTAAAAGGAATAGTCTGTTTCTTTCCATGTTACATGGCAGCAGGATCGAAGGTATATGTATCTTCTTTGCTTCATTTTGTTTCCAATGCATGGTAAACCTTCCTGCAATAAAAAAAAAAACAAGAACACAAAAACAAACAAACAAACAAACAAACAGATGATTGAGATACTAAACGATGTTTTCGCCGTGTAGGACTAAAAAGAATAGTCTGTTTCATTCCATGTTACATAGTCTTAGCAAAGTATTTCATGTTCATAGTTTTCACCTTTATACGTTTATGACAGGTTGATATGGGACACGATCACGTAATGCGAATGAAATGATAAAGAAATGGAAAGAAAACCTGTTTTTCCGTCTTCCATCATCAAGATGAATATTCATAACCCCTTTTTGTTAATTATTGATGACACTAAAGTTGATTCCTTATATAGCGCGTAATACTGATGTTTCTAAGTGCATTAATCCGTAAAAAAAAATGAAGTAAGATATAGCATTATGTGCATGATATAACAGCATCAACAACAACAACAATAACAAAATTAGGATTGAGTAAACAGATAAGTTTTCAACAATGGTTTGAACTTGGTCAACACCATCATTACGAATATAGATAGGGAGTTTATTGCAAAGAGATGGGGAAATACTGTAGTAACCGAAAAAGCCCTATCACCGTATGTAGCCGTTGCGGTATAGGTGCGGGGATCACATGATAACTGGAGAGTGAAGGAAGAACGGAGAGAACGGGTTGAAGTGGATGAGCAGAAGGAAATCAAATCTTTAAGAAAATATGAGCAAGATTATTATATATATATATATATATATATATATATATATACATATATATATATATATGTATATATATATTAATGACCATATCAATAATGTATTCCTTATATCATTTTGCTGCAAAGCTTCAATCAATAAGACACTCGAAGGGACCTGACATCTCCCCTGCTGCATCAGAGGCTTACGCCAAGAGTATCTGCACCATGCCAAACCTTCAGAGGTTAGAGCTTTACGATGTCAAGATAGCAGACGATTTCTTTCTTGCCCTCTGTACATCAGCAGCAGGATCGAAGGTATATCTTTCTTCTTTGCTTCATTTGGTTTTCAATGCATGGTAAACCTTCCTGCAATAAAAAAAAACAACAACACAAAAACAAACAAACAAACAAACAAACAAACAGATGATTGAGATACTGAACGATATTTTCGCCGTGTCGGACTAAAAAGAATAGTTTGTTTCTTTCCATGTTGAATAGTTTTAGCATAGTATTTTATGTTTATACTTTTTACCTTTCTACATTTTATGACAGGTTGATATAGGACACGATCACGTAATGCAAATGAGATGACGAAGGGATGGAAAGAAAACCCTTTTTTCCGTTTTCCATCATGAAGATAAACATTCATAACCCTTTTTGTTAATTATTGTATGTATTAGATTGATTGTTATACTTGTTATTCATTTGTTTGTTTATATTTTGTATCTCCACGGTAGAGCGCACATAAAAGCACATAAAGCACTTAAAGCATGCGTTATGATAAGCTTTATGAATGTAGTATTTATTATTGATGACACTAAAATTGATTCCTTATCGCGTAATACTGATGTTTCTAAGTGGATTAATCCGGAAAAAAATGAGGACAGATACAGCATTATGTGCACATGACATAACAGCAACAACAACAACAATAACAACAGAATTAGAATTGAGTAAACAGATAAGTTTTCAACAAAGGTTTGAACTTGGTTAACGCTTCCATTACGAATATAGATAGGGAGTTTATTGCAAAGAGATGGGGAAATACTGTGGGTAACCGAAAAAGCCCTATCACCGTATGTAGCCGCTGCGGTATAGGTGCGGGGATCACGTGATAACTGGAGAGTGAAGGAAGAACGGAGAGAACGGGTTGAAGTGAATGAGCAGAAGGAAATCAAATCTTTAAGAAAATGTGAGCAAGATTTTATATATGGGTAAAAACGTTGAACGATGTACAATTGGCCATTTTCGGGCTTTTCGACATTCAAGCCCTTGTAAAATTGTCACCTGGGGGTGCTTTTCATTATTTTAGGTATCATTTGGAAGGGGAGGGTTGTACCTTTCAGGAAATATATACTTTGTAGTGTTCTTACTGCATTTTCTTTGAAAAATAATGCCTTGAAGCTGAAAAAATTGACAAAAATGCATATTTTGGGAAAAAATCCCAGAATCACACGTCTTAATTTTTGTTCTAATGCAATTCTACAGCTTTGTTTTTCCTTGTGAGTAAGCCCACACACTTAAACTATTCAATCAAGTACTTGTGCCATGAACGTGTGTATTATTTATCTTATCAGGAAACGTTGAATTCACTTATGTCTGAAAAAGAACGTCTCTGAATGAATTATCTTTTCCTTGACTCCAAAAATTCAGGATGACTGTGAAAACATGTAAGGCCATATTTATTTAGCGTCTTATCCATACTACCATTCCATCAAAATTTGTGAGTGAGCTGTGTGAAATAATCGTGTGGTGGCTCATTAAAGAAAATTATACTGAATAACCATCAGAGATGTTCAGTTGTTTAATGGTGTCATCAATGAAAGTGGATTATGCTTGAGAAAAAAAGTGGTTATCAGTATGTCAGTGTGAGCCAGGCGACTATGATAATTGGCAACGTTAGTAGCATACTGTCCACAAAAATTAGTTCTGGTTGAAAACCTGAATTGGCGAATGTCTCTGATCAAAACGAATGTCCCTGATTGAAAGTCTCTGAAGGGATATTCCCTCATCTGACACTTTCGCACTGCATGATACTTTATTTGCGTGCTTATTTTACGCACTGACGAGCCATCCTGGAATCGAGTCAGCACAGTTCAACGACAAATATGCCCACAAATCTTGAAAATGTGAGTAATAACAAAAACTTCCCTGGTGTTTGTGCCGATTTATTAGAATTATTATTCCGTAGATTTGCCAATCAGTATCAGTTGTGAAATTATGTATTTTAATCTTTGGATTAGAGGTAAATTAAAAAAGGATAGACAGAAAATATGTGAGAATCTGCACGAAAATCAAAGACCGCACGTCTCTGAGCAAAATGAAAAAACGTCTCTGAAAATTACTGTTTCATGAAATAAAGACATCCACTATACAAATTATGAGAACATTAAAGTAAATTTATGTCTGGATGGGCTCAGTTAGTATAATAGGAACAAGTTGAACCAAGTTAACACGGGCGTGTTGTAATATTAAGAAAAATGAAGCTTCCTGAAAGATGTTGAAAATATGTAAAAGAGTTTCAAATTTAAGATTTTCTGTTGATTGAGCAAGTGCAAACACATTGCCAGAACAGAAAATATGTTTTATGACTAGTAATAGGTCAATAGTCTATGATTATTATGTAGTAGTCACTTTAGTTTACATATTTTTTTGTGAGAGAGGCAGAAATGTAAGAAAAACAGGTTTAGGTCAGAGACGTTCTCTGAACAAATAGGATCTGCTCTTAAACCAATATCAATGACCCACCATGGCGAATTGGTGCCTATGTTTATAGCACATTGGTTCCTCAATCCAAATATAATGCCAATATCTTGTAAAAATCAAACCCATTAAGTACTGATAAGAAAAGATGTTTACGTCAGGGACGTTACATTGAACGTTTTACACATTTTCAACTACTTCTATAAGGAGTAGATCTTTCATTATTCCACAGTATATGGCCCTCGTATACATACATCGTTCTAGGTAATTTACGCAATCTAAAAACAATGTTGATTTTATAATTTTGATCAGAGACGTTCATTTGTGCGTACATTGTTCTTCCAGTGCATGATAAATTTATTTTAATATCATTTTAACTCTATCTTTTTTTTCTTACAGCAAGATGGGAAGACCGGATGGATTTTAAATGCTCCGAATATTAGAATTTCGTCCTGCTCAGGATCTTTAGGCTCAGTCATGTTCAGGGAGCCTACAAGTTACAGACAAGGGCCGTGGCACTGGCAAAACCGGACGGACATCTTGGAGGCGCCATCTGTTTACAAAATAATGACTATCCCAACCCATGTTTCAGGTAGCAAGCGACGCAGTCGGTACCATGCACTGATTGAGGACGTGGAATACCAAGTGGAGGGGAAATACAATTCAATGTTATAATGTGGACTCTGTTTTTAATGCATATCACTACGTTTGCTTTTGAGGCTGTAAAATCTGAGGCTTACACGCTAAAAATTAAATTTTCAAATTTGCACCTAATTTGTAACAATAGCAGCACACCTGCGGTGCATACTTGCACCCTTAATTGTGCTTAATTGCACCCTTAATTAACCGCCTTTTTGAAGTTTTGCTAATTTCTGCAAACAAATTCTCGTACAGTTGATAAGAATATGCAAATGAGTGAGCTGACCATGTCATAACCTCACAATTTTCCATTGATCGTGTACAAAAAATAACGAAAATTCAATTTTTCTGTCTTTGAAATCTGAAACATGATGCTATTCCTGGTTGATTACCTTCAGAATAGTAATCAGTTAGATATACCCAGATTAAAGCCTCGGGCATAATTATGTTTGAATGAAAAACTGAAAATTTCAAAAGTTTATGTGCAAACATTATGGCAAGTTGTGAGGGAATGACAAGCTCAATTTGCCATTAGCATATTCATAATGACCGTTCAAAAACTGTTTCCTGAAAAATTAGCGAAACTTCAAAACGTCATAACTTCATTATTTTTTTCTTGAGCCCGTAAGATTTTATTCTTTCTTATCAGCGGCTAGCTCATATTTGGGCTGAATTTCCCCTGTAATGACTCCTTTTCTCTTCGAAGTAAGGTGAGATGTTCTAGTGGTATTATTTTTGAAGTTTGTAAGCCAAGTACATGAGAAAAGGTAAAATACTAACATCTATGATGAAACAAGAAAATGTCTATTAAGAATGTCCCTTTACTTAGTTTCCTCTACAACACTATACTTATGTATCGCCTTCGAGTAGAAAGAAGGATTGATAATCCCCTACCGATGTGACAGGTAAAATGTGATATTGTAATGTTATCATTGTCAACCTCTTGAAAGAGGTTTTCAGTTCATTTTGGTCAAACGTTTGCTGTACCACTCCGTTGATATTCTTTTGAGTTTGGCGTTTACAATTTATATCTGCCAAAGTATGCAAAAAAGCACAGCGGAATTTGATGCTTCTAGGATAAGTATAGGTTAATTACAGCTTTCTGAGACGACATCATAACAGTGGCCCAGGTACGGTCCCTAATAAAAATCCGAACTGGCCTGACATACAGATACAATCATATTTGAGGTATAGTGGTCAAATTCAAATAGTATTAGTAAATTCGTGTTTACCTTTGTTATAGATTTGGACTACATTTGAAAGAAAACATATACAATATTGATAGCATGTGGGCACACCTTCGCATACACCGGAAGGTGAAATACAAAGTAGTGGTCATCATAAACAAAAACAATTCTTGACTATGCCTCGGTGAATGATTTCGCAATGAATGTGGAATGTTGAGTTACGAGGATCTTTTAAAATAGGGAGTTTGGTATTTAATTCTAGTGATAACTTACAGCCGAAACGTCCCTGATGGAAAAGCAAATGTCTCTGATATAAACAAATGATTTAGGCAAGGTAGTCAAAATTGCAAGTATTTCATGTAATTTTTATTTGTCTGTCATTCAAAAGTGTTGTAAGATATGAATAATATAACAAGGACAGGTTTGTTGTTGATTTTTGGTGTAGAAATCGAAATTCCTCTTACAATTTGGAGGTTTGTAGTTACAATCGGTTATTATGAAAAATAATTCAAGTTGAAATTACCATTCTGAATTGTTCACAAAAGATAAACATGTGTTTAATAAAAGAATAATGTTGTTTGTTCACAAACCTCGTAATTATGGATCAAAGGGCATCGTTTTTATTGTCTATGCCTGAGGAACGTCTATGAGTGAAACCTGAACGTCTCTGATCAAAACATGGCTTACTTTCAGCATCTGCAAAGGGCTTTTATGGGGATTTGACCAAACGAAATGCACTAAATTCATTACTAGTATCTAGTGAACATTAACATTTAAACAAATGAGACCCCTGCTATATGTTTTGTTCAAATGAGATGAAAGTGAAGATAAGAATATAAAAATCTCTGCTTAAATGACAAAAACTCCACTTTTACTTTAACTTCCGTGTGTATTAGCTTTTGTAAACTTGAGGTTTTGTAAACATGAGGTAAACAATATTTTAGGAACAAATTATCACAGTCTTCAAAAGCATGAACAAGATGAAAATATATTCATTTGAATGTTTTTCTACCCTTCATTTGAATTTTCACTAAAACAATGTTTATTTTAGTCAGAGACGTTCGCCAATATGTCACAGTTCTATTTAATCTTGAATAAAAACAACACCCTTGGAGATATCCCAGTATAATCGGGTTTCCAAGAAAGCTGATATCAATGACATTTGACTGAGATATATTTATATCAGTGAGTGACATTTTTCAATTTTGACCCCTGATTTGCCCAATTGTACATCGTTCAACGTTTTCACCCATATATATATATATATATATATATATATATATTAATGATCATATCAATAATATATTCTTTATATTATTTTACTGCAAAGCTTCAATCAATAGAACACTGTTATGGACCTGACATCTCCCCTGCTGCATCAGAGGCTTACGCCAAGAGTATCTGCACCATGCCAAACCTTCAGACGTTAGACCTTTTGAATGTCAAGATAGCAGACGATTTCTTTCTTGCCCTCTTTACATCGGCAGCAGGAGCGAAGGTAATTCTTTGCTTCATTTTGTTTCCAGTGCATGGTAAACCTTCCTGCAATAAAAAGAGAACAATACACACACAAAAAAAACAAACAAACACGTGATTGAGATACTCAACGATGTTTTCGCCGTGTTGGACTAAAAGGAATAGTCTGTTTCTTTCCATGTTACATGGCAGCAGGATCGAAGGTATATGTATTTTCTTTGCTTCATTTTGTTTCCAATGCATGGTAAACCTTCCTGCAATAAAAAAAAAACAAGAACACAAAAACAAACAAACAAACAAACAAACAAACAGATGATTGAGATACTAAACGATGTTTTCGCCGTGTTGGACTAAAAAGAATAGTCTGTTTCTTTCCATGTTACATAGTCTTAGCAAAGTATTTCATGTTCATAGTTTTCACCTTTATACGTTTATGACAGGTTGATATGGGACACGATCACTTAATGCGAATGAAATGATAAAGAAATAGAAAGAAAACCTGTTTTTCTGTCTTCCATCATCAAGATGAATATTCATAACCCCTTTTTGTTAATTATTGATGACACTAAAGTTGATTCCTTATATAGCGCGTAATACTGATGTTTCTAAGTGCATTAATCCGTAAAAAAATGAGGTAAGATATAGCATTATGTGCATGATATAACAGCAGCAACAACAACAACAATAACAAAATTAGGATTGAGTAAACAGATAAGTTTTGAACAATGGTTTGAACTTGGTCAACACCATCATTACGAATATAGATAGGGAGTTTATTGCAAAGAGATGGGGAAATACTGTAGTAACCGAAAAAGCCCTATCACCTATGTAGCCGCTGCGGTATAGGTGCGGGGATCACATGATAACTGGAGAGTGAAGGAAGAACGGAGAGAACGGGTTAAAGTGGATGAGCAGAAGGAAATCAAATCTTTAAGAAAATAATCGCAAGATTATTATTTTGATATATATATATATATATATATATATATATATATATATATTAATGATCATATCAATAATGTATTCCTTATATTATGTTGCTGCAAAGCTTCAATCAATACAACACAGGGAAGGACCTTTCATGCCTGACATCTCCCCTGCTGCATCAGAGGCTTACGCCAAAAGTATCTGCACCATGCCAAACCTTCAGACGTTAGAGCTTGACGGTGTCAAGATAGCAGACGATTTCTTTATTGCCCTCTGTACATCAGCAGCAGTATCGAAGGTATATCTTTCTTATTTGCTTCATTTGTTTTTCAATGCATGGTAAACCTTCCTGCAATAAAAAAACAACAACACAAAAACAAACAAACAAACAAACAAACAAACAAACAAACAAACAGATGATTGAGATACTGAACGATATTTTCGCCGTGTCGGACTAAAAACAATAGTTTCTTTCTTTCCATGTTGCATAGTTTTAGCATAGTATTTTATGTTTATACTTTTTACCTTTCTACATTTTATGACAGGTTGATATAGGACACGATCACGTAATTATTATTATTATTATTATTATTACTATTATTTATAGTGCGCTTTTCCCACAAGGCCCAAAGCGCTTACAATCAATTCAAAGCATGTACGACAGTATATGTAATTGGATAAATGTTACAGCTACGAACTAGTTGCTACTAAAATGATGTGTTTTCAAGGCTTTTTTGAAAACACTGACTGATGGAGACTGTCTAACGGTAAGTGGTAAATTGTTCCAGTGCTTTGAAGCAGACACAGTAAATGTCCTATCACCGGCTAAGGTGCGAGTAACAGAGTATGTGAGACGAAGCGGATCACTAGATGACCTCAAATTTCTAGTAGGTGTATATAAAGTCAAACAGGCATCTAGGTATTTCGGAGCTTGATTGTTGAGGATTTTATAGACAAACAAAACTTGTTTGAAAATTATCCGTTGCTTCAAAGGAAGCCAGTGCAACGACTTCAGAAGTGGCTGAGATGGGTAGTCCCTAGAAACCTGACACACTAATCGGGCTGCCCAATTTTGAAGTCGCTGCACACGATCCAATTGAGTTGAAGGAATGGAAGAGAGAAGCCCGTTACAATAATCTATACGGGATAGAACTAAAGAACGCACTGCGTTATGACATGCAGATTGATCAATAAATCTCCTGATTCTAGCAATATTTCTTAAATAAAACGTAACAGTACTACAAATTTGAGAAATATGTTGAGACATTGACATTCGACGATCAAAAATAACACCAAGATTTCTTATTGTTTCTGAGGGGCTAATTAGTGTGCAACCAACATTGAGCTGAATGTGTGGAAGACCGCGCAGATTGTGGGCTGAAGCTGCAACAAAAAACTCAGTCTTCGAATCATTCAGTTTCAACTTATTTGCTACCATCCATTTCTTAATATCTAAAATACACATTTGAAGTTTAGTAATGGCATTAAAAGAAGCTCCTGGAGTCTTCGGGTCATAAGAACTATATAACTGTATGTCATCAGCATAAAGATGGTAATTAACATCGTAATGTTGGGCTATCTCGCCAACTGGAAGAGTATAAATTGAGTATCCTATGGGTCCTACTATTGATCCCTGGGGAAGTCCAAACTCTAACATTGTGGGGTTTGACAAATTGCCGGCAATGTCAACTTGAGAAGACCATCCCAAAAGGTATGACTGAAACCAGGACAAAACTGTTGACCTAACACCTGTTCGTTTATATAAACGGGAAAGAAAAATTTGATGGTCAATCGTGTCAAATGCGGCTGACAGATCTAAAAGTACAACAAAAACAACCTTGTTTGAATCAATGGCAAACATAATATCATTTTTCACTTTTACTAGAGCTGACTCAGTACTGTGCCGTGACCTGTAAGCAGATTGAAAAGAATCAAAAAGATTGTTAGACTCAATGTGATGAACTAACTGTTTACAAACTGCTTTCTCGATAAGTTTACCTAAAAATGTTAAATTTGACACTGGTCTATAATTTTTAAATTCGTTTTGGTCCAGGCTGGGTTTATTCAACAAGTAAGTGGTTTTACTATTGCCGAGTGTGCTACTTTGGGAAAAACACCTGTGGAAAGAGATTGATTGACTATGTTTGTAAGCAATGGCAATACATGATTGAGGTTCTCTTTCAGGAGCCATGTTGGAATGGGATCAAGTTGACAAGATTTAGTAGCAGATGACATAATGATTCTGGACAAATCTGATTGTGTAAGCAACTGAAAATTCTCAAAAAGAGGAATATTTACGTTTACAGTATCACAAAACTGGTTTACAGTGATTCTGTTGCACGCTTCTACTTCATCTCTAATTTTTCTTATCTTTCCGACAAAAAACAAAGAAAATTGATTAGCTAATACGGATGCAGAATCATACAAGGGGAGATGACTTGCTTTCTTATTCAAAAGTGAGTGGATAATGCGATATGCCTCCTTGACAGTGCATGAACTCAACTTGTCTTTCAGAAATTTCTCTTTAGAGACATTAATAACCCGACATGCATTTTTATTTGCTGCAATGAACAATTTACGATCTGAATCAAGTCTTGTTTTCCGCCATTTTCTTTCTGCTTTACGACGCAGTTGGCGAGCTACAAGTGTGGACTCATTAAACCAAGGCATACGTGATTTCAAGGGGCGAGATTTTGTCTCAGATGGAGCATAGGTATCGAGTACCTTAGTAACTCCAGAAACGTACCAATCAAACAAAGACTCGCTATCTAATCCTGCGGGTTGAGACGACACTAAATTCTGCAAAGCATTAGCAAATTGAACTTTATCAATTTTGCGATAATTGCGTAATAAAGAAGTAATAGAAATTAACTCTGATTTCTGTTTAGCCAGTAAGAAGCGGATCATATAATGATCAGAGATACATGTTTCAACTGTATTACAATCTGATATTACTAAATCATCTCGGGTAAAAACTAAATCTAAGGTGTGACCCAGATTATGAGTTGGACCTTGGACGTGTTGGATAAGCCCAGCAGATGCTATACTATTATTCATATGAAGCACATCGCTTTTAGACATGTCTTCCCAATGGATATTGAAGTCTCCTAATAACACCAATTTCCCCGGACACAAGGATATCTCACTTACACATTCATCAAATTCGTTCAGAAACTTAGAAAATGTGAGTCTATTTACAGAAGAGGGCGGTAGTCTATACACAATGAAAAAATTGACCGAACATGACAAATCAGTAATGTGTGCATACTCAAAAGTGGAAAAAGACAGAACAGAATTTTTCATCATCAACTTAAGAGTAGACTTGTACAATACACCAATTCCACCCCCACGTGTACTTGTATTTCGTGGTGAATTTATGAAAGAATACCCTCTAGGAGTCAACTCCCCAATTATCACATCGTCCTGGGAGTTAAGCCAGGTTTCTGTGATAAACATGATATCGAAGTCATGTTCGTGAACATATTCAGCAATGCATATAGTTTTGTTTCTGACAGAATGTGCATTCCATAAACAGACATTACAATTAGACTCTACAAAAGAATTACTTAAATTTGGCACGACTTTAAGATTGTCAACGTTCATTCCTCTCAGTTTCTTGTAGGCCAGTTTCCTACTTGATGATGTAATGCAAATGAGATGATGACGGGATGGAAAGAAAACCCTTTTTTCCCGTTTTCCATCATGAAGATAAACATTCATAACCCTTTTTGTTAATTATTGTATGTATTAGATTGATTGTTATACTTGTTATTCATTTGTTCGTTTATATTTTGTATCTCCATTGTACAGCGCACATAAAACATGCGTTAGCTTTATGAATGTAGCATTTATTATTGAAGACACTAAATTTGATTCCTTAGCGCGTAATACTGATGTTTCTAAGTGCATTTATCCGGAAAAAATGAGGACAGATACTGCATTATGTGCATATGATATAACAGCAACAACATCAACAACAATAACAAAATTATGATTGAGTAAACAGGTAAGTTTTCAACAATGCTTTGAACTTGGTCAACACTTCCATTACGAATATAGATATAGGGAGTTTATTGCACACAGATGGGGAAATACTGTAGTAACCGAAAAAGCCCTATCACCGTATGTAGCCGCTGCGGGTATAGGTGCTGGGATCACGTGATAACTGGAGAGTGAAGGAAGAACGGAGAGAACGGGTTGAAGTGGATGAGCAGAAGGAAATCAAATCTTCAAGAAAATATGAGCAAGATTATTATATATATATATTTATTACTGGTCATATCAATAATGTATTCCTTATATTATGTTGCTGCAAAGCTTCAATCAATACAACACAGGGAAGGACCTTTCATGCCTGACATCTCCCCTGCTGCATCAGAGGCTTACGCCAAGAGTATCTGCACCATGCCAAACCTTCAGAGGTTAGGGCTTTACGATGTCAAGATAGCAGACGATTTCTTTCTTGCCCTCTGTACATCAGCAGCAGGATCGAAGGTATATCTTTCTTCTTTGCTTCATTTGGTTTTCAATGCATAGTAAACCTTCCTGCAATAAAAAAACAACAACACAAAAACAAACAAACAAACAAACAAGCAGATGATTTAGATACTAAACGATATTTTCGCCGTGTCGGACTAAAAAGTATAGTTTGTTTCTCTCCATGTTGCATAGTTTTAGCATAGTATTTTATGTTGATACTTTTTAACTTTCAACATTTATGACAGGTTGATATTGGACACGATCACGTAATGCAAATGAGATGATGAAGGGATGGAAAGAAAACCCTTTTTTTCCGTTTTCCATCATGAAGATAAACATTCATAACCCTTTTTGTTAATTATTGGATGTACTGGTATTAGATTGATTGTTATACTTGTTATTCATTTGTTTGTTTATATTTTGTATCTCCATGGTAGAGCGCACATAAAAGCACATAAAGCACATAAAGCATGCGTTATGATAAGCTTTATGAATGTAGCATTTATTATTGATGACACTAAAGTTGATTCCTTAACGCGTAATACTGATGTTTCTAAGTGCATTAATCTGGAAAAAAAACTGAGGACAGATACAGCATTATGTGCACATGACATAACAGCAGCAACAACAACAACAACAGAATTAGAATTGAGTAAACAGATAAGTTTTCAACAATGGTTTGAACTTGGTCAACATTTCCATTACGAATAGGGACTTTATTGCAAAGAGATGGGAAAATACTGTAGTAACCGAAAAAGCCCTACCACCGTATGTAGCCGCTGCGGGTATAGGTGCGGGGATCACGTGATAACTGGAGAGTGAAGGAAGAACGGAGAGAACGGGTTGAAGTGGATGAGCAGAAGGAAATCAAATCTTCAAGAAAATATGAGCAAGATTATTATATATATATATTTATTAATGGTCATATCAATAATGTATTCCTTATATTATGTTGCTGCAAAGCTTCAATCAATACAACACAGGGAAGGACCTTTCATGCCTGACATCTCCCCTGCTGCATCAGAGGCTTACGCCAAGAGTATCTGCACCATGCCAAACCTTCAGAGGTTAGGGCTTTACGATGTCAAGATAGCAGAGGATTTCTTTCTTGCCCTCTGTACATCAGCAGCAGGATCGAAGGTATATCTTTCTTCTTTGCTTCATTTGGTTTTCAATGCATGGTAAACCTTCCTGCAATAAAAAAACAACAACACAAAAACAAACAAACAAACAAACAGATGATTGAGATGCTAAACGATTTTTTCGCCGTGTCTGACTAAAAAGAATAGTTTGTTTCTTTCCATGTTGCATAGTTTTAGCATAGTATTTTATGTTTATACTTTTTACCTTTCAACATTTATGACAGGTTGATGTAGGACACGATCACGTAATGCAAATGAGATGATGAAGGGATGGAAAGAAAACCCTTTTTTTTTTTCGTTTTCCATCATGAAGATAAACATTCATAACCCTTTTTCTTAATTATTGTATGTACTGGTATTAGATTGATTGTTATACTTGTTATTCATTTGTTTGTTTATATTTTGTATCTCCATGGTAGAGCGCACATAAAAGCACATAAAGCATGCGTTATGATAAGCTTTATGAATGTAGCATTTATTATTGATGACACTAAAGTTGATACCTTAACGCGTAATAGTGATGTTTCTAAGTGCATTAATCTGGAAAAAAAAATGAGGACAGATACAGCATTATGTGCACATGACATAACAGCAACAACAACAACAACAACAGAATTAAAATTGAGTAAAGAGATAAGTTTTCAACAATGGTTTGAACTTGGTCAACACTTCCATTACGAATATAGATAGGGAGTTTATTCCAAAGAGATGGGGAAATACTGTAGTAACCGAAAAAGCCCTATCACCGTATGTAGCCGCTGCGGGTATAGGTGCGGGGATCAATTGATAACTGGAGAGTGAAGGAAGAACAGAGAGAACGGGTTGAAGTGGATGAGCAGAAGGAAATCAAATCTTCAAGAAAATATGAGCAAGATTATTATATATATATATTTATTAATGGTCATATCAATTATGTATTCCTTATATTATGTTGCTGCAAAGCTTCAATCAATACAACACAGGGAAGGACTTTTCATGCCTGACATCTCCCCTGCTGCATCAGAGGCTTACGCCAAGAGTATCTGCACCATGCCAAACCTTCAGAGGTTAGAGCTTTACGATGTCAAGATAGCAGACGATTTCTTTCTTGCCCTCTGTACATCAGCAGCAGGATCGAAGGTATATCTTTCTTCTTTGCTTCATTTGGTTTTCAATGCATGGTAAACCTTCCTGCAATAAAAAACAACAACACAAAAACAAACAAACAAACAAACAAGCAGATGATTGAGATACTAAACGATATTTTCGCCGTGTCGGACTAAAAAGAATAGTTTGTTTCTTTTCATGTTGCATAGTTTTAGCATAGTATTTAATTTTTATACTTTTTACCTTTCAACATTTATGACAGGTTGATATAGGACACGATCACGTAATGCAAATGAGATGATGAAGGGATGGAAAGAAAACCCTTTTTTTTTTCCCGTTTTCCATCATGAAGATAAACATTCATATCCCTTTTTGTTAATTATTGTATGTACTGGTGTTAGATTGATTGTTATACTTGTTATTCATTAGTTTGTTTATATTTTGTATCTCCATGGTAGAGCGCACATAAAACCACACAAAGCACATAAAGCATGCGTTATGATAAGCTTTATGAATGAAGCATTTATTATTGATGACAATAAAGATGATTCCTTAACGCGTAATACTGATGTTTCTAAGTGCATTAATCTGGAAAAAAAAATGAGGACAGATACAGCATTATGTGCACATGACATAACAGCAACAACAACAACAACAACAGAATTAAAATTGAGTAAAGAGATAAGTTTTCAACAATGGTTTGAACTTGGTCAACACTTCCATTACGAATATAGATAGGGAGTTTATTCCAAAGAGATGGGGAAATACTGTAGTAACCGAAAAAGCCCTATCACCGTATGTAGCCGCTGCGGGTATAGGTGCGGGGATCAATTGATAACTGGAGAGTGAAGGAAGAACAGAGAGAACGGGTTGAAGTGGATGAGCAGAAGGAAATCAAATCTTCAAGAAAATATGAGCAAGATTATTATATATATATATTTATTAATGGTCATATCAATTATGTATTCCTTATATTATGTTGCTGCAAAGCTTCAATCAATACAACACAGGGAAGGACTTTTCATGCCTGACATCTCCCCTGCTGCATCAGAGGCTTACGCCAAGAGTATCTGCACCATGCCAAACCTTCAGAGGTTAGAGCTTTACGATGTCAAGATAGCAGACGATTTCTTTCTTGCCCTCTGTACATCAGCAGCAGGATCGAAGGTATATCTTTCTTCTTTGCTTCATTTGGTTTTCAATGCATGGTAAACCTTCCTGCAATAAAAAACAACAACACAAAAACAAACAAACAAACAAACAAGCAGATGATTGAGATACTAAACGATATTTTCGCCGTGTCGGACTAAAAAGAATAGTTTGTTTCTTTTCATGTTGCATAGTTTTAGCATAGTATTTAATTTTTATACTTTTTACCTTTCAACATTTATGACAGGTTGATATAGGACACGATCACGTAATGCAAATGAGATGATGAAGGGATGGAAAGAAAACCCTTTTTTTTTTCCCGTTTTCCATCATGAAGATAAACATTCATATCCCTTTTTGTTAATTATTGTATGTACTGGTGTTAGATTGATTGTTATACTTGTTATTCATTAGTTTGTTTATATTTTGTATCTCCATGGTAGAGCGCACATAAAACCACACAAAGCACATAAAGCATGCGTTATGATAAGCTTTATGAATGAAGCATTTATTATTGATGACAATAAAGATGATTCCTTAACGCGTAATACTGATGTTTCTAAGTGCATTAATCTGGAAAAAAAAAATGAGGACAGATACAGCATTATGTGCACATGACATAACAGCAACAACAAAAACAACAACAGAATTAAAATTGAGTAAAGAGATAAGTTTTCAACAATGGTTTGAACTTGGTCAACACTTCCATTACGAATATAGATAGGGAGTTTATTCCAAAGAGATGGGGAAATACTGTAGTAACCGAAAAGGCGCTATCACTGTATGTAGCCGCTGCGGGTATAGGTGCTGGGATCACGTGATAACTGGAGAGTGAAGGAAGAACGGAGAGAACGGGTTGAAGTGGATGAGCAGAAGGAAATCAAATATTCAACAAAATATGAGCAAGATTACTATATATATATATATATATATATATATATATATATATATATCTATATATATATATATATTTATTTATTAATGGTCATATCAATAATGTATTCCTTATATTATGTTGCTGCAAAGCTTCAATCAATACAACACAGGGAAGGACCTGACATCTCCCCTGCTGCATCAGATGCTTACGCCAAGAGTATCTGCACCATGCCAAACCTTCAGAGGTTAGGGCTTTACGATGTCAAGATAGCAGAGGATTTCTTTCTTGCCCTCTGTACATCAGCAGCAGGATCGAAGGTATATCTTTCTTCTTTGCTTCATTTGGTTTTCAATGCATGGTAAACCTTCCTGCAATAAAAAAACAACAACACAAAAACAAACAAACAAACAAACAAACAAGCAGGTGACTGATATATTAAACGATATTTTCGCCGTGTCGGACTAAAAAGAATAGTTTGTTTCTTTCCATGTTGCATAGTTGTAGCATAGTATTTTATGTTTATACTTTTTCCCTTTCAGCATTTAAAACAGGTTGATATAGGACACGATCACGTAATGCAAATGAGATGATGAAGGGATGGAAAGAAAACCCTTTTTTCCCGTTTTCCATCATGAAGATAAACATTCATAACCCTTTTTGTTAATTATTTTATGTACTGGTATTAGATTGATTGTTATACTTGTTATTCATTTGTTTGTTTATATTTTGTATCTCCATGGTAGAGCGCACATAAAAGCACATAAAGCACATAAAGCATGCGTTATGATAAGCTTTATGAATGTAGCATTTATTATTGATGACACTAAGGTTGATTCCTTAACGCGTAATACTGATGTTTCTAAGTGCATTAATCTGGAAAAAAAAATGAGGACAGATACAGCATTATGTGCACATGACATAACAGCAACAACAACAACAACAACAGAATTAGAATTGAGTAAACAGATAAGTTTTCAACAATGGTTTGAACTTGGTCAACACTTCCATTACGAATATAGATAGGGAGTTTATTGCAAAGAGATGGGGAAATACTGTAGTAACCAAAAAAGCCCTATCACCGTATATAGCGCTGCGGCTGTGTGTGCGGGGATCAGGTGATAACTGGAGAGTGAAGGAAGAACGGAGAGAACGGATTGAAGTGGATGAGCAGAAGGAAATCAAATCTTCAAGAAAATATGAGCAAGATTATTATATATATATATATATATATATTCATTAATGGTCATATCAAAAATGTATTCCTTATATGTATGTTGCTGCAAAGCTTCAATCAATACAACACAGGGAAGGACCTTTCATAACGGAGAGAACGGGTTGAAGTGGATGAGCTGAAGGAAATCAAATCTTTAAGAAAATATGAGCAAGATTATTATATATTTTTTTAAATGGTCATATCAATAATGTATTCCTTATATTATTTTGCTGCAAAGCTTCAATCAATAAGACACTCGAAGGGACCTGACATCTCCCCTGCTGCATCAGAGGCTTACGCCAAGAGTATCTGCACCATGCCAAACCTGCAGACGCTAGAGCTTTACGATGTCAAGATAGCAGAGGATTTCTTTCTTGCCCTCTGTACATCAGCAGCAGGATCGAAGGTATATCTTTCTTCTTTGCTTCATTTGGTTTTCAATGCATGGTAAACCTTCCTGCAATAAAAAAACAACAACACAAAAACAAACAAACAAACAAACAAACAAGCAGATGATTGAGATACTAAACAATATTTTCGCTGTGTCGGACTAAAAAGAATAGTTTGTTTCTTTCCATGTTGCATAGTTTTAGCATAGTATTTTATGTTTATACTTTTTACCTTTCAGCAATTATGACAGGTTGATATAGGACACGATCACGTAATGCAAATGAGATGATGAAGGGATGAAAAGAAAACCCGTTTTTTCCGTTTTCCATCATGAAGATAGATATTCATAACCCTTTTTGTTAATTATTGTATGTACTGGTATTAGATTGATTGTTATACTTGGTATTCATTTGTTTGTTTTTATTTTGTATCTCCATGGTAGAGCGCACAAAAAGCACATAAAGCACATAAAGCATGCGTTATGATAAGCTTTATGAATGTAGTATGTATTATTGATGACACTAAAGTTGATTCCTTAACGCGTAATACTGATGTTTCTAAGTGCATTAATCTGGAAAAAAAATGAGGACAGATACAGCATTATGTGCACATGACATAACAGCAACAACAACAACAACAGAATTAGAATTGAGTAAACAGATTAGTTTTCAACAATGGTTTGAACTTGGTCAACACTTCCATTACGAATATAGATAGGGAGTTTATTGCAAAGAGATGGGGAAAACTAAAACCGAAAAAGCCCTATCACCGGATGTAGCCGCTGCGGGTATAGGTGCGGGGATCACGTGATAACTGGAGTGTGAAGGAAGAACGGAGAGAACGGATTGAAGTGGATGAGCAGAAGGAAATCAAATCTTTAAGAAAATATGAGCAAGATTATTATATATATATATTTTTAATGGTCATATCAATTATGTGAAGAGTTTGTTTGCAAAAACCGATAAGTCCATTTTTGAAGATTTTCAAGTACAATCTCTGTCATAAAGTACAAAATAATACCTTTTAAATGATATATTGGTCACTAAATATAAAGGTTTATTTTTTAAGTTATGGTCAAAAAAGCAAAAATTTTCTTATTATTCTCTTTATTTTTCTTGACCTTTAATCGCAAGTATCTCCATTTGGCAAATATGGACTTATCGGTTTTTGCAAACAAACTCTTCATGTATTCCTTATATTATTTTCCTGCAAAGCTTCAATCAATAAAACACTGTGGTGGACCTGACATCTCCCCTGCTGCATCACAGGCTTACGCCAAGAGTATCTGCACCATGCCAAACCTTCAGAGGTTAGAGCTTTACGATGTCAAGATAGCAGACGATTTCTTTCTTGCCCTCTGTACATCAGCAGCAGGATCGAAGGTATATCTTTCTTCTTTGCTTCATTTGGTTTTCAATGCATGGTAAACCTTCCTGCAATAAAAAATAACAACACAAAAACAAACAAACAAACAAACAAGCAGATGATTGAGATACTAAACGATATTTTCGCCGTGTCGGACTAAAAAGAATAGTTTGTTTCTTTCCATGTTGCATAGTTTTAGCATTGTATTTTATGTTTATACTTTTTACCTTTCAGCATTTATGACAGGTTGAGATAGGACACGATCACGTAATGCAAATGAGATGATGAAGGGATGGAAAGAAAACCCTTTTTTCCCGTTTTCCATCATGAAGATAAACATTCATAACCCTTTTTGTTAATTATTGTATGTACTGGTATTAGATTGATTGTTATACTTGTTATTCATTTGTTTGTTTATATTTTGTATCTCCATGGTAGAGCGCACATAAAAGCACATAAAGCACATAAAGCATGCGTTATGATAAGCTTTATGAATGTAGCATTTATTATTGATGACACTAAAGTTGATTCCTTAACGCGTAATACTGATGTTTCTAAGTGCATTAATCTGGAAAAAAAAATGAGGACAGATACAGCATTATGTGCACATGACATAACAGCAACAACAACAACAACAACAACAGAATTAGAATTGAGTAAACAGATAAGTTTTCAACAATGGTTTGAACTTGGTCAACACTTCCATTACGAATATAGATAGGGAGTTTATTGCAAAGAGATTGGGAAATATTGTAGTAACCGAAAAAGCCCTATCACCGTATGTAGCGCTGCGGGTGCAGGTGCGGGGATCAACGTCATGATAACTGGAGAGTGAAGGAAGAACGGAGAGAACGGGTTGAAGTGGATGAGCAGAAGGAAATCACATCTTCAAGAAAATATGAGCAAGATTATTATATATATATATTTATTAATGGTCATATCAATAATGTATTCCATACAGTATGTTGCTGCAAAGCTTCAATCAATACAACACAGGGAAGGACCTTTCACAACGGAGAGAACGGGTTGAAGTGGATGAGCAGAAGGAAATCAAAGCTTTAAGAAAATATGAGCAAGATTATATATTTAATAGTCATATCAATAATGTATTCCTTATATTATTTTGCTGCAAAGCTTCAATCAATAAGACACTCGAAGGGACCTGACATCTCCCCTGCTGCATCAGAGGCTTACGCCAAGAGTATCTGCACCATGCCAAACCTGCAGACGCTAGAGCTTTACGATGTCAAGATAGCAGACGATTTCTTTCTTGCCCTCTGTACATCAGCAGCAGGATCGAAGGTATATCTTTCTTCTTTGCTTCATTTGGTTTTCAATGCATGGTAAACCTTCCTGCAATAAAAAAACAACAACACAAAAACAAACAAACAAACAAACAAACAAGCAGATGATTTAGATACTAAAAGATATTTTCGCCGTGTCGGACTAAAAAGAATAGTTTGTTTCTTTCCATGTTGCATAGTTTTAGCATAGTATTTTATGTTTATACTTTTTACCTTTCAGCATTTATGACAGGTTGATATAGGACACGATCACGTAATGCAAATGAGATGATGAAGGGATGGAAAGAAAACCCTTTTTTCCCGTTTTCCATCATGAAGATAAACATTCATAACCCTTTTTGTTAATTATTGTATGTACTGGTATTAGATTGATTGTTATTCTTGTTATTCATTTGTTTGTTTATATTTTGTATCTCCATGGTAGAGCGCACAAAAAGCACATAAAGCACATAAAGCATGCGTTATGATAAGCTTTATGAATGTAGCATTTATTATTGATGACACTAAAGTTGATTCCTTAACGCGTAATACTGATGTTTCTAAGTGCATTAATCTGGAAAAAAAATGAGGACAGATACAGCATTATGTGCACATGACATAACAGCAACAACAACAACAACAACAGAATTAGAATTGAGTAGACAGATAAGTTTTCAACAATGGTTTGAACTTGGTCAACACTTCCATTACGAATATAGATAGGGAGTTTATTGCAAAGAGATGGGGAAATATTGTCGTAACCGAAAAAGCCCTATCACCGGATGTAGCCGCTGCGGGTATAGGTGCGGGGATCACGTGACTTTACTGGAGAGTGAGTGAATAACGGATAGAACGGGTTGAAGTGGATGAGCAGAAGGAAATCAAATCTTTAAGAATATATGAGCAAGATTATTATATATGTATTTTTTAATGGTCATATCAATAATGTATTCCTTATATTATTTTGCTGCAAAGCTTCAATCAATAAGACACTCGAAGGGGCCTGACATCTCCCCTGCTGCATCAGAGGCTTACGCCAAGAGTATCTGCACCATGCCAAACCTTCAGAGGTTAGAGCTTGACGATGTCAAGATAGCAGACGATTTCTTTCTTGCCCTCTGTACATCAGCAGCAGGATCGAAGGTATATCTTTCTTCTTTGCTTCATTTGGTTTTCAATGCATGGTAAACCTTCCTGCAATAAAAAAATAACAACACAAAAACAAACAAACAAACAAACAGGCAGATGATTGAGATACTAAACGATTTTTTCGCCGTGTCGGACTAAAAAGAATAGTTTGTTTATTTCCATGTTGCATAGTTTTAGCATTGTATTTTATGTTTATACTTTTTACCTTTCAACATTTATGACAGGTTGATATAGGACACGATCACGTAATGCAAATGACATAACAGCAGCAACAACAACAACAACAGAATTAGAATTGAGTAAACAGATTAGTTTTCAACAATGGTTTGAACTTGGTCAACACTTCCATTACGAATATAGATAGGGAGTTGATTGCAAAGAGATGGGGAAATACTGTAGTAACCGAAAAAGCCCTATCACCGTATGTAGCCGCTGCGGGTATAGGTGCGGGGATCACATGATAACGAGGGTCCCATGTCGTACAAGCTTTGCTTCTTAGCTTCTTAGTGGGACCCTCCACTTCCATTCTTATCCTTAGTTGACTTGTATTATACGCTTTATGTATTTAACAAAGATGTAATCGCATCTACTTCTCATTTTCATAATTTTCTTATGTACCTTTTCAAATTTTGTTCTGTATCACAAATATCCCGTGCATATGCAATTTACATAATTTCTTTGTTCATTTTGATGGAGGTGAAAATAATAGTGAATCTTGAATCTTGAAATAACTGGAGAGTGAAGGAAGGACGGAGAGAACGGGTTGAAGTGGATGAGCAGAAGGAAATCAAATCTTCAAGAAAATATGAGCAAGATTATTATACATATATATTTATTAATGGTCATATCAATAATGTATTCCTTATATTATGTTGCTGCAAAGCTTCAATCAATACAACACAGGGAAGGACCTCTCATGCCTGAAATCTCCCCTGCTGCATCAGAGGCTTACGCCAAGAGTATCTGCACCATGCCAAACCTTCAGAGGTTAGAGCTTTACGATTTCAAGATAGCAGACGATTTCTTTCTTGCCCTCTGTACATCAGCAGCAGGATCGAAGGTATATCTTTCTTCTTTGCTTTATTTGGTTTTCAATGCATGGTAAACCTACCTGCAATAAAAAAATAACAACACAAAAACAAACAAACAAACAAACAAGCAGATGATTGAGATACTCTACGATATTTTCGCCGTGTCGGACTAAAAAGAATAGTTTGTTTATTTCCATGTTGCATAGTTTTAGCATAGTATTTTATGTTTATACCTTTCAACATTTATGACAGGTTGATATAGGACACGATCACGTAGTGCAAATGAGATGATGAAGGGATGGAAAGAAAACCCTTTTTTTTCCCGTTTTCCATCATGAAGATAAACATTCATAGCCCTTTTTGTTAATTATTGTATGTACTGGTATTAGATTGATTGTTATACTTGTTATTCATTTGTTTGTTTGTATTTTGTATCTCCATGGTAGAGCGCACATAAAAGCACATAAAGCACATAAAGCATGCGTTATGATAAGCTTTATGAATGTAGCATTTATTATTGATGACACTAAAAATGATTCCTTAACGCGTAATACTGATGTTTCTAAGTGCATTAATCTGGAAAAAAAATGAGGACAGATACAGCATTATGTGCATATGACATAAAAGCAACAACAACAACAACAACAGAATTAAAATTGAGTAAAGAGATAAGTTTTCAACAATGGTTTGAACTTGGTCAACACTTCCATTACGAATATAGATAGGGAGTTTATTGCAAAGAGATGGGGAAATATTGTAGTAACCGAAAAAGCCCTATCAACGGATGTAGCCGCTGCGGGTATAGGTGCGGGGATCACGTGACTTTACTGGAGAGTGAGTGAATAACGGAGAGAACGGGTTGAAGTGGATGAGCAGAAGGAAATCAAATCTTTAAGAAAATATGAGCAAGATTATTATATATATATATTTTTTAATGGTCATATCAATAATGTATTCCTTATATTATTTTGCTGCAAAGCTTCAATCAATAAGACACTCGAAGGGACCTGACATCTCCCCTGCTGCATCAGAGGCTTACGCCAAGAGTATCTGCACCATTCCAAACCTTCAGACGTTAAAGCTTGACGATGTCAAAATAGCAGACGATTTCTTTCTTGCCCTCTGTACATCAGCAGCAGGATCGAAGGTATATGTATCTTATTTGCTTCATTTGGTTACCAATTCATTGTAAACCTTCCTGCAATAAAAAAACAACATCACAAAAACAAACAAACAAACAGATGAATGAGATACTAAAAGATATTTTCGCCGTGTCGGACTAAAAAGAATAGTTTGTTTCTTTCCATGTTGCATAGCTTTAGCATAGTATGTTATGTTTATAGTTTTCACCTTTCTACTTTTATGACAGGTTGATATGGGACACGATCACCTAATGCAAATGAGATGATGAAGGGATTTAAAGAAAACCCGTTTTTTCAGTTTTCCATCATGAAGATCAATATCCATAACCCGTTTTGTTAATCATTGTATGTATTAGATTGATTGTTATACTTGTTATTCATTTGTTTGTTTCCATTTTGAATCTCCATTGTACAGCGTACAAAAAAGCATGCGTTATAATAAGCTTTATGAATGTAGCATTTATTATTCATGACACTAAAGTTGATTTGTGTAATAATTGTGTAATAATACACTTGGAGGGACCTAACATCTCCCAAGCTGTATCAGAGTCCTACCCCAAGAGTATCTGCACCATGCCAAACCTTCAGACGTTACACCTATACAAAGTCAAAATAGCAGATGTTTTTTTTGCCCTTGTTACATGAGCAGCAGGAGCGAGGGTATCTTCTTTGCTTCATTCCCAATGCATTGGAAACCTTCCTGCAATTAAAAAAACAAGCAAACAAACAAACACGTGATTGAGATACTAAACGATGTTTTCGCCATGTTGGACTAAAAAGAATAGTTTGTTTCTTTCCATGATGCATAGTTTTAGCATAGTATTGTATGTTTATAGTTTTCACCTTTCTACATTTATGACAGGTTGATATGGGACACGATCACGTAATGCAAATGAGATGATGAAGGGATCGAAAGAAACCCCGTTTTTTTTTTCAGTTTTCCATCATGAAGATAAATATTCATAACCCTTTTTGTTAATTATTGTATGTATTAGATTGATTGTTATACTTGTTATTCATTTGTATGTTTATATTTTGTATCTCCATTGTACAGCGCACATAAAAGCATGCGTTATGATAAGCGTTATGAATGTAGCATTTATTATTGATGACACTAAAGTTGATTCCTTAGCGTGTAATACTGATGTTTCTAAGTGCATTAATCCGGAAAAAAAAAATGAGGACAGATACAGCATTATGTGCATATGATATAACAGCAACATCAACAAGAATAACAAAATTAGGATTGAGTAAACAGATAAGTTTTCAACAATAGTTTGAATTTGGTCAACACTTCCATTACGAATATAGATTTTTGGAACAGAGATGGGGAAATACTGTAGTAACCGAAAAAGCCCTATCACCGTATGTAGCCGCTGCGGGTGTAGGTGCGGGGATCACGTGATAACTGGAGAGTGAATGAAGAACGGAGAGAACGGATTGAAGTGGATGAGCAGAAGGAAATCAAATCTTTAAGAAAATATGAGCAAGATTATTATATATATATTTTTAATGGTCATATCAATAATGTATTCCTTATATTATTTTGCTGCAAAGCTTCAATCAATAATACACTCGACGGGACCTGACGTCTCCCCTGCTGCATCAGAGGCTTACGCCAAGAGTATCTGCACCATGCCAAACCTTCAGAGATTAAAGCTTGACCATGTCAAGATAGCAGACGATTTCTTTCTTGCCCTCTGTACATCAGCAGCAGGATCGAAGGTATATATATATCTTCTTTGCTTCATTTGGTTTCCAATTCATGGTAAACCTTCCTGCAATAAAAAAACAACAACACAAAAACAAACAAACAAACAGATGAATGAGATACTAGACGATGTTTTTGCCGTGTTGGACTAAAAAGAATAGTATGTTTCTTTCCATGTTATATAGTCTTAGCAAAGTATTTCATGTTTATAGTTTCACCTTTATATGTTTATGACAGGTTGATATGGGACACGATTACGTAATGCGAATGAAATGATAAAGGACTGGAAAGAAAACCTGTTTTTCCGTCTTCCATTATCAAGATGAATATTCATAATCTCTTTTTGTTAATTATTGTATGTATTAGATTGATTGTTATACTTGTTATTCATTTGTTTATTTGTATCTTGCATATGAATTGTACAGCGCATGATTAAAGAAGCATGTGGTTTTGATGCGCTTTATGAATGTAGCATTTATTATTGACGACACTAAAGTTGATTCCTTATATAGCGCGTAATGCTGACGTTTCTAAGGGCTTTAATCCCGAAAGAAATTAGGTATAAAGTACCGGCATCATGTGCATACGATATAACAATAGCAACAACAAGAACAACAAAATTAGGATTGAATAAACAGATAAGTTTTCAACAATGATTTGAACTTAGTCAACACTTTAATTACGAATATAGATAGGGAGTTTTTTTCTTGCAAGGAGATCGGGAAATAACAAACAAACAAAAAAATCCATATCGCCGTAGCCGCTGCGGGTATAGGTGCGGGGGCCTCGTGATAACTGGAGACTGGAGGAAGAATTACGGAGAGAACGGGTTGAAGTGGATGAGCAGAAGGAAATCAAATCTTTAAGAAAGTATGAGCAAGATTATTATATACATATATTTTAACGGTCATATCAATAATGTATTCCTTATATTATGTTGCTGCAAAGCTTCAATCAATAGAACACAGTCGTGGACCTGACATCTCCTCTGCTGCATCAGGGGCTTACGCCAAGAGTATCTGCACCATGCCAAACCTTCAGAGGTTAACGCTTGACGATGTCAAGATAGCAGACGATTTCTTTCTTGCCCTCTGTACATCAGCAGCAGGATCGAAGGTATATGTATCTTCTTTGCTTCTTTTGGTTTTCAATGGATGGTAAACCTTCTTGCAATAAAAAAAAAACACAAAAAGAAACAAACAAACAGATGATTGAGATACTAAACGATGTTTTCGCCGTGTTGGACTAAAAAGAATAGTCTGTTTCTTTCCATGTTACATAGTCTTAGCAAAGTATTTCATGTTTATAGTTGTCACCTTATACGTTTATGACAGGTTCATGGGACACGATCACGTAATGCGAATGAAATGATAAAGGAATGGAAAGAAAACCTGCTTTTCCGTCTTCCATCATCAAGATGAATATTCATAACCCCTTTTTGTTAATCATTGTATGTATTAGATTGGTTGTTATTCTTGTTATTAATTTGTTTGTTTGTGCCTTGTATATGAATTGTACCGCGCATATTTAAAGAAGCATGTGTTTTTGATGCGCTTTACGAATGTAGCATTTATTATTGATGACACTAAAGTTGATTCCTAATGCTGACGTTTCTAAGGGCTTTAATCCCGAAAGAAATGAGGTATAAAGTACCAGCATCATGTGCATACGATATAAACAATAGCAACACAAGAACAACAAAATTAGGATTGAATAAACAGATAAGTTTTCAACAATGATTTGAACTTGGTCAACACTTTAATTACGAATATAAATAGGGAGTTTTTTCTTGCAAAGAGTTGGGGAAATAAAAAGAAAAAAAAAATCCATATCGCCGTAGCCGCTGAGGGTATACGGGGGCCACGTGATAACTGGAGACTGGAGGAAGAACGGAGAGAACGGGTTGAAGTGGATGAGCAGAAGGAAATCAATCTTTAAGAAATGATGGAGCAAGATTATTTCATGTCTTGTAAACAAAAAGCAGGACTTTAAAGCTGATACGTTGATGTATTGGGAGCTAATGGGGGGATTGGAGAACCATTTGAGAACTGCATGGAGTATAATGTGGTCATATCTTGTTGTAAGGATCATATCATTAATGTATTCCTTATATTTTGTTGCTACAAATCTTCAATCAATAACACACCTTTGCGGACCTGACATCTCCCCTGTTGTATCAGAGTCTTACCCCAAGAGTATCTGCACCATGCCAAACCTTCAGACGCAACACCTGGGGGCTATATACAAAGTCAAAATAGCAGATTTTTTTTTTCTTGCCCGTGTTACATCAGCAGCAGGAGCGAAAGTATCTTCTTTGCCTCATTTAGTTTCCAATGCATGGGAAACCTTCCTGCAATTAAAAAAACAAGCAAACGAACAAACAGGTGATTGAGATACTAAACGATGTTTTCGCCATGTTGGACAAAAAAGAATAGTTTGTTTCTTTTCATGTTGCACAGTTTTAGCAGATTATTTTATGTTTATAGTTTTCACCTTTTATACATTTATGACAGGATATAGGACACGATCACGTAATGCAAATGAGATGATGAAGGGATGGAAAGAAAACCCGTTTTTTTTTTCGTTTTCCATCATGAAGATAAATATTCATAACCCTTTTTGTTTATTATTGTATGTTTAAGATTGATTGTTATACTTGTTATTCATTTGTATGTTTATATTTTGTATCTCCATTGTACAGCGCACATAAAAGCATGCGTTATGATAAGATTTATGAATGTAGCATTTATTATTGATGACACTAAAGTTGCTTCCTTAGCGCGTAATACTGATGTTTCTAAGTGCATTAATCCGGAAAAAAGAAAATGAGGACAGATACAGCATTATGTCCATATGATATAACAACAACAACAACAACAACAACAATAGCAAAATTAGGATTGAGTATAAGTTTTCAACAATGGTTTGAACTTGGTCAACACTACCATTACGAATATAGATAGGGAGTTTATTGCAAAGAGATGGGGAAATACTGTAGTAACCGAAAAAGCCCTATCACCGTATGTAGCCGCTGCGGGTATAGGTGCGGGCATCACGTGATAACTAGAGAGTGAAGGAAGAACGGAGAGAACGGGTTGAAGTGGATTAGCACCCAGGTCGAAATTCCCATAGAAACCAGTAGAAACCAGTAGAGACCTTCTACTGGTTTCTAATGGTTTCCGGATTTGAGTGGTTTCTATGGGAATTTCCAGAGGGTTCCAGTAGGATTCCCATAGAGACCATTAGATTCAACTGGTCAAAAGACCAGAACAAACCAATAAAAACCAGTAGAGTCTACTGGTTTTCAAATGGAGTGTCAAATTCAAAGTTAGACCAGTAGAATCCAGAAGAAATCAGTACTGTTTAATGGTTTCAAGTGGAGAGGGAAACCTGTAGAGAACAGTGCAAACCAGAAGAGTCGACTGGTTTCAAAACTGGGTTGAAAAAAGACAAGTCAGACCAGTAGAAACCAATACAAACCAGCATTTTTATTTTTTTTTTTTACATGTTAAGACATTACTTGTCAACCAGTAAAAACCAACAGGTATACCCGTGCAGCCTACTGGTTTGAAGATGGCTTTAAAAGAAGGGAAAACCAGTATGAACCAGTACAAACCAGTCACTTTTCTGCATGTATAAACAAGAATTAAGTCAAACCAGTAGAAACCAGCAGGTACCAGTAGTCTAATGGCTTGAAGAGGGTCATACAATTGTGATGAAGTAATACCAGCATAAACCAATAGAAACCAAAATATTCTACTGGCTTAAAATGGGGTGTCAAAATATCAAGTCAAACCAGTGGTAACCAGTACAAACCAGTCAATCTCCTATACATGTAGAAACAAATAAGTCAAACCAGTAGAAACCAACAGGTACCTGTAGAAGTCTACTGGTTTGAAGAGGGTTGTAGAAGTATGAAGTTATACCAGTAGAAACCGACAGAAACCAGTAGAATCCACTGGCTTTAAAATGGGGTGTCAAAATATCAAGTCAAACCAGCAGAAACCAGTACAAACCAGTCAATCTCCTATACATGTAAAACAAATAAGTCAAACCAGTAGAAACCAACAGGTACCTGTAGATAGTCTACTGCTTTTGAAGAGGGTTGTAGAAGTGTGAAGTTATACCAGTAGAAACCGACAGAAACCAGTAGATTCCACTGGCTTGAAATGGGGTGTCAAAATATCAAGTCAAACCAGTGGTAACCAGTACAAACCAGTAGGTCTCCTATACATGTAAAAACAAATAAGTCAAACCAGTAGAAACCAACAGGTACCTGTAGATAGTCTACTGGTTTGAAGAGAGTTGTAGAAGTGTGGAGTTATACCAGTAGAAACCAACAGAAACCAGTAGATTCCACTGGCTTGAAATGGGATGTAAAAATATCAAGTCAAACCAGCGGAAACCAACGAGTACCTTTAGAGTCTGGTTTGAAGAGGGTTGTAAAATTGTGAAGTAATACCAGTAGAAACCGACAGAAATCAGTAGATTCTACTGTTTTAAAATGGGGTGTCAAAATACTTCTAACAAGTCAAACCAGTAGAAACCAACCGAGTGCCTGCAGAAACCAATAGAAACCGGTGGATTCTACTGGAAGTTGTCAAACAACAGAACGTCGTTACAATGAACAACTTTTACGGAAAATTTTGTTAATTTTGTATTATGGGGATATCAACAATTGCAAATATATATATATATATATATATATATATATATATATATATATAAGCCATATATTTTGAAATAAAATTATACTTATGTAATTGTTATAACATAATTGTCTTTAAACTCGTAATGCTCATCAATACATCCCTGGGATTCAAACGGCAACATGACGTCATACTACCGCGCAGCTAGCCGTTATGCAAACGAGCTACTTTTGGCGGGCAGCGCAATCCGCCGCCACCGCATTCATATTTCAGCTGTATACAATGCCCGATAATGGACTGTGAGACACTGGAACAGCTACAGCCACCAGTATGCAGTAGGTTCACAGATATGCATAGCCATGCTGTACTCGTCTGCAGTGCAAGTGTATGAGGAACCCGACTGAGACAAACCGAGCACCGGTGTTGGCCAGTTAGTGAGTGTTTTGCCTTAGACCTCTTGTTTCAAGTTTCAAGTTTCAAGTTTATTCAAAGTTTCCACAATACAAAAATTACATAAGAACAATAATATGTAACAAGGAATGCATTGTTGAATATATGCGATTAAAAGAATTTGTAGAATATTTGAATATAAATTGTTAGCCTAGATATAAGGTATTATTAACGCTAACTACAAAGTTGGATTTAAGTTAGCTCTTTATCACTCAATATCAGTTTGTGTGCCATGATGGAAACATTCTGCTTGCCACATTAGACACCAACAAATGGTACCAAGTGATGATTTGAGAATACATGTACATTCAGTTTTTCTCATCTGCATGTATTTAACTTGTAGATTTATGTTGAATCGTATTTTGGACATGCAGTTGTAGAAAAAAATGCCAAGCTTTGCTTTCATGTGTGTGTGTAAATTGTATGACAAATCTGTGACCATTTAAGCACACAAAAAGCCAGTAACAACATTTCGTAGGGAACATGGGCGTAAATCCGGGGGGGGGGGGGGGATTGGGGGGGGGGGGGGATATATCCCCCCCCCCCCCACTTTTGAAGGAGGGGGGGATGGCCTGTACAAATATCCCCCCTGAAATTCTCCCAAGAAAAAGATGTAGGAACAAAGAAACAAACAAAAAGAAATGTGGTGAAATTGATTTCAGCATGATGGATTATTGCATAGCCTATAATCTAGGCGGAGAATGCAGTAATTGTCTTTGTAATTTGCTGTTAAGCTAAACGTTAGATGCAGCGAGATAAATGTCTTTGCCAAGCGATACATCTGATGCGGCGAGACTACGAACAGTGGACGCATCTGCCGCGTCCGCTAGTAGTAGGCTTGCTAAGGGCGAAAAAAGGGTTGATCGCTGCATTTTATAGTACAAATGTCCTATTTGGCACACATGTTCCTCGGTACAATTAGAATTATTTCATCTAAAGAGACAATCTGTATCTATGCAAATAAGCCTTAATTTGCATAATATATGCAAAAATACATATAAAAATTATTAAAAAATATATGTGCAGCCAGCAGAAATACCTAATTTGGTAGAAGTATTCGATAGAAAATGTGGAAACAATTCCAGTAAAAATTGATGTCATACCTATGTAAATAAACATAAAATTTGCATAATTATGGGAGTTATGCAAATTGATTTGTAAACAATGAAACGCCCCTTAAATCTCATCCTAGATAGACATAACCCGTTAGAAAAATTCTATGAAAAAAAATGAGAAAATAATTTGAATAATTGAACCATCTTTATCAGCTAATTTAACTAAAGAAAGTGAAGTAAAAACATTATTTTTAACGTTTTCCTTACACTTTAAGAACTGCATTTTATGATAAAAACTACCAAAGTAGTATGCATATCCTTTGTTAGTAAAAAAAAATGGTTAGTAATAACAAAACACTATTTCTCTATGCAAATACCACCTAATTAGCATATTGTGCATATTAAAGCACGAACGTACCAGATGTCAATGGTCAAGGTCGCCTTAAGAAATTGTATCAGTTTACGCGATAACCCAAGACTGGATTAAGCAAATTTCACCAAACTTAGTCCAAGGATGACGTATGATGGGGCAATTGATTAAGCTGTCTTTAAGTAAAATCAGCAAGAGATCAAAGGTAAAAAAAGTTCAAGGTCAATACAAAAACTTCATTGTTTCCCCCATATCTATGCATTGTCTGAAGGTATTTTCTTGAAACTTAGTGGCTGCTTACATGTGCTACCAAAATAAGATTCTCCAGAGAGTTTGAGGTCAAGAGGTCACAGGTCAAAGGTCAGGTGAAAATGTTAAAATTTCACTTTTTCTTCTCTGTATCTCGCAAATGGATCAAGGTGTCTTCATGGAACTTGGTACTGGCAGGGATTTTCTGGGGAATTTAGCGGTCATTTGTCAAAGGTCAGGGGTCAAAGATCAAGGTCAATTGGGCCCTCAAAATTTCACTATTTCCCTCATATTTTGCAATGCTTGTAGGATTTTTCTTGAAACTTAATATATACATGTATTACCTAATGGGGATTCTATGGGAAATTTCCTGCCAAAAGGTCAAAGCTCTGATGAAAGTGCTATATTTCACTTTTTCTTTCATATCTTGAATGTGAATCAAGGTATCATGAAACTTAGTACATATGTGTGTGCATGTTCTACCTGACAGTGATACCCTTGTTGATTATCGGAAAATGTTAAGCCCTCCCCTCTCAAGTGTTTTTGTTTCCTCTTGAAAAGCAGGAAAGGACATGGAATTCAGTGACATGGTATAGTCATCACTGTCATTGCATTTGATATATGGGTCGCATGAAAGTTAATCTTGATGCACACATGTATAACCTCTGACATTCTTACCTTTTACATTTTTACCTGTGTATTTTTTGTTTTTAATTTTAACCTCTGACATCTTTACACAAAACCAGTTAACCAAATTGTTATTTTTTTTGTTGAAAAAGCTGCAAGATCATGTAGGTCATGATCATCTATACAGGTATTAGCTAGTCTGTGGTGGAATATAACATTCTTTGGACCGCCAGGGAGTTACATTATCCCAAGGGAAAACAATGACAACCAGGGAGAATATGACATTAACGATCCTCATAAATAACAGTAGCATGTGACGATCTATTGACAAATCACATCCTAAAAATTGTAGAGGTCATCTGATATCCTCTTTCATGGCTATGAACATATCATTTCTGCATTGATTTATTGTAGAAATTGACTGATTTTAAGTCAGCGACTAAGATTATTTGACTTAAAGTATACCATCTCCTATATTGTTCACATGACAATTTTTGCATAAATTATTGCCTTACCAAAATGTTATTATGTGTAAATTTCCCAGCATAGTTTCCATGCCATAGCAGCTCATAGTACTGAGGGAACTTTTTTTTTTCAGAAACAGACTTTGTTTCTAACTCAAGCTTGTAAGTTCTTAATGTGTACAGATACCCTAGGGGCTTGCATCCGCATAATTTGCACAAGTTTATAATCAGTTTGATGTAAAAAGCCTCTTATTCGCTTGGTTGCCTACAAAATACAATGAAAATCAGAATTGACACTTTCACTATGGTAGTGTTTTTTGCAATGATTTTCCAACCATGACCTCAGTTGTGTACTGTTTTAAAGGGGAAAACAATCCTTTTGTAAGCAATATTGTTCCGATTTGCATCTGTTCCTATGTAGGCCCTACTGTTATATTTGCATAATCATATTTAAAGAGTGTCACTACCGATTGCTATTTTTCCCACCCTGCAAAGCATTTATGCAATGAGGGAAAATTGATAGTAAAAATTATTTCAAAGATCAATATGTTTCAAAATTTCATGTCTTGTATACTTATTCATGATTTATGCATAAAATGCCTAAGTTAATTAAGTAATATGGAAAATATTAAGCAACTGAAAAGTCTTGGTGTGAGAATATTGTCTTATTCTATTAGCTTTTTGGATATTAAGTTCAAAGCGATTTAAGACATTGTCACATTATTGCATTTTGTTTGTTCTGATTATCGTGTAGGTATTGATATTCATATTATGCAAATAACAGGTTGTTTGCATAGAGACAGTTTGTCTCTTTAGATGACTCATTTGCTTTTGACCCAAGGGACATCCATCCCAGGTTCAAAATTTGTACTACAAGATCCAGTGCTTAATCGATTAGAAATTCTTTCAAAAATGCAGATTTTTACACAATAACTTGCATAATTATGCTAATTTTGTTTATTTACATAGGTATGAAATTAATTTTTGCAGGAGTTGTTTCCACTTACTCTATAGAATACTTCTACCAAATTAGGTATTTCTGCTGGATGCAAATATAATTTTTTACAATTTTCATATGTATTTATGCATATATTACGCAAATTAAGGCTTATTTGCATAGATACAGAGTGTCTCTTTACATGAAAATTTTTTTCAATTGCCCTAGGGAACATCTCTGCCAAGTAGGACATTTGTACTAAAAAATGCAGCATTTACCCCCTTAGCAAGTCTACTATAGGCGCCACGATCGGTGGTAGGTTTTTTTTTTCCGTATAAGAAGACTGCCACCGATTCAAAAAAAAAATAAGAAAACAACGACAAACAACTGGATCATAGGCGGTGTATTCGCGCGTATCCACTGTTCGTAGTCTCGTCGCATCAGACCAGCTGCATCCCAACCTAGGTTATAGGCTACATACTGTAATGCATGAGCCATGACGTTCGCACGCCCGCCTCGTGACGAGAGCATACTAGTGCTGCTGAACAGTGCTAGCAGCGCTCGCGTACTTCTCTCGCACGCCAATGCATGTAGAGCAATATCGACCGTAATGCACGCTTCGGATGTTGAACTACTATAGTAGCCACACAACCAGATGGCAACCATGCAGCTGCATGCAACCAGGGAGGTGCTCCTCCCACCTCCTTGATGCAACACAGTCTGTAGGGCCATGGACGTAGGCGTGAACGAGTGCACCATGCCGAGCACGATACGACTCGTATGAACGTGGAGCTCCGCATGGGTTACCCAAAGATCTAGATAACAAACGAGTTCGTTAACAGCCTTGTACGAGTTTCAGTCGTAGGAATTGCAACCCATTTACCCTCTCCATATTGGCAGTGATTTTGCTCAGTTAGTATAATTCGTTTGTCTCCAGAAAAAACGAAAGGAACGGGTGTCGATTCCCATATTTGCCATATGCAAGTACCTCCCTTAATCTAATGAACATTGCTTTAGATTAATGGTTCAGACCTATTGACCAGATTTCTTTTTGTTTTCATGGGAGATGTGCAAAAAACACAAGAAAGTTCACCTGTTAACAAACATACATCAATAGATTAATAAGACAAGTTTATTCGCTGCCAATTTTATTGATAATTATGCAACATTCATCTCACGAACAGAAAAATGGATTCTTTAATCCCTAATCAAACAATCCCACAGAAAAGGCAAGACATTCTAACAGTTTGCCAGAATAGTACGAAAAGATTTTCACTTTTTTTTTCCAGTGAATAGGACCTTCTTGGAATTGAGTACTGAAGCGGATATTGTACCTTACCAAATCATTTTCACACGTTGGTAAGAATGTGTAAAACCTGAAGTGTGCCGTGATCCTGAATGAATTTTACTACTGTATTTATGAGCCTGTAACTAATGTTGTTCGAAAATAACGTTGCTTATCATGTCATTGTGCTTAGCAGGGGCCAGATATGAAGCCATTAACTTGACAAAGATGGAAAAAAGGTGAGCAAAATAAATAGAACTATCTTTACGAAAAGGAAGGGCTGAACTCATTTTGATTTCTGCAAATATGAATGGTGTTTAAATGGTAATAAAATATACAAAAGAATCTTAAAGAAAAATATCTCAGGAAATTATTCAAATTGTCGGCATCATATGCCCAATTATGTTTGAACTTTCAAAGGCTACAGTATGTTAACATCTGATAGACCTGGGCTTCAGAAGTGCTCTGATATGTAGGCCTATGTCCTGCGAGATTTATAGTTAGTAAACATTGGGTTGTCTTCAATTAAAGTACGGTTTGCTTAATCTATTCCTGTGAGGTAACTGAAGTTAAAAGGTAAAATTTCCTTCAATACGAGATGAACTTTCAAGTTTTCAATCTCCGCCTATACGGTCCTTATATAACCTTGCGTGTCTGATAATGTTTATTAGTCCAGGCTAGGCTCCATAGAAAGTGCACCTAACCTTGTTTTTTGATATATACAATGTTTTTTGATGGTTTCTTGTCAATTCGAGGGTGCTGATTCCAAATCCGATTGATGCCACTCGCGTAACCTTGAGCATTTTCGGCAAAACGCAAAAATCCAAAATGGCCGCCAGATATGCTAATTTGGCCATGATAATCCCAGTTATGTCAATTTTATGACAAATTATTCCATCAAAGTTTTTAAAATTTTTGTTCCTTGAGTAATTCTACTTGCACATGCAAGAAATTTTTCATTTGAAGAGGTACATTTAGTAATTTAAGCTTATTTTCAATTCAAAATGGCCGCCACTCCTATACTCATGTACTATATGAATGGCAAAAATTATGCATAGAAATAGAAGACGAATTTTCAGTCACATACCTACGCTTTTATCTAGTTTTGCATGTGCAATGCATATCTGATGAGTGCCACTAGCAAAACAAGCAAACAAACAAGCAAACAAACAGAAAGTTTATTGTTTTTAGGCTTATTGTATTCTTCTTAATACAAAACTTCAAAATGGATGCCATTCATATACCCCTGCACAATATGAACGGCAGATCGTGTGAAATAAACAGATTTTCTTTTCTTTTTTTTCTGTCACTCAGGTACACTGTTTACCAATTTGTGTACTGATTATAAATCAGAAGGTTGTTACTCACAAAGGCTGTTTTATTTTTGATGCAAATATCCAAATTTGCTACCTCAATCTGAATTTTCCCCTATGTATTTGGAAAAATCCACCAAAACTTGAACTGACGCCAGCATCAAGATCGTTTATCAGGAATTATGAGATGTGAACATTTGATACTTGCTTGCCTTGAGATGTTCAACATCAAAATATTCATTCTGATTTACTGAATTAAAAGGCTGAATCCTAGATGATGACACAAAAGAAATTTCCAATCAACTGTCCTGTTTTACATTATCTAAAAGCGATACTATACAAACTTTTCAGTCCCCTCATCCGAGAAAGAACATGAGGCAGGGGAAAGTGGAAAAAAGGACCACCTCACTTCCTGTTGTCAAATCTCTGAAATGAAAACAATGCACCAAGGTTTTTAATGTTAACCTAGATGAATTATATATGGTATACGGATGAATTTTACCACCGTTTTTTCGGAGTGAATGTGTTTGAGTATAGGCCTATGATGTCGAGGGAGACTCTGAGATCTGTACAGTGCTGCCTCATTCTGAAAGCAGTGTTATAACAACTTTACACTGCTTGTCTTTAATCTTCAGCATTTGCAGATTCAGGATTGCTCTCGGTAACCAGACCAGCTGTGTTAGGACTCTGAATGATGGCCTCCTTAATGGTGGCTGTAAACTAACTCCATTAGGGGTCTTTTTAACATATATGTGGTGGCATTACATTCACTTCACTTAGGAAGGTTTGCAGATGATCTTGCCTTTGACGTCTCATAGAAAGTCCTTGGATGACATGAGCCGAGTACTGACCCATCTCAAGACAACAGTGGAGTACTTCATCTTCTGGAGACTTTGCCCCAACCTTTATTTGATTATCATCAGACCAATGCCTTCTATCTTAGTAAACATCTTGCCAACGCTAAGTTCAAGGTAGCCCTCAGTGGCAAGCCTTCCAAGCATAGGCTAAGGAAGTCCACCCTCCTTCACTGGCACTCGGTCACTCTCCCTCACACTGGAAGGAAGGATGGCAAGTGTCACCAGTGCCGTCAACGCATACCCTGACCTTCCAAACACGATAGCATGGGGGGGGGGGCATTTCATGAAGCGTTTTGTCTGACAAATTTGTCTGACAAATTTGCTCTCAGCCAATCAGATGCAAGGATTTAATAGCTTATAACAGTTTGTCAAAAAGAAAAGATCTGACAAAACACTTCATGAAATGCCCCCTTGAACGACCTGCCATCAACGCGCCTGAAATCCCACAAGCCTAGATTTCCCTACTGTAACTTGAAAGCTTTGACCCCAAAACAGGTTGGTGCAGATGCTGGTCTGATGTCATCTCTGATACCACCCAAGTTACCTACAACACTGTCTCTTGCCTGGCAACAAAGCCACAGGGCTTCAACGGGTGGTGATCAAGCAAGTCTTCATGTCTTCATCCTGTTTCTATGGCAAATCATCGCCCTCTGACCCCTGAGGAAGTGCTGAACATCACCAGATGTGGTTGCAATTAAAACAATTGCAGGATTAATATGCATCTTTAGCCTGAGAATTCTGCAAATTTGGGGTTGATGTCGCTTGCTGCTAAACATACAATTAAAGGGTTCTTTAAAGACAATAAAAATGACAGTTTTAGTTTTAAGACAAGACTGAATGAGATCATGATGTCAAAGTGTATATTATCAACACCTGGGAACTGTGAGAGAACTGAAAGAGGTATCTCACATTGCTCCTTGGTTGATGTTTAATGAACAGTTTGTACGGTATTGCATTAGGACAGTTTCGTTTTATGCCTTCAACAGTTTTTGTTGTTTTAATTCAAGAAGAAAATCAGGTTTGCTCGATAATATCAAGGCTGCACTTCTAAATGAAATCATGTCAAAGTGACGGAGGTTATTATGATCCATTTCGAACTCGCCTCAAGACTGCTCCCTCCCCCCCCCCCCCCCAACTCCTTACTGGAAAAAAAATCTACAATGTAAAGGGTTTATAGTTGTGTCATTAATGTCCGATGTGTTTTTGTCTGCAACTATGTATCTCTGCACTTACTGTATGGGATTTTTCTGTACTTTGTTAATATGGTTTTAGGGGAATGCGTATTTCAAGCTTTGCTTTCTAGCTTCCCCTCCATTTTTAACATCATTTGTTAAATACCATGTATCTAGGCTCATTAATATATTGTTTTAGTATTACATTTTTATATTCAACCTGCATGTAGAATATGATGGTATATTGATTCCTTGCGTGACGTTTAGTGAACTTATATTGTTGAGACTTTTGTTGAGACAAAATGAAATATATAAGAAATTGTGTTCAACATCGTAAGGTTTATGAATATTAAATGCTCATATTTGTAAGCCCCCTATGTATTGTAAGTGACACCCAACATATTGCACATGCAACACTTTATGATAGCGTAGGTACGGGACTGGAAATACAGTAAATTGGTGCTATATTTCCATGCATATGTTTTGCCATTCATATAGTATATAAGCATAGGAATGGCGGCCATTTTGAATTAAAAAAATGAGCTTTAAATGCTAAATGAACCTATGTGAAATGAAAATTTGCTTCCAAATGCAGATGGAGTAACTCTAGGAACAGAAATGTACAAAGTTTGGTGGAATAATTGGTCATATAATGCACATTATTGTGTTTATCACAGGCGAATTAGCATATCTGGCGGCCATTTTGGATTTTTGCATTTTGCCGAAAATGCTCAAGGTTACGCGAGTGGCATCAATCGGATTTGGAATCAGCACCCTCGAATTGACAAGAAACCATCAAAAAACCTTGTATATATCAAAAAACAAGGTTGGGTGCCTTCTAGCCTGGACTATTACTGCCCCCCCCCCCCAAGGAAAAACGCAGTATCTGACATTTTTGTCGATTTTCACTTTTTTGCATAAATATAGTCAGTGGGCAATCCTTGTTCATATGACATATTCAGATTTTTGAACAAAAAAATGTTTGGAAAGGTACTTTTTCGTAACTGCCAAACGCAGTATCTACACTTAACTTGCACTTTCCCCAAGGAAAAACGCAGTATCTACATGATGAATATTTCCCCAAGGAAAAACGCAGTATCTACAAAGCTAGTCTTAATTACCAGACACTGTTATTTATATATGTGAATACTTTGCCGGTTGTTCTGTAATTTGAACGTAAATTACTTTCTTTAGATATACTTGCTCAATAATAAAAACATAATGTTCAAAATATCTAAACGAAACAATAATGATTAGTAAATATCTTGATGAGATCGTGATCCTTATATAAAACACAGTGTGTGATTAAGACTAACCGAGTGCACATTAAAACAATACAGCACAATACTGACAATATTGCAGCTAGCTAGCTGCACTGTGAGCATGCAGTCAGCACAGGGCCCGGCTAGACAGCATACAGTGGGAGTGTGTACTTGGATTAATAAAATGTTGTCGCGGGGAAAATTACTCGTGAGCCTAGCCCTCAAGAAGAATTTATCTGCAGATAATGAGTAAGTTATTCAAAACTATTTCAGTATAGAAAGAATAAAGCTGATCGTTTGTTACACGAAGCGAGGTAAACACAAATGCATGTTTGTCACACGAAGCGAGGTAAACACAAATGCATGTGTTTACCTAACTATACACAGCCCAGTCGCCGCTGTACATACATACGTAGAGCGTAGCGTATTAAAGGTGCATGGTCCCGGGGTGGTATTCTGTAAGGATCCTAGGACAGCTCTCGCTCCTAAATGCGCGATTGGTATTCTGTAACACCGCGCGTAGGAGGAGAAATAGGATAGTGACGTCAGGGATCCTTATTTCTCTCCCAGTTTAGGATAGGGGCGTAACTTAATATGTAAATTAGATGTAATTAGATGTTAATGAGATCTTAAGATAAGTGGTATTCTGTAAGCACAAGTAGGATCAAGTTTAGGAGCAAAAGTAAGGATAGCCTCTAGGCAATCTTTCTCTGGCGATTATGCCGGGCTAAATTGCGTATATAGGCCTGCTGACGACCCACTGTCTCTTATTTTGTTTGTTCGTGAACAAGAAAATAAATACATGAATCGTTATAACAGAGTTATCTGTTCCTCTCATACTGAGGATTCTAAAACTGCAGTTTATAATGTTCGAAACAGTTGTATTCTTTATCTAGCTGGTATGTGTTTATTTGTGTTTTGTTCGCCATTTTCAATTCAATTCACACTTCATTTTATTCGGCACAAAAGAAATAATAAGAACATTATGTACACAATATAACAACAAAAGCTATTATAATTATAATTAATATTGTAATAATGATAATTATTATTAATATTATCATTGTCATTATTATTTTTATTATTATTATTATTATCATTATCATTATTATTATTATTATCATTATTACTATTATTGTCATTATTGTTGTTATCATTATTATTATGCTCAACGTCTGCCCGAACGTCATGCGGACGCAGTGCAAGTAGCCTACCTTTGCCGCCCACATAACGTGACCCTCGAAGTCGTTGCTATGAAGATCTAGTAACCAAAGAAAAAGAAACGTACGCAGTGTGCTTCTAGGTCGCGTGAAGAATAAAGCAGGGTCGACTGAACGTTTTAAAAGCGTGGGGTTTCATGAGCTAACAAGAAAAAAAAATAAAAAAAGGTCCTCAGCTCCTCTCACCCTTTCCATTTCTGGGTTTCTTCTGCTGACAAGCGAATTAAAAAAAAAGTCTACATTGGAAAAACATAACCTTACCGCGCTCCGCACACTTCAAGATCTCTATCTATTTCTATTTAATAGTAGTGCCACTTACGCACTTGCGGGTTAAAAAAAAAATTGTGGGGGCCCAAAGTGATGACACCTTATGTATTTCTTTGTATGGTGCCCAAAAGGTGTGGGGGCCTGAGCCCCCATACGGCCCCCACGGTTCCGCCGGCCATGTAAAGTACTAGTAACGCAACGATCCATACGCTCACATTATTGTTAAGACGTACGTAGTGTGTGACGCAACCCGGTGACCTAACAGTCCATGTGCATGGGTTAGCATTTTTTTTTCAAAATGTAAACTTACGTGTTTATACGGTTACAGCTCGTTATTCCGAAGGTTCGTTATTCCGAAGGCTCTTCCAGTCCGAAGATTCGTTATTCCGAAGGTTCGTTATTCCAAATTTCATTTTCGAATTAACAAATCTTCGGAATAACGAACCTTCGAAATAACGCCACAAATATTCGGATTAACGAACCCCTTTTCATTTTCGGATTAGCGAACCTCTAGGTATGGAGAATTTGTGTGTTTCGGATTAACGAACCTTCGGAATAACGAACCTTTGGAATAGCGAACCTTCGGAATAACGATCAGCACCCGTATACAAGGATATCATGGAGCTATAGTAGCTCCATGTTTATATCTTTGTTTAATCTATCAGTAATCTCCTTTATTTATTCTGTTATCATTGCCCTGCATGTTAGTCTATACTACCATACAGATAGGGGAGAGCTAGCGGGGTGAATTAAGTGGGACAAAAATTGTGATTTGATGAAGTTTCTCGAATAACTTTCTAACATTTAGAATGGAGCACACATGTATCGGACCAAAAGACTTTTGATGCTAGCCATATAACGGGTTGCTACGCTATATTCCTATAAGTCTCATATTTGTGTTATCATTGTTTTTTTTTTCCTGGGAGAAGTGGAACATTGGTTTGGTTTAAGTGGGACAAACAGTTAACTATTAGCAAGACATTATTACAGGCATATCGATCATAGAATAATGTGAGCGCATGTGTTGTGTGTGTCTGTGAGTGCATCTATTATTATTATTATTATTATTTATATTTATTTAGGAAAATCTTATATATTTTATAATAACTTTGAATTAAGGGCGAAGTTTGGCATGCAGTGATGATATCCCAGTTTACCCCAACATCCTCCAAAAGTTCAAAATTTGAGCGAATTTCTGCAAAAAACCTTAAATGCTAATTAATGGAACTCGTAAGGTCACATCTATTATGGTGGGCTAAGTGCGTGCTAAAGCTTTGATAATCAAAATTGTATTCTTAACTGTAAAATTAGACTGACAATACATTTTAACTCCTCGCACAGTAGAGCTGCGTGAAGCGCATGTTTGAGCAATGTAGATCTTGGGCGCGCATTGCGTAAAATTAGCCAGATGATTGGCTTATAGATACTGCGCCGGGCGTGTCCTGTCTTTCCTCATTAATATTCATTATTCATAAATGACTGTCCTAGGATAGGCTTAGGACAGGCTTACAGAATACCGATTTTGCCTGTCCTAAGGGTATCCTATTTTCTGTCCTACGCGCGCTCCTAGGATCGAAATAAGGATCGCGCTTACAGAATACCACCCCCGGTGTTTTAGTCAAATGCGTACGCGGGCGCACGGCGCAAGTTTCCTATAGAGACCTACGCTATCAACTTCTCTTTGGCGCTTACGCTTTGGCCCACTTTCCCGAGTCCGAAGAAGTCCGATTCACTTTAGTCAGTGGTCCGATCACAGTTCGGCTCATGATTCGGCTGAGGGGGAAGACAGCTTTAGCAAACTTCTTTTGTGATGTCATAATAACAAGCACATAATATTATGCACGCACCCTGGCATTACTACAGACTGCGCGATGCACAAAGAAGACAGCAAAGGCAACGTAACTTAGCAACATCTACGCACTTTACGCTTGATGACAGCTCAACTTCGGTAATCTTCGTATCAATGCTAATGGTGATCGGCAGCATCATCAACAGCGCCATCTACACTACCGGGACTATGCCCCTTTAACAGCGTCTGGTCGGGCTAGTGTTTACCTCGCTTCGTGTGACAAACGATCAGCTTCATTCTTTCACATTCTACCACGATGATGAACATCTTCCGTACTATTTCAATATTAACTTGTTGTGAAGTAACTTTGTTAGGCCTAGACCCTAGTCAAAATTTCTCAGGCTCCGAATCCGAAAGTTTCGACGAAAGGCAATAGATCTAGCCTAGCCCTATTGGCTATCCTGGGTTTTAGGGGTCTAAATTGTATTTTGGGCTGCTAACTTCAGCACAGGCATAGATACGGACTATGGAAAGCCAAAATGGTTTCACCATAACCCTAACCCTAACCTAAACCCTAACCCTAAACCCTAACCCTAACTCTAAAACCCTAACCCTAACCCTATAACCCTAACCCTATAACCCTAACCCTAATCCTATTTGGCTTTCCATAGTACCTATGCCTGTGCTGAAGTTAGAAGCCCAAAATAATTTAGACCCCTAAAACCCAGGATAGCCGACCTGACAGTTATTTGTGTTGTGTTGGATAAACGTCAGGTTATGTAGGCCTACCGTATTAAACATGTTAGACCCTGTAGATCTAGCGATAAGTCTAAGTCTGAGACTTGTCTAGACAGTAACGTTTGAGTCTTGCGTCTCTTTTCTAACGTTAGACTTAAGTTAACGTTAATCAGAACTTTCAGTTTCAGGGTCCGTATTCCGAAAGTCTAAAGAAAGATCTAGTGTAGGACTAGAATAGGCCTAATGATAGGGCAGGCCTGTTTATAAAACTAAATAAGAAGTCTAAAACTAAAACTTAACCACTTAGAATCCTAAGTCTAGTGAAGTGTCAATGTTCAATTATCTACTCCATACCATACTGTCTTAAAATTAGAGGGTCTAAATAGCTGACAATAGATTATGTGAAAAAAGAGTAAATGGACAAAATAGAGACAGTTAAGAATAAGTTGTATTTTAATTCTTATCTAGACCCTAGTGAGACTGGGTTGCGTAAAATGCATGCATGATCCCATGCTGCATGCTAACGTTACAACTTACAAGTAAAAAAAAAGTTACATTACAAATTTACATGACATACAAAAACTTTGGTTTGATCCAGAAGGAATAGGCCTAGAGAGCGGATGTAACTTTGATCTAGACCTCGATCGAGTATTGTTTCTAATTAAAGAGTCCTGTCTCGTGTAGGACTTAGACTAAACCTTCTAACTGTTAGGCTAGGCTATTTTTTTTTTCTGTCTGTAGGCCTATCGTGCATGTACAGATCGATGTACACGTATAGCCTGAGGCTGTAGACTCGTGTAGCCTGCTACGTGTAGCCAGCCTAGAATAAACGATATGTAAAAACTAGCCTAGATCGATCTAGGTCCAGACATCCGATTTAAATTCATTTTGGTCTAGACAGACTCTAGCCTGGACTGTACAGATCTAGATCTAGATGCTAGTTAGCGGCTAGGCCATGTAGCACCACATTACAGCCCTGGCAAGTTTCATATTAAACACGTAACGTTACAGCTAGATTGGTCTGGGAATGTTTTACTTTTTAGGTTTGAGCTGCAATCTGAAAAAGCAAAACGTTACAAGAACGATCTGTTATTTGTTAAATGTGCATGGTAACCGTGTTTTAGTCAAATGCGTACGCGAGCGCACGGCGCAAGTTTCCTATAGAGACCTACGCTATCAACTTCTCTTTGGCGCTTACGCTTTGGCCCACTTTCCCGAGTCCGAAGAAGTCCGATTCACTTTGGTCAGTGGTCCGATCACAGTTCGGCGCATGATTCGGCTGAGGGGGATGACAGCTTTAGCAAACTTCTTTTGTGATGTCATAATAACAAGCACATATGCACGCACCCTGGCATTACTACAGACTGCGCGATGCGCAAAGGAGACAGCAAAGGCAACGTTACTTAGCAACACCTACGCACTTTACTCTTGATGACAGCTCAACTTCGGTAATCTTCGTATCAATGCTAATGGTGATCGGCAGCATCATCAACAGCGCCATCTACACTACCGGGACTATGCCCCTTTAATGTTATGAAGCCTGCTCTGTAATCAGGGCATTAAAATGGGGGGATGGAGGATGCATCCCCCAGGGCTCAAGGTTGAGGATGGTGTATCATGAATACTTGTACAATGATGTATACATGCCATGCATACCCGCTGTAGATACTGCGTTTTTCCTTGGGGAAATTCGTTCCATTGTAGATACTGCGTTTTTCCTTGGGGAAATCAGTCAATAGACCGGTTTACTAATGATATGCATAATGACGTCAACCCCACGCGACCCTAGTGATTGTAACTAAGTCGGGCAAGCGAAATAAGCGCGGACGCGCGCGCCACACTGTTTTTGCATTCAAAAAAAAAATGAGAATGCATTTGGATATCCCTTTCTCCTTGGTGCTGTACATACATTCCACCAGAGAATTCAAAATACTGCAGTGATTCCATATTTGATGACATATCAAGTGATTTGATATTTCTGACGAACCAATTCAATTTGCCTTTCTGTCTGGTAGGAGACTTTAACGCGAGAACTGGAAGTTATAGTGAAATATTAACTGATGAAGATGGATTTAACAGTTTCATACCTCAGTATGATCAAAATTTTGAAGAGTTGTTGTGTACATCTGATCTCTCTCATACAGTTGTATGTCCAGATAGGAATAACATGGACAAAGTAATCAACAATCATGGAAAACAACTTATTGAATTGTGCAAATGCTTTAGAATGGTAATTCTCAACGGAAGGTCGAAGTCTGATAGACATGGGCATTATACGGGTGCGAATTCGAGCACAATTGATTATTGTGTGGCTTCATTTGATTTGTTGCGTACGTTTGAAGACTTTTCTGTTGACATATTTGATCCACTGTTGTCTGACAAACATAGTCCTATTATGCTAACATTATCGTTGTATACAAATTCGGCTTCTAGGACGATATTTACAGAAACAAAAGATTGTCAAACAAAACCAGTGACTAAAGTTAAATGGTCAGAAAGTTTATCGAAGGAATTTAAGAACAACATTAATTTAGATGGCGTTGTTAAATTGTACATAAAAATGACCAGCATGTCTACTTGTGAAATTTCGCAAGAACAATTAGATGATTTAGTGTCGTCTATCCAGCAACTATATCTAGACGCAGCGGAAAGTTGTAGTATGGTTAAAACTTATTGTAATAAGGAGAAGAAAGTATACAAAAATAATCATTCTAAACCATGGTTTAATAGTAGGTGTAAAAAGTTACGCTCAAAAAATTTTCGCCTGAAACGTTTGCTTAAATCTGAGAAAACTTTAAACAGGAAACAGATCTCAGAGGAGTTGATAAAGCAAAAACGTATTCATAAGAAGGAGTTAAGAAAGGCAAAAACTCAATACAATAGTATCCTACATTCAAAATTGCGTAATGCTAAAGTTACTCAACCGAGGGAATACTGGAATATGCTCACCTCGTTAAATGATAAAAGAAATGAAATTGATATAGACCTTAACGTACTTGAAGAGCATTTTAGAAATCTTAGTCAGACTAAGGGCACCGAAGAATCTCCTTTATTCCAGTTAGTCCAATAAATGAAGATTTGAACAAACCTGTTGATATTGACGAATTAATCACGCAAGTTAAACGTTTGAAGAATGGTAAAGCTTGTGGAGTTGATCAAATTCTGAACGAATTTCTGAAAAACTCTTCTGGCCGTTTGCTATCTTGCATTGTCGTATTATTCAATATTGTTTTAGACAGTGGTGTCGTTCCTTCTGATTGGACAATTGGACTAATAAGACCTTTGTATAAAAAAAAGGAGACGCAAAAGACCCCAATAACTATCGAGGCATCACTTTGCTCAGTTGTTTAGGGAAGCTCTTTACAAGCATATTGAATAAAAGGTTAACGTCTTATCTTGAGGACAATAATTTACCTGGAGAAGAACAAGCTGGCTTTAGAAATGGCCATTCAACTCTCGACCATATTTTTGTTTTACATTCCATAATTGATTTGTATCTAGCCGAAGGTGAAAGAGTATACTGTGCGTTTATTGACTATAAAAAAGCATTTGATTTAGTAGATAGATCAGCTCTATGGATGAAACTTTTTAATGCAAATGTTAATGGAAATTTTTTTAAAGTTATACATAACATGTATGGCCAGGCAAAATCATGTGTAATAAAAGATAAGGAAGAGTCCTCCCTATTTCAATGTAATATCGGGGTTAGACAAGGAGAAAACCTTTCACCCATGCTGTTTGCCCTCTTTCTCAATGATTTCAGTAACTTTCTAAAATGCAAATGTCATGGCTTGGATTTAATGCCAAAAAAGCTCAACACACATGCCAGACAAAATGAAATCCAAGTGTACATTAAACTTTTCACGTTACTCTTTGCAGACGACACCTTGATTCTAGCTAAATCACCGGGTGACTTGCAGAATGCGTTAAATGCACTATCTGAATATTGTTACAACTGGTCATTACATGTTAATTCAGACAAGACAAAAATTGTTATCTTCTCTAGAGGTAAAGTTAGGAAACTACCTTCCTTTCATTTCAACAATAGCGAATTATCTGTAGTAGATGATTACGTATATTTAGGCACAACATTCAATTATAATAATACATTTAAAAAAGCGCAGATGAAACAGTTGAATCAAGCCAAAAGAGCTATGTATAGTTTGTTATTAAAATCACAATCATTGGATCTACCTATTGATATACTGTTAGAATTATTTGACCAACTTGTCATTCCAGTTCTTCTCTATGGCAGCGAAATCTGGGGGTTTGAAGTTATACGTGACCTCGAAATATTTCATGTCAAGTTTTGTAAACAGATTTTGAAATTACATAAGTCAACGGCAAATTGTATGGTGTTAGGCGAACTAGGTAGATACAGTCTTGACAAATATATTATCAATAGAATGATCAATTTTTGGAATAATTTAGAACACTCTGGAGAAAACAAACTTTCGGGAATGATATATAGAGTTTTGAAAGTTTTGTATAATGAAAATGTATATCAGTGTTTGTGGCTGAAAAAAATAAAAACTACCATTGATATGTTGGGAATGTCAGATTTGTGGTTTAAATGCGAAACGACAAATAGTACTTGGATAAAATGTTCAATTGATCAACGTTTGAAAGATTGTTTGTCTCAAAACTGGTACTCTGCTACGTATAATAATCCTCAATGCATTAACTACAGAATCTTTAAAAAGTCTCTTCAATTAGAAAAATTTATTACTGATCTTCCTAAAAAATATCGAATACGTTTTTGTAGATTCCGCTGCCAAAATCATCGTCTTCCTATAGTTACAGGGAGATATGAGAATGTTAAGAGAAGTAAAAGAGTATGCAATCTTTGTCAATCACAACTAATTGGAGATGAATTCCATTATTTGTTTGTTTGTCCGGCTCTTTCCACGGAGAGAAAATTGTATCTAGACAGTAACTTCACAAAAAGGCCAAATACTTTCAAAATGGAAAAATTATTTAATACAACCAACTTAGGCACACTTTTAAATCTGGCTAAATATTGCAATACCATAATGCTTCGTTTTTAATCTTCTTTAGTCATGTAATTAATTAAAATAGTTTGGCTAATCATCAAGCAATTGTTTTTTGTAATACTTTGTCGTGTATATAATGTACAAAATTTTACAATTATTGTTAATTTTTGTTTTCTGTTGCTGCTGGTGCCCTGTTACGCATCATTGTTTTACTGTTAAAGTTCACCTTTAGATGTATTAATATGCCAAATAATTTCACATTATTTCTTATCTAAGGTTATACAAATTGATTTTCGATATACATAACTTTTTCCTCTATGTGTAAATATGTTTTATACTTCAGTGTAAATATGTTTCATCATATTACTGTGTAAATTAGTTTCAAACTGGATTAAGTGTAAATATGTGTAATAGTGTAAAAGTGTTTAAAAAAATCTGCATCAAAGTGTAAATATGTTTCATGTTAATAATTATGTTGAAATTGCGTTCTCCAATACCCTAATGGGGTGACATGAGAATAAAATTACTGTCATTACTGTCATTACTGTCATTACGCGTCTATTGTCTACGATCATTACTCGCTGCGGATAATCGACAACTTTTGTTTGCTATAATCTTGCTTTGAGATGGCGTCAGCTTCAAGTTCTAGCCAAAGTTCGAGCAAGCCATGGAAGAATTGGACAGTTAAGGAATTAACTGAGTACTTTAGGGATATAGGTGTGAGCACAAGCGGCTACAACAAGGAGAAACTCATCAAACTAGTGCGTCTGCCGTAGCCGATTTGGATTTGCCCATCGATCCCGACCTCTCCCGGGCGGACAACGGCCGGTCACTACTGCAGGAGAAGCTCGTTCTGGTAGGCTGCTCGTTCTCCGATCCTAACAAGCTCGCTGGGTTTACATCCAACTTCGAGAGTATTCCAGATTTTGGACTCTTTGACGTGTTCAACTACCTTATCATCAGTCGGACTGACTATGACTGGAAAAGCTAAAGGGATAGGCTACAAGTCATTTGAGGACTACCGTCTTTTCGCGGATGGGGGTGTTTCAAGCCTGAAGTTCAATGAGGTTTCGGAAACGAGCCCTTTTCGTGTTTTCCTTAGTGAGGTTAGGCCGACCGGACATACCTCAACAAACCAACGTACCAGGCCTGTGTCGTGATGAATAAGTCAACGGGAGAAATAAATGTTGCCTACTGCGAATGTCAGGGAGGTTAGGTCTATCATTGTTTTTGTTTTTAATTTTAGGTCTACGTCTAGATCTACTCTAGATCTAGATCTAGGCTATATAGGGCTAGGCCCCCTAACTGTTATTGTTAATAGAAAAATAGGTCAAAATCGTCATTCTATTTCATGAAGTCTAATCAGTCTGAGTCTAACTTAAAAAGAAAATCCTTGGAAACATATCGATTATGAGAGATTCGTTGTCTAGTTTAGATTTCACAATCAATCATAATACTTAAAATCATTGAAGTTTGAAGTGATGCGGTCATACTGTTGTATGTTCCGTAGCAGCAGTGTTTTCCACCCATTTTCAGAACTACTGAAGACAAAATCGAAGCCAAAATTCAATAAAATTGAAACTATAGTCCATATTGCGTTTGATCACAGCAGAATTTCCCTCATCTAAGGTTGGGAATTGATTTAGAGCCACACGAAATGCCAGGAGGTGAAGTCGAAGTTGATGCATCGCACACATGTACACAACATACACGTAAGTCTACATGTGGGGACGTGTCGGGGACGGCTGCAGCAGCCGACGTTGCAGGCTCGCATCCTTTGTTTGCCCGAGGTTGCGGCCGTGTGCAAAATTAAAGATCTGTGCATACATTAGTAAACCGGCCTATTACATGGGGTTTCCCCAAAGTATCTACATTTTCATCAATAACTTAAAAACAAAACAAAAACACAAAATGATATTTCCCAGGAAAATTGGTAGCTAGATAGACTAAAATTCCACAATGAAGGAATTTTTCAAAAGAGTATATTTTCCAGGGGCTTTGGGAAAAATATAAAATGGTGAATATCTCGGTTGTTGAGAAATAGAGCTGGATGTAGATACTGCGTTTTTCCTTGGGGGGCAGTATATTGTTTACTCTCCAAAGGAATGGGGTTAGACATAAAAGATAATATTCTATATGGTCAACTGGAATTACGGAACATAATAATCATGTTACTAGAGTCCACAAAGATTGTCATAGAGACACATACGGAGAAAAAAACTGTGCTTGTTTGTTTAACCTTGTTTGCTTTGTTACTGTTTTATGTTAAGGTTTTTAACACAATCCCGAAACTGATCTCGCGGAATAAATTTATTCAAGTGAATAAAACTATATTCATCTTTATCCAGCAATTTGTTCTCAATAGTGTTTTGATCAGAGGAAAACTAGTGTGTTAGTTGTCGCATGTCACAAGTTATCCCGGGTTACATGAAGAGCTGTCACTATACCTTGCCACTACAACTCGACTTCTGTGGAAACCGTTCTTCGTTATTCTGCCAAGTACCATTATATCCCCCCCCCCCCCCGAAAAAAAAAAAGCGCAAGCGCGCGAAACCGAGCGCTTTAAAAGTTCAATCGTGTGCAGTGGATGAAGTTGGGGGAGACAAATCATTTTGTCCACCAAGCAATTCCCGAGATGAGGACAAATCTCGAACTTTCTTTAAGAAAAATTGGACAACTACCGCCAGAATTATGCACCGGATCGCTGAATTGCAATCATAAATATGCAAAAGCTACTGGGTCCCTTTCGATAGACTTTGTACACTTTAGAGATTGACGTTTTATTTCCTTACATTTATCAAAGAGTGTGCAGCAGATCTTTCACTTACAAAAGCTCCCTCATATGCAGAGGCGTCGATGGAGGGGGAGGGGGATGGTTCCCCCATAAATGTATTGGGGACAAACAGATCATTTTGCTCCTCCTCGTAACTCCCGAGATGTGGAACATGTTCTTACTTTTTTTGATAGAAGACTGTCTAAATATTTCACTCCAAGATGGCTGAATTTTAATTCTGAAAATACAAAATCTCCCTCGCGTAAGAGAGGGATATAGGCCTAACCCCTCCCATACCCTCCTCGTTCAATTATTTCTACTTAATACACTTTAGATTGACAGATTTGAAAATGTTTCATCCAAAGTGTGCACCCCCCTTAATTTTCAAAGCGAAAAAATGCAGCTACAAACGGCAGTTTTGGGACTGTAAAATGTCAAAAATTTCAAGCTCGCTCGCATCAGGGAGGTGGGAAGAGAAACACCTCCCTGCTCACATTTAATCGTTATGTCATTCTCCTGATGTTGCTGCCAGTAATTGCCAGCAGTTGCGCCCGGTGCGCCCCCACCCCCATTAATTTCCTAAGCGAAAAAAGTACAGCTACAAACGGCAGTTTTTGGACTGTAAAATTGTCAAAATTTTCAAGCTCGCTCACTTAGCTCGCTCTCATTAATCGTCATGCCATTCTCCTGATGTTGCTGCCGGGTAATTACCAGCAGTTGCGCCCGGTGCGCCCCCACCCCTTATTTTTCAAAGGGAAAAAGATATAGCTACAAACGGCAGATTTTTGACCGCTGTACAATGTCAAAATTTTCAAGCTCGCTTTCTTCGCTCGCTCGCATTTAATCGCTATGCTATTCTCCTGATGTTGCTGCCGGGTAATTGCCAGCAGTTGCGCCGGGTGCCCCCCCCCCCCCCCCTTAAATTTCAAAGCTGAAAAATGTAGATACAAACGGCAGTTTTTGGACTGTATTATAAAATGTCAAAATTTTCAAGCTCGCTCGCTTCGCTGGCTCGCATTGAATCGTTATGTCATTCTCCTGATGTTGCTGCCAGTATTAGATTGCCGGCAAATGCGCCCGGTGCGCCCCCCTTAATTTCCAAAGCGAAAAAAAAAAATATAGGTACAAACGGCCGCTTTTGGACTGTAAAACAATGTCAAAATTCATGATCGCGTTCATGATCTTCAGTGTAAGAATTAAGACAAGAAGTTTCTCTAAATGATACCATTTTATAGGCAAAATTGTTCAATAATAATCTTCATAAATGTACTACTACCTTAAACATGTTGGACTGTTTCAAGTCGATAGAACACGCAAAAAAATGAATCAAATTGCACCATTTACAACATCAATATGCAAAAAGTTCTCACTGTGGGAGGGGAAAACCCCCCTCCCACACCTTCCCCCCCCCCCCCCTCGCTCACATCGCTCCCTCGCATCTAACCGCTCCCCCTAAGATCAAATCCTGGCTACGCCGGTGATAGGCCCCACTATCTAGTAGGCCTTCACAGTGATGTCGCACAGGCGGAGCAAGAGCTGAAATACCACGATATAGTCATTCAATTATCTATGAATATTTCTTTTTCTTACTTGTTTTTTTATAGGAAAAAAATCCCAAATTTCACCAAAAGTGTGCACCAGATCGCTGAATTTGAGGTCTGAAAATGCCAAATTTTCCTCGTGTGGGAGGGGGATACCAAACTCAAAGTCCCTCCCCTACCCCCCATCATTCAAACGGAACGATTCCCCTGTGATGATTGCTTTACTGACTTAAATCAAGAAAATTGAAGAATACGATTAAAAGCTAGAGGATAATATCTACTACGTTATTCAAGAAATGGATATCCTTATAAGCATTTTATTGAATTTATTTGGGCATTATTCAGGGCTGCGCTACGTTTTTGAAAGGGGGGGGGGGCAAAATCGCCTGTCAGTCAAGAAGAAAGAACATCAAAAGACAAGAGAAACCACAACAAAAAAAGTCTTCATACTTTTAAGGTCTGATTTTCCGCCGAAAGTCGGCTGACAAGAAACAAACAAACAAACAAACAAACAAAAACAAGAACAAAAAGTCGTCATATTTTTGCTGCCACTTCCTCCCACTTTGCATGAAAAAGAGTGGGACATTTGATCCCTGTAAAGTATGTGTGTGTGTGTGTGGGGGGGGGGGGGGGGGGGCAAGTTTCCCCCCCCCCCCCCCCCCCCCCCCCCACAGGGCTGTGCCGGTCCAGTTATGGGCTTGTAATCGTGGTGATGGTGACTATTAACCGGGGAGCCAAAAGCTAAAAACAGAGGTCGAGAGCACTCTCTCTACAAACTAAGTAGACCATGCTTATTTTCAAGTTTTTATTGTAACAAACAACATTCCACTGGTCTACCTCAAAAAAATTTGTTGCGAAAGCCTCCAAATCCAAGATGGCGTCCAAGATGGCCGCCATATTTACTGAATTTGTTATTTAAATGATAGAATTCGATAGGAACATCAGATTTCAACAAATTTGATGTCATATGAAAGAGAATAAAATTTTCTACAAGTTGATACCATTTTTGTGGGTTATTGTGATGACTGGATTGAGATTTTAAGGAAAAAACACTCATTTTTTTGATATTTTTCTGAAAAAAGGAAAATCATGAAAATGCTTGATTCAGCATAAATCAAAGAAAGACAAAAAGATCATCTTGAAACGTTTCAAGAATTTTGTTTGACATATACTTAATATTTATAGAAGATTAGGGGTCAGTACCATTTTCTGTTCAGGAGTTATAATGTCTCAAACTTGAAAACTCACTACGCAAAAATGGCCACTTTAGTTGTGACAAAGACCTTGTTGGTCATAAAATGTCTGCTCGAGCCAAGACTACTACACGCCACCACTAGCACTGGCGCTTGTAGCAATGTCAGTGGTGCGTGTAGTAGTCTTGGCAAATGCAGACTTTTCTTTGACAAACAAGGGTTTGTGCCTGCAAACTAACTTTTCATACCAAGTGATAGCTCAGGTGATACTGATCGCTATTATTTCAAAGTAGATTCTTCTGAAGCAGATGAGATGAAGCAAAAAATTACAAATAGAGGTAGTAGCTTGAAACTTGGTGCCAATCTAAATAGTTTAAGACAGAATTTAGATCAACCGCTAAAAAAAAAAAAAAAAATCAAGATGACAGCCATCAAAGTTGACATAGCGTATTGCGCCAAATCAAATGTATTATTTCGATTTTGATACAATTTTGTCTGTTGTGCTATCTTAAACCGTCTTAGGTTTTTATGGACACATTTCAAAACCAGTGATATTCTACTCTCCGAAAAAGAAAAAAACAAATCGAGTGGAAGTTTTTACTTTTGATGTTAGGAGTGAATTACAGAAAACGGTGAATTTAGAGTGAAATTGGAGTGACTGTTTAGTGAAAATGTTCATTTTCACTCATTTTATAGTGACCTTAGGGCTCCACACTAACTTTTATTTTGGTGGCCCAAAGGCAAATATCCGACTTTTTTTGGTGGCCCGATCAGGCCACCAAATTCTTCATTTCTGATATTTTGGTGGCTCGACGTGCTTTTTTGGTGGCCCCGGGCCACCGGACCACCGTTAGTGTCGAGCCCTGCATTAGGGATCACTCGTCACTCTTCGAGTGATCCCCGAGGTCACTCTAAAATGAATGAAAATGAACATTTTCACTCTCGAGTGATCCTGATATCTAATATGGGAAAGCATCGATACCAATGGCATAAGTTCAGATCAATTGTGACACTATAACCCACATGAAATCAGCCTAAAAACAATGTAATAAAATCTGATAACAGAAAATACAGTTTCAGCATGCTTATTTGTAAATGTGAATACAGCACAAATAATCAATTTGGACAATTTTATTCGAACAATATACTGAAAAGTAATTTCGCACAACACATTTAAGAGCAAAGTTGAGAAATTGCCGCCATGTCGGATTTCTTTTTTTTGGGGGGGGGGAGGGGAGGGGGGTTCGGATCAGAAGGGCTTTCAAGGACATCTACGGATCAGACATTATTACACATACCATCATCATTCACGTTTCTACAACAGCAGAGTATACATACAAGTAAAAAAGCATATCTTTGATACAGAAGCATTTCATTTTTTATCAAAGATTGGGCCTTACCCAAACGCTGGAATGAGCTCCACCCCCCCCCCCCCCCCAAAAAAAAAAAAATACCCTCATTGGTTTACACTAGAACAATATCGTTCGGATGTACAAAAACATGTAATAGACAACAATATAAGAAGATTAAAAATATGTATCAAATTATAAGTTATAAGTTGAGATTTAACTTTGACGCAACACACTAAAGGTATTGTTTACCATTGGGAGAGATATCACATTCGAGTTATATGTGCAGGTTAGGTTGTATTACAAAACATTTTACCATGTAAAAAATCATAATAAAGCCTAAAACATACGGAGACATCACCATTTCTTTTCAAGAAACCATAACCATGATAACTGTTGACAATTTAGTATATAAAAAAAAACATTCTTATCAGATCTATTTAGTATATCTAACAATATTTAGCATTAATTATACTGATTTAAGTTTGTACATTAGTTGTTCTATCCCTAACTCACAGTTTAGAACTAGTTTGAGGAATTAAGTAAAGATAGGTTTTTGTTTTACGTGCACTAATGGTAAATAATGCCTTGAACGACATCCTCGATTAATTACCGCCATCTTGAATTTTGTGTGGATACTATTTTTTATCGCTAAATATTACACATTGGCAAAATTTGTGCCAAATTCCAAGGTCCTATCTCTTTTTGGAAAATACTTTCCGTTCAATCTTTTCTGCCTCAGAACAATCTACTGTGATGAAATGCTACAGTAATAGCGACCAGCGTCACCTACCACTTGGCATGAAAAGTTAGTTTGCAGGTACTTGCAAGTCACTAGACCATTACAGTATTACATGTGAACATGTAAATACATTGTATGCAAAATTTATAGTGCATGAATATAATTTTGTTTAAGTTTTAGATGTTCAATTGTCAACAGTGTATCATATGATATTGCCTGTAATTCCAGAAATATGAATTACGTCTCAATCTCAGTAAATCTCAATCTCAATCGCAGGTTTCAAAATAATTCTTCAGTTCTTCTTTGATAAATACTAAATCATGCATTTTTACATTTCTTCCTTTTTTCAAAACAATTATAAAAATATGGATTCCCCCCCCCCAACACAGCTAAAGTGGTATCAACTTTTAGGAAGTTTTACTCTCCTGCATATGACATCAAATTTGTTGCAATCCAATGTCTCTATCAAATTTTATGTTTGAAATGCTAAATTCAATAAAAATGGCGGCCCTATTGGGCCGCATCTGTACTTTGGAGGTTTTTGCAACAAATCTACTGAGGTGTACTTACGGAACATTGTTTAGTATGCTTAATATTATGTATGGTCTTGGTTATAGAGAGAGTGAACTCGAAAAGTAAGCACGATCTTGGATTTGACCCTCTGTAATTTCTTTGGGAACAGATGCGTGTAAATACATGATATTATGTAAAATGGGATTTCAAGTTTGAGACATTATAACTCCTGACCCAAATACAATACTGACCTCTAATTTTCTCCAAATATTGATTATATGGGAAAGATGTTAATTTCTGCATAGTTTTCATAAACATTTTGAATTTTTATCTTTTTAAACTTTTTAGAGAAATATTCATGGTGCATTCTGAAAAATGTCTCCATAAAAACCTAAGGTGGTTTGAAATAGCATTAAAATGTTCAGAATATATAAAAACCATATAAATAGACAGCAAAACAGACAAAATTGTATCAAAATCGAAATGATACATTTACTTTGGCGCAAGACACTGTGTCAGTTTTGATGGCCTGCAATCTTGAATTTTTTGAGTGATTGATCCAAATTTTGTTTTAAACTTTCTATAGCAAGGTTGTTTCAAGCTTCTGCCTCTATTTGAAAGATAGTTTTTGCTTCATCTCATCTGCTTCAGAACAATCTACTTTGAAATAATAGCAATCAGCGTCACCTGAGCTACCACTTGGTATGAAAAGTTAGTTTGCATTCACAAACCCTTGTTTGTCAAAGAAAAAGTTTGCGTTTGCCAAGACTACTACACGCACCACCGGCACTGCTACACGCGCCAGTGGCAGTGGTGCGTGTAGTAGTCTTGGCGCGCGCAGGCTTTTTTTACGACCAACAAGGTCTTGTCACAACTAAAGTGGCCATTTTTACATAGTGAGTTTTCAAGTTTGAGACATTATAACTCCTGAACCGAACACGGTACTGACCCCTAGTTTTCTCCAGATATTAAGTATATGTCAAACAAAATTCTTGAAACGTTTCAAGATGATCCTTAAGTCTTTCTTTGATTTATGCTGAATCAAGCATTTTCATGATTTTCCTTTTTTCAGAAAAATATCAAAAAATGAGTGTTTTTTTCCTTCAAATCTCAATCCACTTATCACAATAACCCACAAAAAATGGTATCAACTTGTAGAAAATTTTATTCTCTTTCATGTGACATCAAATTTGTTGAAATCTGATATTTCAATCAAATTCTATCTTTCAAATAACAAATTCAGTAAATATGGCGGCCATCTTGGACGCCATCTTGGATTTGGAGGCTTTCGCAACAAATTTTTTGAGGTAGACCAGTAAAATGTTGTTTGTTGCAATAAAAACTTGAAAATAAGCACGGTCTACTTAGTTTGTAGAGAGAGTGCAACTCACTCGTTAAGTAAGCGACTTTTTGGGGTTTGGCCCTCCGGTTATATAGCCAATCATCCCCCCCCCCCCCCCCCCACTCCTCAGTACGGATTTACGCCGTTGGTAGGGAACACCGCTTGCTAGTCAATCACCAAGTAAAATACAGGCTATACCGGTTACCCGGCACATTGTAAGTGAGAGAAATGGAATTGCCAGAAACACTGTCCACCCTGTGCTAGTGATTTATCGATCGGTGGGGGCGGGTTTGTGCATTGAGCAGAATATGTGAAGTTAACTATAACATGCCCTTGACAGAGTCAGGCGTGCAAACGTAACATACATTCTCTACATAATTATGTATAAAGAGTTCAAACTGAAATACTAGTTGACCATAATGATACGATTGTTGAATGTTGATCTCCAATGAAGAAGAAAAATGTGCTGATTTTTTTTTTTAACAAATGTTCTCAATTTGGCAAGATTTACGTAGTACAATGTATCACTTTAACATCAAACATTGAAAATTGATTGATTACTCGAAGTTCTCTTTCTGTTTGATTTATCTTTAAGTATTAGGAGACGATGAAGACTAGAAGAAGCCAGCTAAGGTCGACTTGCGGAGCTGTAGTCCGTTATACCACGTACCTGGTATTTTGACTGCCACGAGTGGGCTCTACATCTTCCCTTGCCTTCAGAGAATGATGACCTCACTGAGAGTTTGGGCCTTCAGCATTTTGAAATCGTCATACATCTCCATTTTTCGCACTTTAAGCAAAGTTATACATGTACTTTATTTCGATCACTTCTGGTTTTTTTTACTACATGTACAATGTATAATTACTATAAGGTCCTCCTCAATTGTTTTACATTCTTTTGTTGTTGTTGTTGTTGTTGTTCATTTTCCATCTGTGAAGATGGCTGGATAGCCCATACTCAGCTACACTAAGCTGGTCTTCCAAGGGGTCCAGTTGGATGTGGGGTGGGACCACTTCTCCGGGTTAGACACCCTGCTCTTTGCGAGGAATGAATGAAGCGGGATCTTTTACGTGCATGAGCTGTGACCCTCTCATACACGGGACCTCCATTTTATGTCCTATCCGAGGGACAGAGTGTTTTGCCTCTTGCTAGAGGGGACGGTATGTTTACACACAACATTGCTCAGTCCAGACTCGGGTTCGAACCCGGGCCGCGTGATCGTGAGGCAGACGCGCTACCGACTGAGCCAACTGAGGACTAACTTGGGCAATAACATTATAGCTGTACAACGTACTTGCTATCGGATAAAAAGACTTATGGGTGTGAGCCTGAGGTGCAAAACCTTCCGCATCCATGCTGTGTTGTTTGTGCTCAAAGTTGTGTAATTGAATCATGCAATGGTGTACATTGTATTTTTTCTTTTTTTTTTAATGGTCAAATGGGTAATGTTCAATTTGATGCATTTTCTTTCTTTTTTTAAATTAAATTAGTGTAACGTTGCAACTTACAGACCTGCCAGTTTGCAAATGATAATGGATGATTTTATCAGGTCCCAGGTGAAGACTCTTGACTTATTACATGTGAAAAATCTATGACTACTATTAGACATTAAACCTCACAGATTGTGCATACCACTTTCCAGCTGACAGAACAAGGACCAAATATAGAAAGAAACTAGCCCAACCAAATGCTGCGTGCAGCAAAGGGACAGGGCTGTGTATAAGTAAAATATAGTAAGAAAGGTGATATACACTCAAACAAGGTAATTACAGGTGAATCGTGGTATTTAGGTCCTTGACATAATGAGGTTCTCTTATGTTTTTGAAAGGCTGTTAACTAACATAAAATGAGCTGCCAAGCATGCGTGAGCATTTTGGTAATTGAAATCTATTCTGTAAACTTACATTCAGATGCGACTATGAATTTGTTTATTTGTTTATTTTCCTCTTCTTTTTTTTTTTTACTCATTGCCTCTTACCTACAATATCCAATCCCATTTTGGTGCCGCTTTTTTTAACACTATCTATGATCGATGCTGTTAGTGTTATCTGTGTATGTACAGTAGATGTATGTACCTGGATGATGCCAGCAAGACAGCATGGTTTATTTTACATACATAATTATGAATATCTATTCTTTGCCAACCACCAATGCTGTATTTTGTTTTGTCACGTGAAGTTTTGTTTGTCATGCCATTAGTTTAATATCTTTATTATTAAGTTTGTTTGTGTACGTATGAGTTTTGCATCCTTTCAGATGAACATTTTCTATGATTAGGATAATCATCTTTATGTTATCGCTTTAACAAACAAATGAGGCATATGGAAAGTGCTCAATGACACGAATGTAAACCTCGTATTTTTGATGTAATACAAATTTACATGTTTTTGGCTTTTTTTTTCAAATACCTGTCGAGGCCTTATTTGTCTTGCAAAAAAAAAAATTCTTGTCACGTAATCAGTTGAACGAATTTGTTATCTGAAATAAAAATTCTTTGGCTTGGCAACACAACATGGTGAAAAAAAAAGTAATCTGAATAATGAATACTTTGAAATGTAATGCGTACTCATGTAATGTGATTATCATCCGTTGACCTGTAATAAAATTTCCTCAACTTACGACTGTATTTACTCCAGACTTACAGTGTGTGATAGAAGTCTCACGTTTTGATCAATGTATGCATACAAATGCAGTGTGAATTTGTGTGGCATGTGTTGTGTACATGTATGCATTCTTAATTTTGAACATTCAGGTATGTCTCATTCAGTCGAAAATTGGTTAGTATACTGTACATTAGTTGATCGTCTGGTGGCACCATTACAAATAGGTTCTTTGTTTGTTTGTTTGTTTGTTTGTTTTTTGCTGATTTGAAGAAGAATTTGTACTACTAGCGCACATCCATTATAATGGACATGGTTCTATGGAAACTTTTTTGCAATGTATAAAAAAAGTAAAAAATCAGGTCCTTAAATTATTAACTGTATTTACAACTGTACTACATTTACAATGTTCTCTCTCGCTTTGTTGAGCGGTAACAACATTTTAATGTAACAAAAAGAAAACTGTCGGTCCTGAAAATGTCGTTATAATGGGAGTCACTTGAAGTGCAAGTTCTTCTTCCAAATGCATTGGTACATGCTGTTACTGGTTCAGTAGGAATTTCTTCTGGTTTCTACTGGGGCCATTACAACATCTACTGGTATTCTGTTGGTTTCTTCTGGTTTCAGTAAGGCAACTACTGGTATTCTTCTGGTTCCAGTAGAAATTCCTACTGGTTTCTACTGCTTCCAGTAGGAAATCCTGCTGGTTTCTACTGGTTCCAGTAAGAAATTCTGCTGGTTTCTACTGGTTCCAGAAGAAATCCTGCTGGTTTCTACTGGTTCCAGTAAGAAATCCTGCTGGTTTCTACTGGTTCCAGTAAAAAATCCTGCTGGTTTCTACTGGTTCCAGTAAGAAATTCAGCTGGTTTCTACTGGTTCCAGAAAGAAATCCTGCTGGTTTCTACTGGTTCCAGTAAAAAATCCTGCTGGTTTCTACTGGTTTTCTACTGGTTTTGTTAAGATTTCTACTGGTTTTGTTAAGATTTCTACTGGTTTTGTTGAGATTTCTACTGGTTTTATTGAGATTTCTACTGGTTTCATTGAGAGTTTTCATTGGTCTTCACTGGATTCTACTGGTTTAAATCAAGCATTTCTACTGGTTTCTACTGGTTCCAATAAGAATTCTTACTGGTCTGCTACTGGTTCCAGTACAAATTTCCTACTGGTTTTCTACTGGTTTTTCACTTTCCATATTGAAACCAGTAGAGAATCGGTCTCCACTGAACCCGTACAAACCAGTAGAATTCTACTGGTTTCTATGGGAATTTCGACCTGGGCAGGAGGAAATCAAATCTTTAAAAGAATATGAGCAAGATTATATATATATATATATATATATATATATATATATATATATATATGTATATATATTCTTTTTTTATGGTCATATCAATAATGTATTTCTTATATATATTTTTGCTGCAAAGCTTCAATCAATAATACACTTGGATCGACCTGACATCTCCCCTGCTGTATCAGAGTCCTACCCCAAGAGTATCTGCACCATGCCAAACCTTCAGACGTACACCTATACAAAGTCAAAATAGCAGATTTTTTTTTTTCTTGCTCTTGTTACATCAGAAGCAGGAGCGAAGGTATCTTCTTTGCCTCATTAGAATATTAGTTTCCAATGCACGGGAAACCTTCCTGCAATAAAAAAAAAACAAGCAAACAAACAAACAAACAGATGATTGAGATACTAAACAATGTTTCCGCCATGTTGGACTAAAAAGAATACACGTGTAGTTTGTTTCTTTCCATGTTGTATAGTTTTAGCATAGTATTTTATGTTTATAGTTTTCACCTTTCTACATTTATGACAGGTTGATATAGGACACGATCACGTAATGCAAATGAGATGATGATGGGATGGAAAGAAAACCCGTTTTTTTCCGTTTTCCATCGTGAAGATAAATATTCATGAACCTTTTTGTCAATTATTGTATGTATTAGATTGATTGTGATACTTGTTATTTATTTGTTTGTTTATACAATTTGTATTTTGTATCTCCATTGTATACAGCGCACATAAAAGCATGCGTTATGATAAACTTTATGAATGTAGCATTTATCATTGATGACACTAAAGTTGATTCCTTAGCGCGTAATACTGATGTTTCTAAGTGCATTAATCAGGAAAAAAAAAATCAGGACAGATACAGCATTATGTGCATATGATATAACAGCAACAACAACAACAATAGCAAAATTAGGATTGAGTTAACAGGTAAATTTTCACCAATGGTTTGAACTTGGTCAACACTTCCATTACGAATATAGATAGGGAGTTTATTGCAAAGAGATGGGGAAATACTGTAGTAACGGAAAAGGCCCTATCACCGTATAGTAGCCGCTGCGGGTATAGGTGCGGGGATCACGTGATAACTGGAGAGTGAAGGAAGAACGAAGAGAACGGGTTGAAGTGGATAAGCAGAAGGAAATCAAATCTTTAAGAAAATATGAGCAAAATTATCATATATATATTTATGAATGGTCATATAAATAATGTATTCCTTATATTATGTTGCTGCAAAGCTTCAATTAATAGAACACTGGGAAGGACCTGACATCTCCCCTGCTGCATCAGAGGCTTACGCCAAGAGTATCTGCACCATGCCAAACCTTCAGACGTTAAAGCTTCAGAATGTCAAGACAGACGATTTCTTTCTTGCCCTCTGTACATCGGCGGCAGGATCGAAGGTATATGTATCTTCTTTGCTTCATTTTATTTCCAATGCATGGTAAACCTTCCTGCAGCAATAAAAAAACAAAAACACAAAAACAAACAAACAAACAAACAAGCATATGATTGAGATACTAAACGATGTTTTCACCGTGTTGGACTAAAAAGAATAGTTTGTTTCTTTCCATGTTGCATAGTTTTAGCATAGTATTCTATGTTTATAGTTTTCACCTTTCTACATTTATGACAGGTTGATATAGGACACGATCACGTAATGCAAATGAGATGTTGAAGGGATGGAAAGAAAACCCGTTATTTTTCCGTTTTCCATCATGAAGATAGATATTCATAACCCTTTTTGTTAATTATTGTATTTATTAGATTGATTATTATACTTGTTATTCATTTGTTTGTTTATATTTTGTATCTCCATTGTACAGCGCACATAAAAGCATGCGTTATGATAAGCTTTATGAATGTAGCATTTATTATTGATGACACTAAAGTTGATTCCTTAACGCGTAATACTGATGTTTCTAAGTGCATTAATCCGGGAAAAAAATGAGGTCAGATACAGCATTATGTGCATATGGTATAACAGCAACAACAACAACAATTACAAAAGTAGGATTGAGTAAACAGATAAGTTTTCAACAATGGTTTGAACTTGGTCAACACTTCCATTACGAATATAGGGAGTTTATTGCAAAGAGATGGGGAAAACTGTAGTAACCGAAAAAGCCCTATCACCGGATGTAGCCGCTGCGAGTATAGGTGCGGGGATCACGTGACTTTACTGGAGAGTGAGTGAATAACGGAGAGAACGGGTTGAAGTGGATGAGCAGAAGGAAATCAAATCTTTAAGAAAATATGGGCAAGATTATTATATATATATTTTTAATGGTCATATCAATAATGTATTCCTTATATTATTTTGCTGCAAAGCTTCAATCAATAAGATACTCGAAGGGGCCTGACATCTCCCCTGCTGCATCAGAGGCTTACGCCAAGAGTATCTGCACCATTCCAAACCTTCAGACGTTAAAGCTTCACGGTGTCAAGATAGCAGACGATTTCTTTCTTGGCCTCTGTACATCAGCAGCAGGAGCGAAGGCTTTCTTCTTTGCTTCATTTGGTTTTCAATGCATGATAAACCTCCCTGCAATAAAAAAAACAACAACACAAAAACAAACAAACAAACAAACAGATGATTGAGATACTAAACGATGTTTTCACCGTGTTGGACTAAAAAGAATAGTTTGTTTCTTTCCATGTTGCATAGTTTTAGCATAGTATTCTATGTTTATATTCTTCACCGTTCTACATTTATGACAGGTTGATATAGGACACGATCACGTAATGCAAATGAGATGTTCAAGGGATTGAAAGAAAACCCGTTTTTTCCGTTTTCCATCATGAAGATAGATATTCATAAACCTTTTTGTTAATTATTGTATGCATTATAGATTGATTGTTATACTTGTTATTCATTTGTTTGTTTATATTTTGTATCTCCATTGTACAGCGCACATAAAAACATGCGTTATGATAAGCTTTATGAATGTAGCATTTATTATTGATGACACTAAAGTTGATTCCTTAACGCGTAATACTGATGTTTATAAGTGCATTAATCCGGAAAAAAAATGAGGACAGATACAGCATTATGTGCATATGATATAACAGCAACAACATCAACAACAGTAGCAAAATTAGGATTGAGCACACAGGTAAGTTTTCAGCAATGGTTTGAACTTGGTCAACACTTCCATTACGAATATAGATATAGGGAGTTTATTGCACAGATATGGGGAAATACTGTAGTAACCGAAAAAGCCCTATCACCGTATGTAGCCGCTGCGGGTATAGGTGCGGGGATCACGTGATAACTGGAGAGTGAAGGAAGAACGGAGAGAACGGGTTGAAGTGGATGAGCAGAAGGAAATCAAATCTTTAAGAAAATATGAGCAAGATTATTATTATTATTATTATGTATATATATATATATATATATATATATATATATATATATATATATATATTAATGGTCATATCAATAATGCCTTATTTAAATTACGGTATTCTTGTATGGGGAAATACATATCAAACTCTTTTGGATAAATTACTTCTGCTAGAAAAGAAGTCTTTGCGTATTATATTATGTCACACTGCATATTTGTCTCATACTGATCCGTTATTTTTTGAAAATAAAATATTTAAAATTAAAGATTTGTATTTGTTTAATTTAGGACAATTTATGTATAATTACAATAAAAATAATCTTCCACATATATTTGAATCAATGTTTTCAAAAAATCAATCTGTTCATAATTATCCTACAAGGCAATCCAACGAATTTCATTTGCCATTTTTTAGGACTTTGCTGGCTCAGCAAACCTTCATCTACGAGGGGCCAAAGCATTGGAACTCACTGCCCAACGACATGATAACAGCACAAACTTTGAATTCTTTTAAGAACAAATTAAATTCTTTCTGTTGAAATCTTATGACATACAACCAAATTAGGTTCGGTTTCATTGTCTCAATCAAGTCGTTTGTTTGTTTGTTTGTTTTTTTACAAGTATTAAGATATCACACAGAAATCATCTTTTAACGAAAACAATCTGTCTAACATAAGTTTACCTCAGATATTTCTTTTATTGTACCAGACAACAGTGAGTCTATATATTCTCTTTCTCTTTTTTATATCCGTTCCTATGCATTCATACCGGCATATGCACCCAATCAATCGCAATATCAAACCAGGGAGCGTTTTATTGTTTTATTATTGCATTTCCATCATGAAGTACAGTATGCTTGTGTCCACGATGGCGTGTGTTGTACCATAGTCTCATTTCCCCCTTTTTGTTCTTTTTCTTTCTTTCTTTTTTCTTTTTCTTCTTTTTCTTTTTCTTCTTTTTTCCTTCCTAAGTTAATTTCATGTCAGTTGACATCGGTTTCTTTGATTTTGTGTACGTATTTTTCGAGGGTCCCATACCCTACCAGCTTTGCTTTTTAGTGGGACCCTCCATTTCCATTCTAATCTTTGTATTTATATGTATATACCTTAGAAAGGAAATTATGTTGTTACTCGTGACCACTTGTACGTTTTCTTTGAAATTGTTACAAATATGTTCTGTAAATGTATTGTATATATTTTTTTCTGTTTATTCAATGGAAATGGAAATAAAATTGAATTGAATTGAAATTGAATTGAAATGTATTCCTTATATTATGTTGCTACAAAGCTTCAATCAATAGAACACAGTTATGGACCTGACATCTCCCCTGCTGCATCAGAGGCTTACGCTAAGAGTATCTGCACCATGCCAAACCTTCAGAGGTTAGAGCTTTACGATGTCAAGATAGCAGACGACTTCTTTCTTGCCCTCTGTACATCAGCAACAGGATCGAAGGTATATGTATCTTATTTGCTTCATTTGGTTACCAATTCATGGTAAACCTTCCTGCAATAAAAAAACTACAGCACAAAAACAAACAAACAAACAGATGATTGAGATACTAAACGATATTTTCGCCGTGTCGGACTAAAAAGAATAGTTTGTTTCTTTCCATGTTGCATAGTTTTAGCATAGTATATGTTTATACTTTTTACCTCTCTACATTTATGACAGGTTGATATAGGACACGATCACGTAATGCAAATAAGATGAAGGGATTGGAAGAAAACCCGTTTTTTCCGTTTTCCATCATAAAGATAAATATTCATAACCCGTTTTGTTAATTATTGTATGTATTAGATTGATTGTTATACTTGTTGTTCATTTGTTTGTTTATATTTTGAATCTCCATTTTACAGCGCACATTAAAAGCATGCGTTATAATAAGCTTTATGAATGTAGCATTTATTATTGATGACACTAAAGTTGATTCCTTAGTATTCCTTAGTAATAGTATGAGCAAGATTATTATATATATATATTTTTAATGGTCATATCAATAATGTATTCCTTATATTATGTTGCTGCAAAGCTTCAATCAATAGAACACAGAAAAGGACCTGACATCTCCCCTGCTACATCAGAGGCTTACGCCAAGAGTATCTGCACCATGCCAAACCTTCAGACGTTAGAGCTTCACGGTGTCAAGATAGCAGACGATTTCTTTCTTGGCCTCTGTACATCAGCAGCAGGAGCGAAGGTATATGTATCTTCTTTGCTTCATTTAGTTTTCAATGCATGGTAAACCTTCCTGCAATGAAAAAACCCACAAAAACAAACAAAAAACAAACAAACAGATGATTGAGATACTAAACGATGTTTTCGCCGTGTTGGACTAAAAAGAATAGTCTGTTTCTTTCCATGTTACATAGTCTTAGGAAAGTATTTCATGTTTATAGTTTTCACCTTTATACGTTTATGACAGGTTGATATGGGACACGATCACGTAATGCGAATGAAATGATAAAGGAATGTAAAGAAAACCTGTTCTTCGTCTTCCATCATCAAGATGAATGTTCATAACCCCTTTTTGTTAATTATTGTATGTATTAGATTGATTGTTATACTTGTTATTCATTTGTTTGTTTGTATCTTGTATATGAATTGTACAGCGCATAATTAAAGAAGCATGTGTTTTTGATGCGCTTTATGAATGTAGCATTTATTATTGATGACACTAAAGTTGATTCCTTATATAGTGCGTAATGCTGACGTTTCTAAGGGCTTTAATCCCGAAAGAAATGAGGTATAAAGTACCAGCATCGTGTGCATACGATATAACAATAGCAACAACAAGAACAACAATTTTAGGATTGAAGAAACAGATAAGTTTTCATCAATGATTTGAACTTGGCCAGCACTTTAATTACGAATATGGATAGGGAGTTTTTTCTTGCAAAGAGATGGGGAAATAAAAAAAAAAAATCCATATCGCCGTAGCCGCTGCGGGTATAGGTGCGGGGGCCACGTGATAACTGGAGACTGGAGGAAGAACGGAGAGAACGGGTTGAAGTGGATGAGCAGAAGGAAATCAAATCTTTAAGAAAGTATGAGCAAGATTATTATATTCATATATTTTAATGGTCATATCAATAATGTATTCTTTATATCATGTTGCTGCAAAGCTTCAATCAATAATACACTGGGATGGACCTGACATCTCCCCTGCTGCATCAGAGGCTTACGCCAAGAGTATCTGCACCATGCCAAACCTTCAGACGTTAAAGCTTCAGAATGTCAAGGTAGCAGACGATTTCTTTCTTGCCCTCTGTACATCGGCGGCAGGATCGAAGGTATATCTTTCTTCTTTGCTTCATTTGGTTTTCAATGCATGGTAAACCTTCCTGCAGCAATAAAAAAACAACAACACAAAAACAAACAAACAAACAAACAAGCATATGATTGAGATACTAAACGATGTTTTTGCCGTGTTGGACTGAAAAGAATAGTCTGTTTCTTTCAATGTTACATAGTCCTAGCAAAGTATTTCATGTTTATAGTTTTCACCTTTATACGTTTATGACAGGTTGATATGGGACACGATCACGTAATGCGAATAAAATGATAAAGGAATGGAAAGAAAACCTGCTTTCCCGTCTTCCATTATGAAGATGAATATTCATAACCCCTTTTTGTTAATTATTGTATAGGTTGGTTGTTATACTTGTTATTCGTTAGTTTGTTTGTACCTTGTATATGAATTGTACAGCGCATAATTAAAGAAGCATGTGTTTTTGATGCGCTTTATGAATGTAGCATTTATTATTGATGACACTAAAGTTGATTCCTTATAATTATAGTGCGTAATGCTGACGTTTCTAAGGGCTTTAATCCCGAAAGAAATGAGGTACAAAGTACCAGCATCATGTGCATACGATATAACAATAGCAACAACAAGAACAACAAAATTAGGATTGAAGAAACAGATAAGTTTTCAACAATGATTTGATAGGGATTTTTTTCTTACAAAGAGATGGGGAAATTTAAAAAAAAAAAAAAAAAACATATCGCCGTAGCCGCTGCGGGTATAGGTGCGGGGGCCACGTGATAACTGGAGAGTGAAGGAAGAACGGAGAGAACGGGTTGAAGTGGATGAGCAGAAGGAAATCAAATCTTTAAGAAAGTATGAGCAAGATTATTATATTCATATATTTTAATGGTCATATCAATAATGTATTCCTTATATTATTTTGCGGCAAAGCTTCAATCAATAACACACTGGGCTGGACCTGACATCTCCCCTGCTGCATCAGAGGCTTACGCCAAGAGTATCTGCACCATGCCAAACCTTCAGACGTTAGAGCTTCACGGTGTCAAGATAGCAGACGATTTCTTTCTTGGCCTCTGTACATCAGCAGCAGGAGCGAAGGTATAATGTATCTTCTTTGCTTCATTTGGTTTCCAATGCATGGTAAACCTTCCTGCAATAAAAAAAACAACAACACAAAAACAAACAAACAAACAGATGATTGAGATACTAAACGATGTTTTCGCCGTGTTGGACTAAAAAGAATAGTCTGTTTCTTTCCATGTTACATAGTCTTAGGAAAGTATTTCATGTTTATAGTTTTCACCTTTATACGTTTATGACAGGTTGATATGGGACACGATCACGTAATGCGAATGAAATGATAAAGGAATGTAAAGAAAACCTGTTTTTCGTCTTTCATCATCAAGATGAATGTTCATAACCCCTTTTTGTTAATTATTGTATGTATTAGATTGATTGTTATACTTGTTATTCATTTGTTTGTTTGTATCTTGTATATGAATTGTACAGCGCATAATTAAAGAAGCATGTGTTTTTGATGCGCTTTATGAATGTAGCATTACGGATGGCACTAAAGTTGATTCCTTATATAGTGCGTAATGCTGACGTTTCTAAGGGCTTTAATCCCGAAAGAAATGAGGTATAAAGTACCAGCATCATGTGCATACGATATAACAATAGCAACAACAAGAACAACAATATTAGGATTGAAGAAACAGATAGGTTTTCAACAATGATTTGAACTTGGTCAGCACTTTAATTACGAATATGGATAGGGAGTTTTTTCTTGCAAAGAGATGGGGAAAAAAAAATCCATGTCGCCGTAGCCGCTGCGGGTATAGGTGCGGGGGCCTCGTGATAACTGGAGACTGGAGGAAGAACGGAGAGAACGGGTTGAAGTGGATGAGCAGATGGAAATCAAATCTTTAAGAAAAGATGGGCAAGATATCTTGTACACAATAAGGAGGATTTAAAGCTGATACGTTTATGTATGGGGAGCCATTTGGGGGATTGGAGAACTGGAGTAATGTGGTCATATCATTTTGTAAGGGTCATATATCATTAATGTATTCCTCATATTATGTTGTACATTGCAAAGCTTCAATCAATAACACACCGTGGTGGACCTGACATCTCCCCTGCTGCATCAGAGGCTTACGCCAAGAGTATCTGCACCATTCCAAACCCACAGAGGTTAACGCTTTACGATGTCAAGATAGCAGACGATTTCTTTCTTGCCCTTGTTACATCGGCAGCAGGAGCGAAGGTATATGTATCTTCTTTGCTTCATTTGGTTTTCAATGCGTGGTAAACCTTCCTGCAATAAAAAAACAACAACACAAAAACAAACAAACAAACAAACAAACAGATGATTGAGATACTAAACGATGTTTTCGCCTCGTTGGACTAAAAAGAATAATTTGTTTCTTTCCATGTTGCATAGTATTAGCATAGTATTTTATGTTTATAGTTTTCACCTTTCCACATTTATGACAGGTTGATATGGGACACAATCACGTAATGCGAATGAGATGATGAAGGGATTGAAAGAAAACCCGTTTTTTCCGTCTACCATCATTAAGATGAATATTCATAACCCCTTTGTGTAAATATTGTGTCTATTGGATTGATTGTTTATCTGAATTGTACAGCGCATATAGAAGTACCTGTTTTTGATGCACTTTATGAATGAAGCATTCATTATTAATGACACTAAAGTTGATTCCTTATATGATGCGTAATACTGATGTTTCTAAGCGCATTAATCCGGAAACAAAATGGGGTAAGGTACAGCATTATGTGCATAATGAAAATAACATCAACAGCAACAAAAACAACAAAGTAAGGATTAAGTAACAGACAAGTTTTCAACAATGATTTGAACTTGTGAACACTTACATTACGAATATAGATAGGAAGTTTATTGCAAAGAGGTAGGGAAATAACAGGAAAAAAAGGCCATATTGCCGTAGCTGATGCGGGTATAGGTGCGGGAACCACGTGATAACTGGAGAATGGAGAAAGAACGGAGAGAACTAGTTGAAGTTGATGAGCAGATGGAAATCAAATCTTTAAGAAAAGATGGGCAAGATTATTACATATCTTGTAAACAATAAGGAGTAAAGCTGATACGTTTATGTTTGGGGAGCCAGTGAGGGAATAGGAGAACTGGTCAGAGTAATGTGGTCATATCTTTTTGTAATGGTCATATCATTAATTTATTCCTTATATCATTTTGCTGCAAAGCTTCTATCAATAACACACCAGGAGGGACCTGACATCTCCCCTGCTGCATCAGAGTCTTACGCCAAGAGTAGCTGCACCATGCCAGAATTATACTCTTTCATATTTTATAGGAGGTTTCTTATTATCTCAAAAAAAATCATCGAAAAAACGTTGGAAACCTCTAGATCCATCTCAGCCAAAAGTGTATCACCCCTTTCATAGTCTACGCAATGTATTTCACCCTCAGGGATGAAGGGAAGATATATGATGACACTAAAGATGATTGTTTGTTATCACTACTCTCACGAAATTTTCTGCATTACGTCCTGCAGCAGCATGGGAGGCAGGGTTGTCTCATTTTACCCCGAGGCCTCGATCCATGTCAAGCTGTTGCTTATGATCGCGGTCTCCTGCTTTTCTGTTATTATAATAACCAAAAATGTTTAATTTCAAATATCAATTTATTTAAATCCCCTCTGTTATTCTTATATTCTTTTTTTCTAAAATTCGTTTAATGAAACGACGTGATATGCTCTGAATGAATAATTAATTATTATTTACATATTCTACAAGTGTTGATTTAACGATTCGCTTTCGAACTTTGTTTTTTGTGAATGATATGCTACACGTCTTATACATCGAAACTGTCATGTTCATAGTGTGTGTGTGTGTGTGTATATATATACCTTGCTTAAATGTCGTGTAACGTTGATTTCCAAATATGTGTATTCTTTTGTTATGTGTGATTTGGAAAAAGGCAGAAATAATATCAATCAATTAATCAATCAATTTTTTTTTTAACTTACTTCAGCTTATTTCTTTCAATCGTTTTTCTAGTTTTCAGAACAGTTGTATAATAGACAATGACGTAATGGGATGAGGTAGGAAATCATGTTGTGCGTTTGTTTGTTTGTTTGCTCGGTTGTCGTTGTTGGTTTTTTTTTACCTTAAAAGAACCCAGAATGAAGTGTTTAAAATGTTCGTACCCTACTCATGTCATCTCTAACCAAATCTGTGCATTTCTGTCGGAATCAAAAGAATACTTTAATCTTCTCCCGCATTCTTAACCCGTTCCATACTAAATTCTGAAATCCCCATAGGTTTAATACACAGGCCACCAGGTTCCCGTATGGAACGGGTTAACAGAAGTATATATTTTTTCATGCTCCTATATTTCTGCAAAGCTCCAGTCAATTAGCCACTGTGGCCACTGTGTAGCCACTGTGTAACATTTCCCCTGGTTTTTAGAATACAACATAAAATGAGGCAAATATTTAAGACTTATTCAGTTGTATACTGTTTTTTTCTTTTTTTTCTAGTGCAAAGGAAGATACCAGAACATGATTAAATATAAGGTATCATCTGTGGAATTATCAAGCGTTACCCTTAAAGTGCCAAATTGCTTTCGTATTATGTAATCGAGATTTTACTGACAGTAACTTCTTACACGATCAGCACTACGTCGATTTCGATCCTTAATTAGATCCAGCGCCTGGAACTGTTCAAAGCTTCAGTGTCGGCAAGCATTCTTCACTCCATTTTAAATCTACCGTGTCTGAGTTCCCTTACTGTTCAAGGTGTTAAGAACGAGGTAAGTTTGAAGAAATTGTACAAGGAAATCGGGTTTGCTTCAGGCCGTGAGATCCATCTGTAGTGAGATATTCGTCGGACCTTTTGTGACTGTAGATGGACTGGCAATGTTTCTTTTACACGTACATAATATTTATTATACCTTTATGAACAATATTCATTTTGAAAGAAAGATATTATTCAGAGGGGTGAAGGCTCAGGTTGGAGTTTCTTCAGTTTGTCTCCCTCTAGATGACAGGTTCGAGTCCCACTGGTTCCTTTTTTCCGACATGTTTGTTAATTTACAGATCAGCAGTTGCGATCTTAACAAATTTTCATTTGTAGAGGGAGACAAACTGAAGAAACTCAAACCTGAATATTCATTTTCCAAGTACTTCTTCTTCTCTTCTTCTTCATTCAGTTTGGTACAGTCCGCCACTGTCGTATTATAGTACTATACCTTGTGCTTGTCAAGTGCTTAGTGCCCAGTGTGCAGTTAAAGATCCTCTACAATAACAATGTGCAGCTAAAAACAAAACAGGAACTCATCGGAGCTTTATAAGCTGCACTTTCTTCAGAAAGATTTCCAAGGAGGTGCAGCTACATTTGTACTTCACCTCTACTTCACTGTCTTGTACATCAACTGTCGAGGAAAATGACTATCTAGCTCTTAAACGTTCTTTTAAATTTTGCATGAACCAATCGTTTACTGTCCTGAAGATGTTCACAATTTAAAAGACGGAAGAGAATGCGACTAAATCAGTACCAAGACGCGCGTCTAGTCTTGTCTGAGTAAACACAATACCCTGGCACTATTGACAGATGCAAGCATATTTGCTGCCCACCATACTTCACTTTCGACACTGATATAGGTGCAAGAGAGTATTGTCAGATGTAGTTTAATATTAAAGCTAGATTCTGTGATTTTCACAAGAAGGGACATAGAGAAATAGATTTCATACTTAGCCATCGCGAAGAAGGCCACTCAAGCCAGTTTGATACAGCAGTGATATTCATGTGTGCTTTGTTGTATAATGTAATAGTCTTTTATACTGAAATACTTCAGCGTAAGGTACTTCAGCATCAGTTTACTTGAAGGTTAGCTGTTTTCTGTAAAAGTGCATGAATTAAAATGGGGGTCTAAATCAAGTTTATATTATATATGAATGATTGGTTCAGATAATGAGATTCAAGTGCCAATGCTCTTCCTCATTGCCTGATTATGCTTTTTTTTCCCCTCATTTTTGCAACTTCAATGGTAATGTAAGGAGATGTTCGTCAACCCTCCACCCCACTCGGTAGCTGTTCATATATTTCGTTCTCTTTCCTCCTATTTGTCTCTTCCTTTCCCTGCTCCATCTTCAACGTTTCCCTAAACAAAGTTGTTGCTCAATCTATCAGGTATTGCAACACTCTTTATGATATTTTGATTGTCTGGTTGTGATAAAATCAACATTCTTTAGCTGACGGTATTTTAATTTGATTGCTGTTAATGTGAGAACAATGATTTTGCTACTTTAATTTGAACTTCAGATTTCCATGTCACGTCTTGGAAGCAACAAGGAAAAAGCTGAAAATGAGGTTTGTTCTAGAATTTTCTCTCTTTCTCTTCTTCCTTAAAAAACGACAACTAGAATCTTGCATGCACTTTTCCAAAACTGACTTTATCTACGTATATCAATGCTGCTCCCATGCGCCTTAACAAAGATCAGGAAAATAGATGTGTTTACCTTTGACTTTTAACAAATATAAATACTGTGATGAAGGCAATATACTGTCATTAGTGAGGAAGAAAGGAATCATTTTTCTTTTGTGATCACCATCCATATAACACTGGTGTGCAAAGGGTGAGATGAATATAGAGCAGGAACAGACAGTCATTACAAGGAATTCAATGACTATTACTACCCATTAAATACATTGAAAGATTGTATGTGCACTTCGTACAGAAGTATTTATGACGGGAAATGCAGGATGTCTGGATTGTATGAATGTTCCATTTTTTGCTATTCAAGCACAGCGCTGAGAACAAAAGAGTTTGCAAATACATGTATTATCACATTGTAGAATTCTATGTGGATCTGAATGATTTGTTATTCATAGTATTTGAAACATGAGTGTCCATTTCGTGATCATTTGCGGATATACTTGCGAAATTCCTCAATAAGGGAATGAGAAGGTCAGGTTAGGAAGGATTGGTAACGTGGTATCCCCACTTTCATAACTTATACTTTTCATACTTTTTCTTTTATAAAAATGATAAACAGTTCACTGTTAGGTCGTCCTCCAACGTTTTCTGTGAATCTCATTTGATTTGCAGGTAATTATCAAGGATAGGCAAAAACTACGTAGCCAGTTATTTGTCATACTACACTCTTCCTAGTTACAATGTAAGATTTCAATGACATTGGGCTGCAGCTGAAAAATGTTGTTATGTGGGCACTTTATGTCTACAGCATCTAGACCTACTGAAAAAAAAAGTGGAGGGGGATATGTAGATATAGCAAGCCAAATAAAGTTCTCTCTTGAATTGAATGTGATATATTATTAACATATCTGTGTATTTCTTTGTGCGTGTTTACAAGATGTTATAACACCAAAGCATGTCTACTGCATTGATAGATGAGCGACCAAACAGAATAAAGCAGGATTGATAGAGTGAGAGAATAATGATCGGTGATGCCTCTCATACAACCCACATGTATCACTGTTAGGATGGTGAAGATAACTGGCATTTTGTATAATATACATGTTTTTGTAGACCGTAATTTGCTTTGTGTTCCAATGACTATTTAAGCACTGTGGGTAAGGGTTGTAATTTCTTGTCATTTTTTACTTCGAGGTGTAGACACAAACAATTGTGACATAAGTTTTATGGGAGCATGCAATTTTGTTTGCGTCGCATCGAATTGATACGATTCGAATATATAAATAGGCTAGGGATGTTTGCAATGCTTACATTGTTTTCTTCACATTTTCTTTGAAATGACAAAATTTACGACTACAAATGTATACAATTCAAAAAATCGTTCTAATTGTCATCTCATTATGAGACCTGTGACTAAAGCAGCAGTGAGTGCATGTAAACACATCCATTCTTCTCATCTTTTTTCCTTACTTTTCTTCAGAGTGGCTTTGTGAGGAGTCCTATCGTTCATCTTGGTGGAGATCTCGAATCCCTCTCACTTCTCAAACAGCTAAATGTGGTCTCCCTGTGCCCCAATGTGGAGAAGGTCTCTGTTTACGTAAATCATAAAAGCTCTTCCTCATACATAGACAATGCGTGGCCGCTGTATACTCACAACTTGGAGCTCAACCTGAAGGGTGACATATCAAAGTTTGTAAGCGACGGTCATTTACGCCAGCCCTTACTCGCACCACCTGCAGTAACTAGGCTGTCTGTGACGGACGGGTATGTGGGCAATGAAGAAGCCAAGAAGTTGATCAGATCTCTGAGCTCTTACCCTCATCTCAAGCATGTATCGTAAGTTTTAATAAAACCTAGTATCTCAAGCTTACTTTCATGCACTTTATTCACTTGACTTCAATTGTAATTACTTTCCATCCCACAGAAGGGTGAAATGAAATACAGAGCATGCGTAACGCAAAAGATATCAATTTGTCAATTTCCAAGAAATATGTATACACGATATAGCTTTGTTAAAGTTGTATTCCTCGAACTATTTATACATTTGCTCAAACTTGCTTCGTTGGATACCACTTGTGTATGATAGATATCAATTCCCCTTTTGAAGTCTGATCTGAAAATTAAGCACAAATTTTATATGTTATTATGTTCCAGAGAATTCTGTCTTACTTAATTTTGAATGGAGTACGTCACTTTCTGTGGAGGAATGACCAAGGGAATAGGATATAAAAAGTCAGAATTCGTATTGCATTCTAACATATCTTTTATGTAGTAAAGAAACTACAGAGAAATCGCGATGTTGCATGTGTTCCTTCAAATACGGTTCCTTTAATCAAGACCCATGTAGCTGGAAAGGTGTGAACTTTTGTTTGTTTCTTTGGGAAGAGACTGGTTTTCGCCTTAGAAAAGTTGTTATCAGGCAAGACAAGAGCATACATGAACAAGAGAGAGATCGCCAATGAATATTGATATAGGTACATGTATGTGATGCATAGTCTTATGGAGCAGTTAAACGAGAACATCAATAATGACTCGCCGGCTAGATACTGTTTGCCTTATCATAGATACCCAGCATCACTCGAATCAATTTACACATTGCTTTTGTTGTTGTTTCTTTGTTTGTCTTATTTCAGGCTGATCAGGTGTAATACCTCAGTGGATCTTGACCCATTCTGCAGAGAAGTCAACGCAGAAGGGAGGCTTTTCATTTCAGTTGAGCACGGAGAACCAAGTATGCATCCCAGTTAATATGCTAATGTGTATATAAAAAGGTCATCCAACTTTGGATGGCTACCATTTCATACGTGTCAGCTATGGAGAGCATAATGTTAATTGTGAGGAAAGAGGAATTCTTCCTCTTTCCATTAATACCTAACTATGTTGACAAATGTCATGTATGATGAGCACATGACCTTTACAGCAAATAATTACAAATTGCTCCTTTTCCAAGTTTGAGTGCCACATGAAGAAACAATGCAAGTCTCACTGAATGGATGAGATCTGTCAGTGAAAGTTACCAAGTAAACAGGCCTGCCTGTCCGAATGCAGGTTTGTGTTTTAAGTGTTCCTTCTAACATGTTTTTATTTTTGTGGTCCACAACCTTTAACATGGCCACCTGTCCAATAACGTTGTTACTCCCACTTTATAGGCCACACAACACAGTCCATTTTTCTCTGTTCATATTCAACTTATACCTTGCAGCACAAACCATGTCTTAGATATGAAGAGAGATAATGGATAATGAGTTAGCCTTTGTGAGAGTGACCAAGTTATCTACAACGGTGGCCATGTTGGAGGTTATGGACCATAAAAGGTTAGGACAACCCCAAACACAAATCTGCATTCATACAGGCCGGCCTGTTAATTTGGTCACTTTTATTGACAGATCTCATCTATTCATCAATGAGACTTCATTATTCCTTCATGTGACACTCAAACATGGAAAAGTGCAATTTGTCATTGTTGTCTCTAAAGTTCTTGTGCTCAATCACTCAAGGCATTTGTCAACATAACCAGGTAAGAGGAAGACTTCTTCTTTCTTCACAACCACCACTGCACTCTCGATTAGTGACAATTATGAAATGGAAGCCCTCCAAAGCTAGGTGGCTTTTTTTTTCTTCTTTACGCTCTGTGGATGTAGTATCATACCAAATGCAATTCTGTGCAATCTGTATTTATCATCATCCTCGAACTATTTTTCCCCATCATATCTGCGTCCTTCAGGCAAACTGATTTAGATATTCACAAAACCAAAATTTTTTGGTCAAATTCAGTTTGACATGGGAAATTGTAGCTTATGCATGGATTCATCTTGTGTATGAATGATACATCCTAATTACCCCCGGAAGTGCCTGAAATGAATGAGTGAAATCTTATATTCAATGTAAGAATGACCCAAAGAGATTTTTCTCCTCCCCACCACTAGAGGGCGGACTCTACAATGGAGTCAGTGATTTCATGGGGGCCGCCATTGTTCCACTTAAAAATGGCGGACTTTGCGTACTAAGTATACATTTCTACAGCGCGTATTACGCGAACTTCTAAACTTTTACGCGAGTACGCACTTGATTTTGGCTGCTCCTCGGTTGCTCGTTTGCTAGCGTGTTAGCACGAGGGGTGAGCCTACCGCTTCGTTGCCATCCAGTGCTCCTTGCGCTCACACAACAATAGTACAGGGCGTATGAAGACTCCGCACTCTAGCAGTCACTGCGGAAAATTTCTTTGGAATGACCAAAGAGATTTTCCCTTTCTCCTCCCGTGGGGAAAATCTCTTTGGGAATGACCTAAGTCCAGGACTTGGGTCATTTTTACATTCATATAATAGCGCCCTCCCATCGCTTCTCTCCAGCTCATAATAGCAGCCTATCCTGTATATGATTCAAAGAACGACCCAAGTCCATCGCACGAAATGACCACTCCATAATCAATGTAAACGTTAATTGTCATGATAATATATGTTCTAATTTGTATATACAACGTTGCCTTCCCATCACAGTTGAATAGAATATTATTGGACAAATAGAAAAGATATGAAGGGTTTTTCTAAGTTTACTCGAAATGGCCTTCCATGAACTTGGGTCGTTATTTAGTATTATTCAGATACTGATTTACATGTTTGTGTGTGTGCCATGGGCGCAAGTCCCGGGGGGATGGGGGATGGGGGGATGGGGGGTATTGTCCCCCCCCCCCCCCTGAAATGGAGGAGGGGGGATGGCCTCTACAAACATCCCCCCCCCCCCCTGAAATTTGAGGGGAAAAATGGAGGAAGCAGAAATGTGATTGTATCAATTTTGGCATATTGCATGACGTTCGTACGCCCGCCTCCAGACAGGTAACAGAGCTGAATAGTCTTGTAGGAGAATGTAAATAATTTTTTCAAGCGCTCACTCGCTTCGCTCGCGCGCAAAGACAACCTGTCAGTCAAGAAGAGAAAAAGTCAAAAGATAAGAGAAACAACAACAAAAATTCTTGGCTATTTGCTAACTTTCCTAACTTTTTCATGTTTATAAAACACACACATACACAAACACAAAAAAAAAAATAATATTAGAGGATGTTCTAAAGTGCAGATGTTGGATATCCTTCCCCAATTTGGTCACTTCGACGCCCCCTCGCTGGCCATACCTCCCCATTTCATGAACATAAACCGACATCCTTGACTACCAGTGGCGGATCCGCCCCCCCCCCCCCTTAATTTCCAAAGCAAAAAAATATAGCTACAAAAGGCAGTTTTTGGACAGCAAAATGTCAAAATTTTCAAGCTCGCTCGCTCCGCTCGATCGCATTTAATCGCTATGTCATTCTCCTGATGTTGCTGCCAGTAATTGCCAGTAGTTGCGCCCGGTGCGCCCCCCTTATTATAAAGTATAGCTACAAACGGCAGTTTTGAGACTGAAAAATGTCAAAATTTTCAAGCTCACTCGCTCCACTCGCTCACTATTTTAGTTGTTATGCTATTCTCCTGATGTCACTGCCAGTTATTGACAGCAGTTGCGCCCGTTGCACCCCCCTTAATTTCCAAAGCCAAAAAAAGTATAGCTACAAACGGCAGTTTTGGGACTGCAAAATATCAAAATTTTCAAGCTCACTTGCATTTAATCGCTATGCCATTCTGCTGATGTTGCTGCCAGTAATTGCCAGCAGTTGAGCCCGGTGCGCCCCCCTTATTCCAATTTATAGCTACAAACAGCAGTTTTGAGATTGGGAGATGTCAAAATTCTCAATCTCGCTCGCTTCGCTCGCTCGCATTAATCGTTATGCTATTCTCGTGATGTCACTGCCAGTAATTGACAGCAGTTGCGCCCGTTGCACCCCCCTTAATTTCCAAAGCCAAAAAAAGTATAGCTACAAACGGCAGTTTTGGGACTGTAAAATGTCAAAATTTTCAAGCTCACTCGCATTTAATCGCTATGCCATTCTCCTGATGTTGGTACCAGTAATTACCAGCAGTTGCGCCCGGTGCGCCCCCCCCCCCCCTAAATTTCCAAAGTGAAAAAATACAGCTACACAAACGGCAGCTTTTGGACTGAATTGTCCAAATTTTCAAGCTCGCTCGCTTCGCTCGCTCGCCTATAATCGTGATGCCATTCTCCTGATATTGCTGCCAGTAATTGCCAGCAGTTGCGCCCGGTGCGCCCCCTTAAGTTTCCAAAGCGAAAAAATTTATGTACAAAAGGCTGTTTTTTGACTGTAAAATGTCAAAATTTTGAATCTCGCTCTCTGCGCTCGCTCGCATATAATCGTTATGCCATTCTCCTGATGTTGCTGCCAGTAATTGTCAGCAGCAGTTGCGCCCGGTGCGTCCCCCCTTCATTTCCAAAGCGAAAGAAATAAAGCTACAACCGGCAGTTTGGGGACTGTAAAATGTCAAACTTTTCAAGCTAGCTCGCTTCGTTCGCTCGCATATGATTGTTGTGTAATTCTCCTGATGTTGCTGCCAGTAATTGCCAGCAATTGCGTCCGGTGCGCCCCCTTAATTTCCAAAGCGAAAAAATATAGCTACAGACGGCAGTTTTGGGACTGTAAAATGTCAAAATTTTGAAGCTCGGTCGCATTTAATCGTTATGCCATTCTCCTGATGTTGCTGCCAGTAATTGTCAGCAGCAGTTGCGCCCGGTGCGTATCTACCCCCCCCCCCCCCCCCCCGTTCATTTCCAAAGCGAAAAAATATAGCTACAAACGGCAGTTTTGGAATTGTAAAATGTCAAAATTTTCAAGCTCGCTCGCTCGCTCCGCTCGCTCGCATTTAATTGTTATGCAATTCTCCTGATGTTGCTGCCAGTAATTTGTCGTTTCACACCGTCATTCCATTTATCTATACGGAAAAAAATGACAGCGCAGTGGAATGTATCACATTCCGTTATGTATTGCAGTCCCCATTACAGTTTCAAGACTGACAACACATACGCGCGCGCACACACACACACACGCACGCACAAGCATGCAAACCAATCTCTTTGAAGCAAACACAGCCTCAAAATTACTTTTCCACGAGGTGTGCCCCCCCCCCCCCATGTCTTGACCAACCCGCCACGGTATACGCCACTCGCTGCACCCGTCCGGTTATGGGCTTGTAATCGTGGTGATGGTAACTATCGCCGATTATCCCCCCCCCCCCCCCACTCCTCAGCACGGATTTACGCCGTTGGTGTGTGTGCATGTCTTTACTCGGGTATACAGTATATATAAAAAAAGAGCACAAAGTGTTTAAGTCACGACATGTGCCAGCTAAAACTTTGGTCTATATGAGGATTTTTTTTTTAATGTGTTGTCACAAAAATTCATAGAGAGCTTTATGCAAATGATTTTTTTTTCAATGTCTTCTGTAACTGCTGAGTAGAACGTGTCAGCATTAATATAAATATTGATAAAGAAGTCACACTTCAGGATACAATGACTCAGGTGCTTTGCGTCAAACTTAGCGTCAAACAATAGTGAGGTTCACACCTAGGTCCCTTTACCTTAAGGTTTTCTAAACCTCGAGGTTTTGTAAACTACGAGGCACTAAACTCCAAGTTAGCGTAGATGTAGACGCATGTAGTTTAGAAAACCACGACAAAACCTTAAGGCGAAGACACCACGACAACACCACAAGATTTCTTAGGGTGTTGTCGTGGTTTAAGCGCGTAGTTTAAGCGCGCTGTGGCAGCGCGCTTAAACTAGTAGTGAACGGAGTTTTGTTAACCACGACGCTCAGTTTTTTCCACAATAGTGCGCAACCCGATGTGCAAACTAGGCGCCCTTTATTTTCTATCGTAGTTATCTTTACCTCGAGGTTTTGCTAACTGCATGTAGGTGTGAACGGCATCGAAGTTTTGTCGTGGTTAGGGGAAGGAATTTTTGCGCTCGTAGTTAGTATAACTACAAGTTTTTGGATAGGTGTAGACATGGCTTGAAGTTTGAAGTTTTGAAGTTTGAAGTTTGATTTATTACTCAACGACCCTCATGGGGTATGGGAGTACAATGTCAATTGAAAATACACAAAATAGAAAAATTTCAAATAAGAATTAACATATATACATGTATGATACAAATATATACAAGATATCAACATACTTTTCAAATATAATTTGCATAAAAGTATGTTATAAATAATATATTATACAAATGTAAATCTATCACATGAATTACGAACGATGCAGGCACTGCCTGATGCAAATAATCATGCAAAGGGTATATGAAATAAACTAAATCAAACGAAATAATAAAGTGCAGTAACTAACTAAAAGAGGACATTATTACCTTACAAAACCTCGAAATGTTTGACAAAGTCTTTTTCTTAGTGGAATTGAACAATTGATCATATTTAAATGTGTTAGGATACTTCCTATAATATTTTTCGAGAAATCTTTTACGTTCTGTCGTAAAGAAGGGACATACAAACAAATAATGAAATTCATCACCAATATCATTTTGAGAACAATAGGTACACAAACGTTCAATTCTTGGAATGTCTTTGTAACGCCCAGACACTATTGGAAGCTTAATATGATTAAGGCAACGAAAACGTGTTAAAGATTTCCTATCATTTTCATTAAGACGAATCAGATACTTTTCAAAGCATAATTGCTGCTTAAAAATTCTATAAACAGTGCATTGATTGTTTAACTCAACATCACTGTGCCACTCCTGTTGACTCATATCTTTAATTTTTGTATTTATTATTCTTTTGAATGAAGATAAAGATAGATTACTTGCTTGACTCTTCCACACGTCAGAAAGGCCTAAGCTATCAAGAGTATTCTTTACTTTGAAAATCCAACCCATCTGATTTTTCCCCTTCAAAAAGGAGAAAAATTCAAAGCTATAAATGATGCTTGATAATTTAGCTGATTTCCCGTTTACAAGACGGTACCAGAACATTAGCATTCGACTAGTGACAATTCTTTCTAATTTGTAGCGCCCAAGTTCACCGTAAGTCATGCAATTGGGAGTTCTCTTGTTCAGACCAAGCAATTCTTTACAGAACTTCAAATAAAACGTTTCAATTTGAATTACATTTTCAAAACCCCAAACCTCACATCCATATAACAGAATTGGTAATATCAATTGATTAAATAGCCCAAGTTGAATATCAACAGGTAGACAAAGAGATGCAATTTTGCTCTTCATGGAGTACATAGCTCTTTGTGCTTGAGTTACTTGTTTATTTATAGCTTTTTTGAAGCTATTGTTATAGTTGAAATTGTTCCTAAATACACATACTCATCAATTACACTTAGAAGTTCATTGGCAAAATAAAACTTTGGAATATTTCTAACTTTTCCTCTAGAAAAAATAACAACCTTCGTCTTTGTGGTATTAACAGTAAGATGCCACAATTGGCAATAATCAGAAAGAGCGTTAAGAGCATCTTGTAAATCATTCGCACTTTCAGCAAGTACAATAGTATCGTCAGCGTACAAAAGAGTGAATAGATTTATATAAACATCCATTTCATTCTCATAAAAGCAATCGTGAATTGATGTAGATAGAGAGCTCAGACCATTGTATCTCTCTTGTAAAAAAGATTCAAAATCATTCAGATACAGTGCAAATAAGATTGGAGACAAATTTTCACCTTGCCTTACTCCTACGTTACTCTGAAAAAAAATCGGATTTCTTACCACCATATGAAATACAAGATTTAGCGTTGTCGTATATTTTGACTATTACACGCAATAATTTTCCATCAATCCCGTCCTTCAATAATTTAATCCAAAGCGAACTTCGATCAACTAAATCAAAAGCTTTTTTATAATCCACAAAAGCACAATACAATTTTTTCTTTTTTTTTTGTAAATGCCAATCAATAATTACGTGCAATGAAAAAATATGATCCATCGTAGAATAACCTGACCGGAAACCGGCTTGAACTTCACCAAGTCGATCATAAGAGTCAATGAACAAAGTAATGCGTTCATTTAGAATAGCAGTGAATAGCTTACCAACACAACTTAAGAGGGTGATACCCCTGTAGTTATCCGTAGCATCAGGTGAGCCTTTACCTTTGAACAAAGGTTTAATCAAGCCTACCACCCAGCTTGAGGGTATTATACCTGTGTCAAGCACTACATTAAACAGTTTGGTAACAAGTTTCAAAAGAGATTTAGAACTATTCTTTAACAATTCATTTAGAATCATATCATCCCCAGGAGCCTTGTCATTTTTAAGACGTTTAAGCTGCTGTATCACTTCAGACTCATCAATTCTTTGATTCAATTCATAATTCATACCAATGCCATAATCAAGTTCTACGACATCAGTATTCGAAGCTTGATTGTTTAAGCTTTTAAAGTGTTCAAAGAAATCTTCTATTGAAATGTTCGAAGGCGCTGTAGTTCCTTTTTTGTTTTTTACTTATAATATTCCAGTAATCTTTGGGGTTTTTACTTTTCAAACTCCTTATGTTAGTATGTAAGTCAGCAAAGTATTTTCTTCTCTTTGATCGTACAAAGTTTTTATAACTCTTGCCAATTGTTCTCTTTTCATCCATATAATCTAATCTATTTTCTCGACATTTGTTTTTAATTTGCATGAATTTTTTCCTATATTCTTTGCACTCTTTATCAAACCATGGCTGTGAGCTAGAAAGAGTCGTTTTGCTAATATGCGATTTACTCTTCATCTCGTGCAGCATTCCAGATGAAGAAGCCGCATTAACATACACTTCTTGCAATAGATTGATCGCTTTGTCGATGTCCTCTTGACCAACATTATCAACATTTATGGATTCGATAAAGGAATCTAATTCGGATATAGCAAAAGCGTTCAAACCATTTACAAACTCAGACTTCCTATCGTTATTCCATTTAATCCTTCTCATTTTTGTGTTATAATTGTTATCATCTTTTTCGGAACTATTGGCCGTTTTGTCAACACTTTTCAAACGAGGAACAGTTGATGACGTTTTTGCATGGATGCTTAAGACGATCGGGCAATGTTTGTCGGACAAGAGTTCATCAAACATATCCACATAAAAATTACTGAGGTTCATAAATAGTTCAGATGAGGCTATTGCGTAGTCAATGGTGCTAACATCTGCACATGTAACGCTACCTTTACCTTTATCATCACCAACTCTTCCGTTAACAATATGTATATCTAAACATTTACACAGTTCAATCAATTTAAATCCATTGTTATTGGTTAGGTGATCCATATTGTATCTGTCGGTGCAAATACCAAGAGACTCAAGCTCATTTCTCGCATTAAAAATCGAATCATTCATAAAATGCAAACCAGTTTCATTTTGAATTTCATCCTCAATAGTAACAAAATCTTGGAGACAAGCCGTCCTAGAATTAAAATCACCAACCAACAGCAAAGGAATGTCATACTTGGCTTGGATATTAATGCAATCATTTATAATGGTATCAAATACATCACTATCAAAATATTTTGAACCTTCATGCGGAACATAAACTGCCCCTATTAGAGCTGAAAAACCGGGTAAAACAAGTTTTATCCATAAAACTGAATCTGAATTTGTTTCATCTAATATATAATTACTTTTATACTTATCTGAAATGATTATTGCGAGACCATGAACACCACCAAGAGCATGGGAACTTTTCAAATTCTTTTTCTTTGCAGTTATACAATGAAAGTCAGGGAAGTAAACCGGATCAATTGAGTCAGTTTTAGTTTCGGATAAACATACTATATCAAAATTCTTGATGTATTCTGTAAAAATTCCGTAATCACACTTTTTCTTGAGACCGCATAAGTTCAGGCCTAATATTCTGAGATTGATTGTAGAAAAATTGCAATAATTATGGTCCTGTAACGCAAGATGTCCTTGAACTTCGCAGGCACGTGCCTCGAGTTCCTATAGCTCAAGGTAAATACCAAGCTCTCTCATTTTGCGCTCATCCCACCCGAGTTGCATCATGACCTTATCAAGAGAGTCAATTACCTTTACAGTCTTCTCGTCCCTCTTAGAGATGAAGTGGATTTTCCCATCAATTGTCCATACTTTCAGAATCCCAGTGTCCTTCTTCATCTCTTGCACCACCTTGCTGCGCATTCTCGTCAGGTCATCGTTGATATAGACCTCCTTGTGAGACGCCTTTTTTCTCAAGATTTTCTTGCTCTTCATCAGAGAGGCCTTGGCCTCTCTCCTTGCGAAGCGCGCGATGATAGTGCGCTTTCCCTTCTGGCCGTTCCCGAGGCGATGACAAATACTCAGATCAGAAGTGGACAGGTTGACGCCGATCTCCTTGGCCAACTCAACGACGACCTTGGTCGTATCCTCATCCTCCGCTTCCTTCACGCCGTAAATTTTGACATTTTCTTTTCTGGTGTACTGCTCCAACCTTTCATTCTCAAAATGGTTGATCTGAATGGTTCGCTTCATCTGACCAAGATCTGCTCTCTCTCCTCCTCGATGGTCGATCTTCTCCACCAGCTGGTCCATTAATGATGTCATCGCCGTTGATACAGCTGCTGTTACTGCCTGTACTATGACGGGCTGAAGGGTTGCCAGAACCTTTCCAACCACTTCCGCCACCAGATCTCTCGTAGCATCCTTATCGGGAGGACTGGTTGAGGGTTTGCTCTTCACCTCAGGGGGCACTCCTGTCGCTGTGGCCACTGCATAAGTTACAACTTTCTCCAGCTTCAGATCCACGTCGACATCAGGCTGCAGCTTCGCCGTCACCTCATCATCTAGAACTGTAAAGCGACTTCCACTTGCCATGACGTCACAATCAAGAAACGGCTGCGCACTGGAGCTGATGCACTGATGACAAGACGCGATGGGGTGCGCGCGAGGGGTAAAGGGCCGTTCACATTGGAGCGGTTTTGCGGCAGCGGCAGCGGCGGCGGTTTGCCGCTAAACTCTGCCGCAGCGGCACGCTGTGCACACTGGAGCGGATTGCCGCGCGCAATATGCAAATTAGATTGTTGCCCTTGGGCACCTGCAGTTTACTAGTAATCAATTACATAATGATCATGCACATATACCCTGAATACATTCCCCATGGATCTGAGAATTTACAAAATCACTTTTCCAAAACGAAACAAACAATCAAGGAAATCAAGGATGCGTAACATGCAAGAAGACTATTGGACAATCAGTACTGGAATCTCAGCTTTTCAACTTTTTGCTTAAAAAAAAAAAAACACTTTCTAGACAGACTGTTCAATGAAACTGCAAAATATTCCTTGTGTTACTGATATTGGTATCATGCACGCAGAAATTATTGCATCGGACCACTGCCATATATACTGAGAAGGCGGTACATAAAATATGTACATCCAACATCTCAATATCTCAAATATGATCTGCGAATGTCACATTTTCCTTGTTTTTGTTTGTTTATTTTTTTTATTTTTATTTTTTTTTACAAAATTAGTCAGCATCCAAAGTAATGATATCTTATCTTTTTTCGTGTTAATGAGAAAATGACTAGTACAGTGTATTTTTTTTTTCTGGTGTCGGCAAAGTAGTCAACTGTATGAAAGATGAGCTCTTTAAAAAAAAAAGAAGAAAAACCAGCAACATACTTCTTTACTTGTCATTCCAATCTTTTACCATAGAATAGTATACCGGTATTATGATATATGATTTTAATCATCATAATTGTGTCATTCATTTTCATGTACATGTTTGTGTAATGATTTTTGTACTTCATAACTCACTTTTCCTACTGCGCCTCGAGCACGTTAGTCATGTGGAATTGGCACATTAAATGTATACTGTATTATTATTATCATTATTACCGATGAACTCTATACAGATGAAATGTTGTTTGATTTGATTTCTCTCACAGTTCTGCTCTTTCTGGAAGTGTAGTTACAAAGGTGAGGGGATGTTTTAGGTAATATGCCTACCATTCACTCTCCTTCTCAAACCTACTAGATCTACGTATGTAGAATATAATGTAATCCACAAATGGCCCATAATAAACTCACCCACATACTGTACTCCCAGCTATGGAAAAACAAGAGTAGCATTTTCACTCTCCACAACATGTGTTTTATATTATGCATGGGGAAGAAATTAATGGCAGTTTTGCATCCTCTTAGAAAAAACAAACAAACAAACAAAAACAAAAACTTCACCCACCCACACACACACACACGATCTCAGTTTGGATTTCAAATTCATACATCTGTATTTAATCTACGCTTTCAGAAATCTGGATAGCATTTTAGCAGACAGCCGATTTCTAAGTGAACCACACAACTATTGGGTAAAGTGATTACCAAAAGCCAACTTTATCTTAAGCAAGTTTTGTGGAATTGCACTCAATCTTTTCTGCGATTAATTTAACCACTGAATGAAAACATTAGTTAACAGGAAGTTTAACCAACTTATGTCGGTAAATGACAAACATCACTCGAAATACACATCAAACAATGTACATACACTAATACAAACCACACATGTCAAATTTAGCACTTGAGACACTAATTCAGGACAATTGTTGCAACATACAATCTCATTTGATGTCATCTAATATGGCAGTCTGTTGCAGAAATAAAGTACAGTGTATATACATATACTGTTAACATTTGCGAAGGGAAGTAATATAGCACATTCACATGTAAAATGAAATTTCACAAGATCTGACACTGTATGAGCAACTTTGTAAATCTGAATGGATACACATGAGTTGTCAAAACAATACAGTAATGGTAGTATGGTACTGGATTTTATGAATGATTGAAGTACATGTATGATAATTAACACCAATGTAATTTGTTTCTTGGACCAATTTTCTATAAGCATATTATTCTAATCTCCTACATCTGAAAAAAAAATAATTCAGTGCAAATTCCTAGCAGAAATGCATACTTTACAACATAAAACAAATCAGTCGATTACATTTCACCTTTCAAACCTCATAAGGACCAATCTTTCTAAGTAATAAGAAACAAAAAGTACTTACATGTACATGGGTCTAGGGCAATTACCCCCTGGGCAATTACCCCAGACCTTTCCCCTGGCCCTAATCCTAATCCTAATCCTGAACCTAATCCTGAACCTAATCCTAACCCTAACCCAAACTCCTAACCCTTGACCTAATCCTAACCCTAATACTTACTCTTACCTTACCACTAACCAGTATTTAGCCAGGGGGTAATTGCCCTCTGGGGCAATTGCTCGAATATGCATGTACATACATGTAGGACAGGGAAAATATAGGAGAGAATAGGATTGAGAGAAAAGAGCAGTACAGAGTTCATCAAATGAAGTGAGCAAGAAAGAGCGGATACATAGGGGTGGATGAGGCTTGAGATTTACAATGATATGGACATGTATACAAACACAAGGAAATCAGGATAAGCAAAGGAATACAACAAAAATGGGCACCTAGGTGCTTACATGGTTCAATTTAGCTAGTCAGATAACAAAATCAAGTAGCAAACAGAATAGCAACATATTACGCATATAATGCAATGACCCGTTATGAGTTATCTGACATCAAATACTAATTTAATGCAAGGAAAGTACAAACTGAGTGTTCAAGATTATACATGTAATGAAAATAATATTCGATGCCATGTCAACATTTATAGATTTGGGTTTCAAGATAAACTTGAAGCTTTCAAAAATATGTAGTAACATGCTTCAGGTACACTATAAAGTGCTTGCTCTACTGCTAATTATTTTACTCATTGCCATGCAGCATAATACAATATTGCATCCATACTCCAAAGTCAAATACACACATGTGACAGGTACCATGTAGGTGCATAGTGAAAAGGTGGAATTTCATCACGTTTTTGAATAGTATGTTGGCTACTGGCCTACCTGGGAGCAATGCAAAGAATTCTTGTGTTGTGAGCCTGTACATGTATATATGCTATCACATTTCTCCTGAGTCGAGTTCTAACTGCGAAGTGATACACAATAGCCTGCCTTGTATAATAATCATGAAGAACTTGATCACTTCTTATGAACATAGATGAAATTGCTTGGGGTACATCTTCACTACCCAAGTGATACATGAAGGATGCCAGTTGAAGACAATTATATCTTGTGTTTTCAAATTACCATTCACATTATAAAGACTGAAAGTAGTTTTACCCACAATATTTTGGTTAAATTTTCTATAGATTTTTTTATTACCATGGCAACACATTAATTACATACTGCATTTACCTGTAATAGTGGCCAAATATGCCAAGTTCTAGGTCAACTCCTACAAAAGCAAGAGAGTTGTTGTAACTTGGGTGGGAACCAGGTGCAAGCATGGTTAGCAACAATAGTATTGACAGATATTTAGGCCAGGTGAGGTCATTTAGAACTAGTTTCCATGGCAATGTCACAGTTTGGTGCTCTATACATCCCTTGTCAACTTGTACACACTATGTGTGGGCGTGGTGTGTAATAATGGAATTAGCAGCTTTTCACATATTTGATACTTGTTTACATTATCATAAGTAAACTAACTCCTTGAAAAGTGAATACATGTTTCAAAGAAGCATTGACCACTAATAGTATAAATATAAATGCACCTTATCATTCATACATGGTACAGGTGTACAGTCAAAATACAACAATATCCATATGGCAAATGGCTTGTAAAATAACATGGTCACTGTTATCAGGAGACCACAATTAAAGGTTAGTGCCTATTTCCCTATAACATTGTATACAGCACTTCTCAAGCAAATGCTGTTTTATTATGCAGACTTGATATGGGAAGGGTGGAGATGATAAATAAATGGTTGCATTATGGTTGACTCGGCAAATTTAGAAAATAAGGGATGGATGCCAAAGTTTCAAATCCTCCTTGTTTGTACGGGAGTCCCTTTTAAAATGGTCTCACCGCCATGCAATGTGGCCAGCAGTTGTGATTTAGAACGAAGATCAACTTGAAGACAAGATCATCAGCTGCACCCACAATGCCTTGAGGACTGTGCCCTGTGCTCCACAACTGCAGATACATGTACCTGAAGAGGGTATAATTTGCTTTCTCCAATAAGAAGGATGAAGGAATGTGACTGCGGATGTTCTTAGTCGACCACATATGAGCAGTAAAAACAGTCCTTCCTGTAAGATCGAAAAAGGCAAGCATATATGGAAACAGTGTAAACATTTTGAAGACATATCGATGTGCACTATTTTCTTATGCCTTTATACACATGATATTTCCAGTAATTTTGTATCATATATTTACTAGCAACTCCAGCAAACTAGGCGCAAGAGTGACCAAGATCAGAAGGTCATTCTTTAAAGCTGAAGATCTACTATGCACATACAGGAGTGAGTCAAACATGATATCTGGAAACAGGGGGCAAAATTGTTTCAGAAGGGAATGGGGAGGTAGTACAGGCCTGTAAGAAAGCTACAGATCACAACAGAACAATTCACACCTCTGGCCTTCATGGTGCTATTTGTTTGTTTGTTTGTTTTTTCCCATGTCTAGCTCAATTACAAACCAGAACTATCTTTGCAAAGAAGTGTAACTTTGTCTACTAAAGTCAATTTTTTTTTAGACCAACCCCCTCCCCCAATATAAAATAAAATAGAAATAAAAATAAAATAAAAGTGACAGACAATTTTACATTTAAAGTTACATTTGACTTGCATTTTCATGTCCTCCGAAACTGATTAGATTGGTATGGGCCAATTACTAGACCTAGGCACCTATGGTACACTATGATATACACTATTATTATTAAAATGATTGATTGGTCCGTGCTGCATATTGTGATACCTGTCAAATGCATGGGATGTTGCCATATACATTATAAAGAAAGAGAAGAATCTACATACATGTACATTTCCTTGGAATGAAGGGGCAGGGTAAAGATTAAAAGATGTGCCTTCACAGAAATTTCACTCTTAAGTTAAGTTCACTCTTTAGTTCTAGGTGACATACAAAATATGTACCTGTGTTGTCATTAGAATTATCAGGTACGGTACAATACATGTACCATCACGCCCAAAACAAAGTTGTTGTTTTTTCCTCCCACAGGAGTAAGTTCAAGTTCTGAACAATGGTTATGGTATAAATGTACCTAGAATGTCAATCTTTTGAATAATGCACTTTCAGTAAATCCTGAAAGCTGAAACTCACAGCTTTCCAGTCAATGAGTGAGCTTGCATCAAAGCCTGGTCAAGGATGCAGCCGCCTTTGCATGGTCTTTCCGCATTCGCTGAATAGGAGGGAAGCAGATTCAATCACTGTTTACCTGAGGGTAAATAATATTCATAAAAGTGAGGTGTTTATACAAATGATGTGTTATACATGTACAATGCATTATAACGTTATTTCCTTCATGAATAGGGGGAACTTTTTACTCAGCACAAAGAAAATGTAATATAAACAGGTCTCTTTTAAAAAGCACCTTAGCCCTTCACTCCCACAACCAACACCACATGCAGGGATTGCCTGAACTTTTGATATTTTTGCTCTTAAATTGCTCATTTTGCAGTACAGTGTAAGTGCTTCTAAAATGCCAAGTGCTTAATATATCAATGAAACTATTCATGAAAATATACATTTGGTATTGCTACCAACATGAAGTAACGCACTGAATTACCTGCAGAACACAATACAGAGGGTCATATTTCCTACCGAGGAACACAAAGGACTGGCACAGCCTCCCAGAAGAAGTAGTGGCTGCTTCAACCCTTGATACAATATGTCAAGGGTCAGCAATTAACCAACCACTGCATCACTGGCATCTAAATTGTATGAATGAGGGTACCACCTATCGGCACCCTATGAATTTGCAGCTCGTTTATTCCAAAAGTATAAAACAAATTCGCCTAAGTTTTTCCTCAAATAAGCTGTAAATACTGCTGTTTCAAATCTCGTGACCGTTCTGTTGATCCTGAATCTCCGTTGTAAAATTATGCGATTTTAGCGCGTGCGATGCATTTTCTTCGCATGGCTGAAAAAGGGTACCTCACAATCTGCACCCCTTCCCTCCACAGGGAATACATGTGAATTTCATAGTCATTCGTTGTTACTGAGTGGATGTCTAATTGAAATGTGTTTAGTTTGTTTTGTTGGCTTGATTTTCGTTTCATTGTTACTGTTTTCATAGCTATAAAATGGCACTTAATCCCACGCGTACCTTTTTGTTCTATACGCAAACAGCCATGATACGCAGGGTGTCGATGTACCCTGCCGATAGCTCGTACCCTTACCATACATTGAAGAAACCGTCCAAAGGCTATTGATTGTGGGAAACGTGGGCATCTTTGGAAAGGCAAGACAAGATAATGCACATGCTTACCAGCTACAGTACAGTTACAGTTAAAGTGATTTTAAAACATTACCCTTAACTTGGTCAGACTCAGCCTGAGAAGATTTGATTCACTTTCTAACAAGACAAATCAGTCCTACTTCACTGCCTGTCTGACGATGCGAGACTGAACGCGAGTAAATTCAAGTAGATCATCTTTGTCATGCCAATGCCAATGGACAAAGTGGTGGTTATGTGAATGCATTTATACCAGTGCGGTGGCAGTATGGCAGTACAAAAACACCTACGTAGTAGTACGTGACCTAGATCTAGGCCTGTATAGAGGTAGAGTCAATACCCAGAACATACCTTTTTTAGGGCCTAACGCGCGTTAGGTCTAGAAACTTTAGACTAGAGTCTAGAACTATGTCTAACGTTAACAGTACTATCAGAGTATCAGGCCTAGAGGCTAGGTGTTTCTGTTGTTTTTATTTGAATTTATTTGCCGTTTATCATTGATCATTTTTTCCCTGTAGGCCTACTGTATTAATTTATGCCAAATCTTTACTTATTTATAAATGAATTAGAAACTACTTTAATTCCAAAATTTCCCTAGGCAGGGCCTACATTATTTTAATTTTATTAGAAATAATTCAAAAATACTCTATGATATCAAATATATCTACCGTTAGAGTGTCTAGTCTACTAAGAAGCATATTATAACGTTAAATAGGTTGTAGGGTTGGGGGTACCACGTATCGTCACCCTAAGGATCTGTAGCTTGTTTATTCTAAAAATATAATACAAATCCGCCTAATTCTTACCTCAAATATGCCATAAATACTGCAGTTTTGAATGTCGTGACCGTCTCGTTGATTATGAATCTCCGTTTTAAAATAACGCAATTTTAGTGCGTGCGTTCCGTTTTCTTCGCGCAGCTAAAAAGGGAACCTTGCGATCGGCACCCCCTCTCCTCCATAGGTATACACGTGAATTTCACAGCATAGGTAATACACGTGAATTTCACAGGCCATAGGTAATACACGTGAATTTCACAGCCATGCGTCGTTACTGATCGGATGTGTAATTTTTAGCTTGGTTTGTTTGAGTTTGAATTTCGTTTCTTCGTTTTTATTGTTTTTATAGCCAATGACACTTAATCCCGCGCGTACTTTTTCGTTCTATACGCAAACAGCCATGATACGCAGGGTGTCGATGGGAAGGTGCCCTGTCGATAGGTGGTGCCCCAACCATACACGCCTAACGTTACGTACCGGTAATACTTTTTTTTTTTTTAATTTTGATGAGGATGAATAGGCCCTACCGCCTGCCTACCGGTATACAACACATCGACCATAATATTGTGGTCCATTTATCATATGAGAAGCCTTTCCCATCTATGGACCCCATACATTACTGGTCATTAGTAGGTGTGGGACAAGTCGGACAGTAGGAGTGCTCCTACTGGATCTAGTAGTTCTAGATCTACTCTAGACTTCAAGGCTTCAGTACCACGTTGGCAGAATACTATATCAGACATAGATAGGCGTATATGGGACTGTGATACTGATAGACTGCTTTCTTTCGCTGGCGAGTCTGCGTCTATGGCAAAATACGTGGAAAGTTACAATCTGCAATGTAGCCTCTGCAAGAGAGTGACCGCTGTCAAGGGTCGAAACAAATGACAAAACCTTGAGAAAACCATACGAGCAACTTACCATTTAACCCGCCCGATTTCATCACCAATGGTCTCCTATTCGATATTTTCCTCAGGAGTGTTTTTGTGAATCAACTATCCAATATCAGATAATAACAAATATAAACAAAAATATGCTAAGTAGACGCGCAAATAGTTCTACGCAAGGATTTCAGCCTACTATGACGTCACTATAGATGTAAACATTTTAGTATCGCGTACCAGTCAACAATCCTCAGTGTGACGTCACCATTTACAGTGCAGTCAACGCAGCTTTACTAAGGAACAAGGCGTATACGCTAGAAACATGCAACAAGTGCGCATCTTCAGCCAACAAACCTCGTTGTGACGTCATCCCCTACAGTCGTCGCAGCTAACTTTCAGCAACGCACACAAAGCACCCGTAAGCAGCCAGATTTGACGCAATTCATTATTGTGACGTCACAAGAGCTAAAGGACACGTCCAATTTTTTTTTTCTCCTTTAGAACTTTCAGTTATAAATAGCCTTCGAGTCGATACACACGAATATCGAGTAGCACTGAATAGTGTTTGTGGGTCCGTGTTGTCAACCTCCTTGTGGTGGGCCCGGGGCAACTGATCGATCAGGTGACTGATTTATCAGGCGAATGACAACAATCTGAGACAGCAGCAGCAACAGTAAAGCTCTAAATAAGATGAATCCTTCATGTCCACAGCCTGAAGCTGACACAAAGTTATCAGGGCAAGCATCTTTTGATGTCATATACGGGAAGGCGTCTCCGTGCTGCAACTAAACGTAGAAGGCCTAACCAAAGCCAAGATCAATGTTATTGAACAGTTACTTCAGACACATAAGGCAACAGTAGTTCTTCTACAGGAAACTCATGCTAAGGACAGCTCTTATCTCAATATCCCTGGTTTCACTCTGGCCGCATATACAGTAAGCGAAATTCATGGGATTGCAACTTTTGTCAAGAGTACTCACAGTTGGAAAGCATTGGTTTCATGTCCATCAGACTCACCAGTGGAGTGGACGGCAACGTGAGTTGAAGAGGTTACCATTATAAATATCTACAAGCCACCCTCATTTCGACTCCAGCCAAATACCCTTCCTATCTTCAGTGCTCCTTGCATCTATGCTGGAGATTTCAACAGTCACAGTACTTCATGGGGCTACTCATCCACTAATCCAGATGGTTTTGCACTAGAAGATTGGTCCTCAACAGCTGGTGTCCAATTACTGTTTGATCCAAAACAGCCAGACAGCTTCCACTCTTGCAGATGGAATACAACATCAAATCCTGACTTAGCCTTTGTCAACTTTCAAGGCCCATCACCTCACCGGATTATCTTAGACCCCTTTCCCAAGTCACAACACAGGCCATCACTGCTCATACCAGTAAACCCAGTCCGACCAATAACAACGAAGCCTGTTAAGCGTTGGAATTTCCGCAAGGCCGACTGGAAAAAATTCTCGAACTTGGTAGATGAAGCCGTATGCAATCTCCCTCCACCAACTCCCCGTGGCATCGATCAAGCCTACTCAGACTTCTGCAATATACTTATCAAGGCAGCAACGAATTCCATCCCGCGCGGTTTTCGCCGACACTACATCCCCACCTGGGACGAAGAATGTGATGCTATCTACAACCAGTTCTTGCGATCTGAACATGCAGACATGGCTTCCACCAAAGCCTCAGAACTGACTGATTGTCTAGACAGGAAGCGTCGTAAACGTTGGGAAGAAACCGTGCAAGGGATAGACTTCACTCACTCTAGCAGAGTTGCTTGGAAGACTCTCAAACGCCTCACTGGAAACAGTACCAAACCTAGAACATGTCCTGTGTCAGCCAACTCCATCGCGGAACAACTTGTTAGCAATGGGCGATTCAAGGACTGTGACAAGGCCCACACTCGATCTGTGAAACAGGAGACTACCAACCTATGGCAGGCCCCGGGAGTGGATGGATGGTTGTCGGCCCCCTTCTCTCAGGAGGAGTTAGCTAATGCTTTAGCCCTACTTAGGAGTGGAAAGGCCCAAGGTCCGGACAACATCCCACCGGAATTCCTTATTCATTGCGGGGTCAAATGTCAGAAGTGGTTAACAGATTTCTATTCTTGCTGTTTCACCAACCAAGTCATCCCTAAGATATGGAGAAAAGCCACTGTAATTGCTCTCCCAAAACCAAACAAACCAGTTGTTGACCCCAAGAGCTACAGACCAATCTCCCTTCTCTGTGTCCCTTACAAGCTTCTGGAATGTCTCCTTCTGGCGAGGATAGAACCTGCGGTTGACCCACAATTACCAGATGAACAAGCGGGCTTCCGCCATGGTCGGAGTACAGTCCACCAAATTGTCAAGCTGACCAATGACATCGAAGACAGCTTTGAGAAGAATCACAAAGCTGGCGCCATCTTTGTCGACCTCACTGCAGCCTACGACACTGTGTGGCACCAAGGTCTGACTCTGAAATTATTAAAGACAATCCCTGATCGCCACATGGTGAGGTTCCTCTGCAACATTCTAGCCAACAGGAGGTTCGTTCTGAAGACTTGTGATGGACAGTCCAGCAGACCACGGCAACTGCGGAATGGAGTTCCTCAAGGCTCTGTACTATCCCCCTTGCTCTTCAACATATACATCAGTGACATCCCCTTCACAACCTCACGACAGTATGGCTATGCAGATGACCTTGCCCTTCTTCACTCTGACAGAGCCTGGTCAAATGTAGAGAATACCCCCACTGCAGATATGTCGCAAATCGCGAAGTACTTCAGGATCTGGAGACTCAAGATTAGCATGTCCAAGACAACGGTAACAGCCTTCCACCTGAACACCAAGGAGGCTAATCGGAAACTCAGTGTCGTTCTTGATGGAACACCTCTTCCATACAATGCTACACCAACCTACCTTGGATGAAGTTGGATAGGCAGCTGACCTACAAGGAACATCTCAAGGCCATAAGTGCAAAAGTGTCTTCAAGGAACAACCTCCTTCACCGACTTGCAGGCTCAAAATGGGGTGCCAGTGCAACCACTCTCCGCACTAGTGCGCTAGCACTGGTATACAGTGCCGCGGAATACGCCTCCCCTGCGTGGTGTAGGAGCTCTCACACCAAGAAACTTGACTCAGTTCTGAATGACACCATGAGATTGATAACAGGGTGTCTCCGGCCTACACCAACAGAATTCCTACCTGTTCTCTCAGGCATCGCTCCTGCCCCCATGCGCCGAGAACATCACACACATAGGCTGGTAACCAAGGCCTCCAGCAACCCGGACGACCTCCTCCACGACGTAGTTGAGGGCTCTGTAACTCTGGGTCAGCGGCATCAGCGACTGAAGTCTCGCCGCCCTTTCTCCCGCCATGCAGCAACGCTGAGAGGATCAGATTTCAACATCTGCCAGACATGGAGAACAAGCTGGGAAGACACCCAACGACCTGCCCAACTCGTTGTCACGCCCAATACATCTGTCCCCCCAGGATCAAACCTCCTAAGGAGTGAGTGGGTGTCTCTAAATCGGATTCGAACGGGGGTTGGGCGTTTCAATGCAGCTATGCATCGTTGGGGGCTACGCCCGTCAGCAGCTTGCCAGTGTGGTGCACCAGAACAGACTGCTCAACACATCTTGAGTGAGTGCCCTGATCTCCGCCCTCCTGACAACGTGGACCTGACACACCCTACTCCACAGACTGTAACTTGGCTACAACAATTGAGGGACATTATTTAGCTGCTGCTGCCTCATAAGCAAGAAGAAGAAGAAGGTGCTTTGCATCTAATCGTCGCTGAATCCACGAACCGGCACACGCGCACCGCCGGTGCGCGAAGTACATTTCGAGTAAATCGCATTTAAAGATTTCTGTTTTTTGAAACTGTTAGTAAGACATGTTAATGGATTTCATATTCAATAAATTCTAATGTGACGTATGAGAAGAATCTTCTCTTTCTTGCTATACATAAAAACACTCCCAGTGATGCAAAATATGCACACAGTAAGGCTATAAAGTTGTGTGTCGTTTTGTGAAACCTCCAGACTAGGTACTAAAAAATCCACGAACCGGCACACAGCGCGTAGTGTCGCACATAGCGTTCAGGATTCTCCGCAAAATAAATCCACGAACCGGCACACAGCGCTTAGTGTCGCACATGGCGTTCAGGATTCTCCGCAAAATAAATCCACGAACCGGCACACAGCGCTTAGTGTCGCACATGGCGTTCAGGATTCTCCGCAAAATAAATCCACGAACCGGCACACTGCGCTTGTGCCGCACATAGCGTTTTTATTTATTTATTTTATTCTTTTTATTTTAATTTTTCATTTCGTTCAGGATTCTCCGCAAACTAAATTGGTAACAGCTCGTTATTCCGAAGGTTCGTTATTCCGAAGGTTCTTTAGTCCAAAGGTTCATTAATCCGAAAATGAAATAAGGTTCGTTATTCCGAGGGTTTGTTAATCCGAAAATGAAACAAAACTCGCTATTTCGAAGGTTCGTTATGGACCCTATACCCTATCATTTCGGATGAAAACCTTCAGAATAGTGAACCCTATTTCATTTTCTGATAAACGAACCTTCGGAATAACGCCGCAAATGTTCGGATTATCAACCCCTATTTCTTTTTTTTTTGGATTAACGAACCTCTAGGTGTAGGAAATTTGTGTGTTTCAGATTAACGACCCTTTGGAATAACGAACCTTCGGAATAGTGAACTTTCGGAATAACGAACAGCACCCAATAAATTCACGAAACGGCACATGGCTTTCAAACTTATTTCTGGTTAAGGTTATTTCACTAAGAAAAGTGTAAATTACAATTAGCTCTTCTAGTAATCCTAGCACCGTGCTCTTGGCATTGTAAATCTAATATCCGTTGATGAAAGTATTGTTCTTATTGAGATCATGGAGCTTCGTGTTTAGATCTTCACTTCTTTTTTGTATTTTTCATTACCTTTTTCAATATTCATTTAAACAGAAAGACAGCCTTTTATATTTTATGTTCTTCATGCATTTGCTTGTTTACGAAAATGAACAAACTCACGATTCATTTTAATGGGCATGCAGACGTACATTAATATCAAATTAGAATTTACAGAAATCCCTCTTACTCCCCTCCTCTCTCTCACTCCTTCTCTTTCAATCATCATCATCATCATCATCACCCTTTACATTTGCTTCGACAAATAATGACATTTTCAAACACTCTCTCAAATCCTGTATTATATTCAATCATTCATTAAAGGAAGAAATACACATTCTTTTTTTTAAACAAATGACATTTATTTCTTATTAGATTATAGTCAACATTTCATTCATGCCGAACTGCTAAAAAGAAATCAAAGAAAAATAATGATTTGATTATATTCATTACTACAATTATGTTGTATTGTTTCCAAGTATCATAAGTTGTACATTTCATTAAACGGATTTTCACATTTCATTTTCAGCCAAATTCAAAGTTCATTACAATGGTATTTCATAATGATAGATATATAAGCAAAACTGCTGTTGAATAAGAAGCTGTTAAAATTCGATTTCATATCATCTCGAGGACAGACAGTAGTTCATTCAATCATAATCTAAAGTAACAATATTTCCTGTCATGAAAGAAATCTTCACATTATTAACATATACTACATGTTCTAATCAACATGACAATTTCAAGGAACCCATATCACAATGAAATAATATATTGCATTGTACCTTTATACAATATTCCTTTACCTTTGTAAAATAAAATATTACTTAGTTTTTCTTCTATCCAATTCTGACCAAAAAAATGAAGGATCATTTTTATCATCAAATTAAATACTAGTCATCTCTACTCTTTCGGAACCGATTATAAAATTTATTGTTCTCGCTGCTCTCAACTCTCTGTCAAAAAGAAATTTCATGTTCATTCCAAATAGGCATAATATCAATCTCGTTTCTTACTCCAAAATCAGTTACTGGATATTCTCTATGCACGAATCAAAGATAAGTTTTTCTTCTTAAACTTGACTGTAGTTTAAGTATGATTTAATTTGACTTCAGAAATAACGTCCTCTTCAAAGTAAACATTCCTCCTAGTGCGTAAAAAGATATTGTTATATAAACACTTTACAAAGTTATGTACACATGTAATGCTAAAGATTTCATACAGATGAATTTCTAACTGATACTTTTACCATAGATTTACGTGGAAATTATCAGTTCTGATATTTCATCAAGTATCACACTTTTCACATTCAGATTCGTTAAAGCAATCAAATTTTACATGTAATTATATTTCTGTGGTTCTTTACATCGCAAATATTTCTGTATATTATTTTCTGTACATATTTCTGTAAATGATATTGACACCATGAAACTAAGTGACTGTTTTTGCTTCTGGCACTGTACCTGTTTACAGGTAGACTGTTACCATAGAAGTAGCTATTTTGATCTAAATCATAAGAGCAGTTTACCTAGGCAATGAGATGTGAACACTTAATATTATGCAGTTTTTTGTCGTTTGTATCATAAATTATCTATTGATTTATTTCATCATCAGTTGCTTTTATTATTGACCCAAGAAATCAAATGAATTGTTTATGTTTCAATTTAGGTAACCAGGTTAACCTGTTAAAAAAAATTGTCATTTTGCTGATACTTAAGTGACACTTGACAAATATTATCAAAACCTTTCCCCCTCTTTGTTGGCATCCTTGTTTCTATCCCTTACCTTCAATCGTGTTTCATTCAAAACCATAAATGCGAGTGAAGAAACCAAAACAGAGTACAATATTCTATTATGATTTCACCACGATCTTTTAAAAGAAACACATACAAACCAAAAATGGAAATTGTTACGAGGAATCAATATTGCCTGTCAAATATCACTATGACCTTGACATAATTGCCTACTCCTGAGAATGACATTGACCCATATTTTTCATTTAATTTGTCATAATTTTAAAACAAGGTCAAGTTAACAATCAGACATTCACCTTAAAAAGCATCATTCAACAGTGTAATAGAAGCAGAGACTGTACATTAACTTGCAAACTTTGCGAAGGCCTTTGATAGCATTCACAGAGACATTATATTAATTATACTATGATGGTTACAGAATTTCTCAAGAATCGATTCTTATCGTTCAGAGCTTCTATAAATGTACACCAGCAGATAAGTTCAGACGCAGTGACTATAATAGTATAAGTTCCATGTTAAGACAGAGGAAAGTCAAAGCAATGTGATATCGGCATTTTCATTTAACATTACCATTGACTGGGTTATATGCCATAAATAACCGGAGCACAGAGAGGGGACATCAGATGTACTCTCCTCTTGACACTAGATTTGGACTTTTCCTCATGAACTAGCTCCAGTCTTTCATTGTCATGACAACATTAAAAAGAAAACAACTCAATTACATATTCATACCGTCGCCAAGCAGGTAGGCCTGATGGTAAACGTGAAAAAAAAAATAGTCACGACAATCAATGTACCTCAGAACAAACCTGTAAAATTTGATCGTGGAGATTTTCTAAGCACCAATGACTGTGCATGCGCGAGTGGGACACTCCACACGGACAAAAGAAAAGTCTAATTAAGGCCAGAAATGCTTTCAGCAAGTTGAACAAAGCGTGGAACTCCCAGCAGTTAGGCACTAAGATCAGCAGAAAAATTTACCAAACTGTCTTCTATCTACATGACTATATGGTTCAGAGCGCTGTATAGTATAACACAGAACGACATTTTGAAGTCCCTTATTTTTGTTTACACGCAAGGTGTAAAAGTAGGATCTTTATTATTTTCTATCCCAAAACCAACTATCCAAAGGTGGAATTCGATGTTGCAGACCTAAGGCAAATGGATGGCATGAAATATGCACTCCTGCGGAAAACGTTTAAGATGGATAGACATGTGCTACGCAAGGAACCTAGCAACATCACATAAAATTTCAATGATTATCCCTTGTTGGTCAGCATCTCAAAATAATACTAATCCATGAACACTTATACGTTTATGTGTCATTCTGGTTGACTCTTCTCATTTTTTTTTTTTTTTTTTTTTTTTAGTGTGGCAGTTGACGATAAAACGACTGAATATCTGGGTGGGCCATGACTGCGGTAGGTCCAGAACATAGAGCCATCAAGTCCTCATACTTTTCTTGTGACAACTTTGGAGAGCCTTCTTCATACAGACTCTGCGGAGTTTGATCCCAGTCCTGATCATTAGAGTTGCGTCTTGTTCCTCCAATTCTGAGTGCATGGAAGACATCTTCATGGTGAGAATTCTTGAAGAAGATTGTACATTCCTCTTGCTTCAAGACTTTAAGGGCCTTGAGTCTTGTCCAGTCGATTTCTGTGCCATCATCCGCTGACCGAACTCTCAATACTCCCTTCTTCTGACTGAAGGTTTTCCAGTCTTTCACATCTGAAGACTTCACAGATACAACCCTGTACTTGGGTGGCTTTTCTTTGGCCATCCTACATATGCTCGCTAGCTGAGCAGGTAGAAATACCTCAGTCTGCTGCTTCAGTCTTCTCTCTATCGTACTGTGCATTGAGTCCCCCTCTGACTGGCCGTGGTTGGTTTCGAAAAAGTTAAGACCAATCTTCTCAACACATGAGGAGTTCTTGACAAATGACAACATCATTGTCGGGACTATAGAGTTCTTATTCTGCCCTGCACACCCATCTGCAAAAAACTCGACTTCCCTGACTCCTTCTGAGTCTTTCTCCATGAGAAACCTATGCAAGTTTGAGGTAACCTCACATGCACCTCTTCGCGTCTGTCCTTCATGTGATATGTAACATACTCCCTCCTTTGTACCAAGATTGAAAACGGTAAAGTTATAATTCGATAGTCTTCTCTTATAGAAGATTTCTGACCTCTGACTCTGAGGAAGATACATGACTTGTTGCAAGTCAAATACTGCAGCGCAAAAATCATCAGATCTCCCAGCCTTGATCTTGGCTTCTTCTTTGATTTTGCGAACCATTTCTTTCTCACTGATGTGAGCACTGTATTCATCATGAAGAGCTTCCTTTTCAGTGAACGAGCCTCTCACGTAGGAATCGCAAAGACCACAGAGGTCTTTTTTGGGTCGATGGAATTTCAGATTCAAGAACTGTAGTACTGACTTATAAAACGTAATAGATGCACCTTCTGGGTGTTCTGACTTGTACATCCTGTACATGGTGGCTGGCGTCAAATCCGATGAGAGATATTGGCAAGTGGATGTAGACCGACAGTAATGTGATTCAACCCTTGGAAAGCGATTGATGTGGTCAGTTACTTCCTGTCTTAGGGCTTCATCTCGATTTTTGTTGATCTGCTGTCTTCCGCCTCTCTTATCCTTTTCTATCACACCAGAAGGTCGGATCTTGTCGGTGACAGTGCGTATCTGACGTGCTGTGATTCCAACAGTGTTCATGAACATGGCCTTACACACCATTTGCTTTTGATGCAAAGCATGAGATGAAGGAAGATAGTAGGACAGATGTTTCCGCTTATCAGCCATGGATATATCGACGTGCCTCGCTATCCACTCACGTTGTAGTTGGAGATCAGCGAGGTCAAAGAAAGCCTGTCTCACAGTTTTACGCTCCTCCAGTGTAAACTCCATGCACTTGAAGTTACACTGATTACAGCTGTGGCTACATTTTGTAGAAAATGGAATATCCCTTCTTGCAGGGATCTTCCTGTCTGTTTTTTCTGTAGAATAGGCGTCTCCTTTGTTCCTATGTATCTTCACGTTCAAATTCCTGCTGTTGGAAGGTTTTTTCAACTTTTCAGTCAGAGGTAAAGAAGTTTCGCCATCTACGTGAAAATCTTCTGGTTGAACTTCCTTCATAGCCTCTTGGATACACTCTGTCTCCCCTCTTGCTAGAGGTAGATCTGCAACACTGATGTGGCCAGTGGCATCTGGAACAAGTTCTACTACTTCTCCTACGTGCGGCAGATCTGCAACGTTGCTGTAGTCGGGAACATGTGATATCAGCTCTCCCTCTTTTCTTGCCTTGAGTAGATCTGCATTTTTGCTGTAGCCAGGGGCATCTGGCACCTCAAATATCAGCTCTACCTCCTCTCTTGCCTGTGGTAGATCTGGAACGTAGCTGTGGTCAGGGGCATCTGGGATAAGTTCTGCTTCTCTTGCCTGTGGTAAATCTGGAACGTTGCTGTAGCGAGGGGCATCTGGCGCCTCTAATATCAGCTCTTCCTCCTCTCTTGCTTGTGGTAGATCTGGAACGTTGCTGTGGTCAGGGGCATCTGGGATAAGTTCTGCTTCTCTTGCCTGTGGTAGATCTGGAACGTTGCTCAGGCCAGAGTCATCTGCAATAATTTCGCTACTACACTGCAATGAAAGCTGCAAATGTGAATCATCCATGTGCTGCTTTATAGGTCCGTTGCATTTCTGATGGGTTTGGACATGATTTGTTGTGATTTTACCTGTTGTATTTGAGATAGAGGAAGAGCATACATCCATATCAAATAAACCTACATCAATGTTATTGGAACAAAATGCCATGTTATGACTCATGCAGTCTTCACTCTGTTCAAAGTGTGTAAAACACAGCAGGCAGCTGCATCGGTGACAGGCAGCCCAGATCTCTTCCTTGCACAAGAAGCTGTCACATTCCCGAATATGATCATCTGTTGCATACTCGTGGCCCAAGTTTGAGTCGTCTGCTGAAGGGTTGCTCAGTCCTTCGGAGTGTGCCATAAAGAAAGAAATGTAGTTGATATCCAGTTAGTTGTTGAAGCTATCATCAAATTGAATGGATTACACATAAACATTGTGAATTAAATAAATTTTACTGTATCATGGAAAATAAGCCAATACAAATGAAAGCGTAACATTAAAATGTTGGATGTGAAACAATTCACTCTTATTATTCCCAAGTCGCAAATTTGCACGACATATCACACACAAAGTCCATATAGACCTAAGTTTTCTCTGGCATGTTAAGAATTAAATTGTTAATTTGGATGTTAATGTTTGTTGTCATACATCTGAACCAAATCCAATTAATCCATATCCAATGTTTATTCAACTTTTGGGACATTATTGGTGGGTTGGTTTCTTTATTTGGACATCAAATCGGTATATTTTAAATTTGTTGAAGCATTTTGGACCAGTTTTCATGTGTCTATTTTAAATAACTAATAAAACGCCATATAAAATAGGTTACATTTCAATATATACACACAAATATGATGAAAATTTTCAACAGCTTGAACAGAGTAAATGTATATGCATCTGATCCACACACAACTTGCTCCTTAATATGTGAAATGATATACTGTTAGCAAAAAACAAAACAAAAAACAAAAACAAAACATCAAATTACAGAATGACAGAGCGATCTAACAGTACAAGTCCAATATGAAAAAAAAAAGAATATGTGAATGACTATGCTTACTAATTTTTTGTCTGAGACTAGCCAGTGCAAGTGAGCTTTCAGAGTCAGAGGTGTCGGATGACTGATCCCTCTCAGTGCTTGGAAGAGTGACGTCCTTGTCGCCTATTTTGAGAAAGAAACATCTATCTAATCAATTTGTTATTGTGATCAAGGCATCAAGTACTTTAATGCCTGGATATTTTGAGGATTGATTTTTCTTCATACTTTTGTATTCATTGTGAAATAAGACCATGTTAAAAAATTTGCCATTTGAAAATACAATTGAATGTACTTTACTAGACTTTCATTCATTAGCACTCAACATTTTCATGTATGACATATTTAACTGATTAGTATTTATCAAATGTATAATACATGTATATGGATATTTCTATGGAAATGATACTGCTACTGCAACAGTAACAATAATAATATAATGATGAAAAAAAGAGAGGATGAAGAGAGGAAGAAGAAAAGAGCAAGATCACAAAACATTCTAAGAAATAAACACCTTAGTACAGTAGTAACACGACTATGATTATTCAAATAAATAGAAACAATGAAAACTTCAGCGATTAAGCTACATGGATAAACATACCCACACTATGACAAGATTTGTTCATTTGTTTATGCCATGAACTGCTGGAAGCATCCATTTACAGGATGAGTCATCAAGACACATCAGTGGTGTGACAGTAGGGGTCAAGTGAGGTAAAATGCTGCAATGACAAAGCTTACTTAGTTTTTGTCTGATGGTAGCCAGTGTAAGTGAGCTTTCTGGATCAGAACTGTCAGATGACTCTCTCCTCTCAGCGCTGCTACAACCAAAGTCCTGGCTACCTAATTACAGATATACAGTTAAAATTGTCTGTTATCAGTCAATCTGTTCCAGTGGGCAAAAAATCAGATACATAACCCTTTTGGAGGCCAATACGCTTTGAAATGACTACAAAGATGAAAATGTATATGAAAAATAACATACAAATTCCCCTGCACTCTTCAAGTTTACAGACAAGTGTAACTGATATTAATTTGTAAATTCAGAATATTCTGCATTATGCCATTTTAATAACATTTTTTTAAAAATGATTCTAATGAGCACTGTTGGACTCATAGACCAATCTACTTCTGCTATGCGAGATGACATCTACAGAAATAAGGCTTTCAAGGTCAAACTGTTTCTAACGCGTGATTCTTCTTACCGTGAAAGTTTTTGGGGAGAAAGCTGAGGACTGTGCCTTCCCACGGAACACCTTCCCACGGCATGGTGACAGTTGATCCTACTCTGAGTGGTGCCCTGTACAGCAAATCTCTGCTGGCAACAGTGTTTGTCTCTCCATTACTATTCCAGCGCACCACCAAATCTCTGGAGTGGGCTTTCCTATCGGATCAATTAAAAAATGATTATCAGAATTGTAAATAATAAGTTACATCAATGCACGTGCCTATTATTCCTTGACATAACTACAGACTTCATAAGATAACTTTTTTTTTTTTTTAGAAACAGTTTCCTGTTGACATGATGTTACTCTGTGCAGTTCTTTTGATCTGCATTACATTACGATTCTAGAATTTTAATGAGAAATCTCTCCTGTCTCTTTCTCTCTCTCTCTCTCACATCAGATGTAGTCCAGCTAATTCTTTTCAGAGAATTCAATATTTTGTCAGGCTGATTCATTTTCGATCTCAATGAATGAAGATTCATGCTATTTCTAAATCATTCAATCTCCAAAACTTCATTTCCAGCATTTCTGTTTTGATTTTACCTGGCAGAACGTTTTCGTTTAGGCATGTTCTTGGTCTTGGGTGTGTGGGTAAACAGCACTCTACTTAGTTCAGCTCATCGGAGAAATGGCAAGTGTTACCTAGGGATGAAAAAAAAAAGAAAATAAACACAAATAACATATCAAACGTAATCTGCAGAATTGCAGTGAACAAATTGCATGCATATTATGTACATGTACATCAACAAAACCGACGGCAAAGGATCTAGACCTGACATGATTGTTTTCTCACTGTAGACCTTTACAGTACTATACTAGACTAGGACTAGCCTAGGTAGGCTATAATTATACAAAGCAGTTTTAACAGGGGACTCTTTATGTGTAGGCCCTATAAAAAATACCCGGTAATAAGTTGACCAAAATGGAGTGGGCTTTCCTATCGGATCAATTAAAAAATGATTATCAGAATTGTAAATACTAAGTTACATCAATGCACATGCCTATTATTCCTTGACATAACTACAGACTTTATAAGATAACTTATTTTTTTTTTTTTTTTTTAGAAACAGTTTGCTGTTGACATGATGTTACTCTGTGCAGTTCTTTTGATCTGCATTGCATTACGATTCTGGAATTTTAATGAGAAATCTCTCCTTTCTCTTTCTCTCTCTCTCTCTCTTTCTCTCTATACATACATCAGATGTAGTCCAGCTAATTCTTTTCCGAGAATTCAATATTTTGTCAGGCTGATTCATTTTTGATCTCAATGAATGAAGATTCGTCCTATTCTTAAATCATTCAATCTCCAAAACTTCATTTCCAGCATTTCTGTTTTGATTTTTACCTGGCAGAACGTTTTCGTTATAGGCATTTTCTTGGTCTTGGGTGTGTGGGTAAACAGCACTCTACTTAGTTCAGCTCATCGGAGATATGGCAAGTGTTACCTAGGGATGAAAAGAAAAGAAAATAAACATAAATAAACACATCAAACGTAATCTGCATAATTGCAGTTAACAAATTGCATGCATATTATGTACATGTACATCAACAAAACCGAAGGCAAAGGATCTAGACCTGACACGACTGTTTTCTAAATGTATAGTCCTATACTAGACTAGGACTAGCCTAGGTAGGCTATCATAATTATACAAAGCAGTTTGAACAGGGGACTCTTTATGTGTAGGCCCTATTAAAAAATACCCTGTTCTAGTTTACTAATGCTTGACAGTGCAGGTTGACATTCCTCGTCCTAAGACTTGCATGTTCCTATGAACAAGTCCACATCTAACACAGATCTAGACTAGAGTGACACTTTTACTTTAGGCATGTTTTGCAGTTCCAGGCTAATCATGGCCGGATTTGTATGTAGATAATATAAAGTTTTGGTACCTCAAAAGTTTCCCCGAGTTTCCTTATCTTAGTTTGTGTTTCAGGTTAAAGTACCGGTACCTTTCATGTACCCGTAACTAACACTGTGAGACTTACTCGCCCCAAAGTGCTCTCATGTCTTAGTAATCATGCAATAATGGTTTCGTACAATACCTGTGTATTGATTGTCGCGGTACCGCGTCGAGTCAAACTAACGGATCGTTCGAATTTTTCAGAGCCCGCTCTGCTCTAGTACGAAACCATTATTGCATGATTACTAAGACATGAGAGCACTCTGGGGCGAGTAAGTCTCACATGAGTCACAGTGTTGTTCCTGAAAGGTACTTTAACCTGAAACACAAACTAAGACAAGGAAACTCGGGGAAACTTTTGAGGTACCAAAACTTTATATTATCTTTAATCGTATATCCTTCCTTATAGGTGCAGGTCTACTCACGTTTACTCATCAACCTACCGGTACAACTACCACTAGTACCAGTAGTTGGCAGTACCACTACCACTGACAGATTCTTATCTGCCTAGAAGTCTAGAATTGCATGTACAGTAGAAGGTTTAGAAAATGGATTTAGAGAGACTCTACAAATCTAGCTGTAGATATAGCTTTATCTTCTTACTTTACACATGATTTCATGAGCATGAAATTCATTCGTACAGTTGTCAAGTGATGACATTTATTTTCAGCAACAAATCAAAGTAACATGTAAGTTGTAACGTTAGAGTCTAGATTTAAGTAACATGACGTTTATATACAAGATACGCAAAACCCCTATGTTAATTGTTAGCCTATAATGCCTCGTTGACTTACTGTACAAATCAGCTACTCCTAGACTATTATTTTCTTGATTGTTTTATGAATAAACGGTTTTGGGTTTTTAGAGACCGTAACTTACGAAAGGTACGCAGAAAGAGATAGGTGGGGCAATAACGTGACCACGGAAGCGGCTTGGTCGATACTCTGCACGTAGGCCAGTGGACTAGCCGGAGTAGCTCAGCGATGCGTCTACATGGCTAGACCCGTTTGTTGTGTGTCAGTGCGCGCACGCGCGCAATAGTGCCGGTTCGTGGATTTCCTTTCCCTCGGAGTTACAATTTCACGAAGTGTCACACGCCTGTATGCCGGTTCGTGAAAATGTTTTTCGGACTTTCGGGGCTAATGTCTACGGAAGCTTAAAAGTGCCAACCAGATGACGAGATGACAAGTTGTTGAAACTCGGTAAGTCGACTTGTTTGAGACAAAAAGACATGATAACGAGTTGTTGAAACTCGGAAAGTCGACTCTTTTGGGACAAGAAGACATGATAACGAGATGTTGAACCTCGGCAAGTCGACTTGTTTGGGACGAAAAGACATGATAACGAGTTGTTGAAACTCGGAAAGTCGACTTGCTTGGGACAAGAAGTCAAGATGACAAGTTATTGAAACTCGGCAAGTCGACTCGTTTGGAACAAGAAGACATGATAACGAGTTGTTGAAACTCGGAAAGTCGACTTGCTTTGGACAAGAAGTCAAGATGACAAGTTGTTGAAACTCGGCAAGTCGACTCGTTAGGGACAAGAAGTCAAGATGACAAGTTGTTGAAACTCGGAAAGTCGACTCGTTAGGGACAAGAAGTCAAGATGACAAGTTGTTGAAACTCGGCAAGTCGACTCGTTAGGGACAAGAAGTCAAGATGACAAGTTGTTGAAACTCGGCAAGTCGACTTGCTTGGGACAAGAAGTCAAGATGACAAGTTATTGAAACTCGGCAAGTCGACTTGTACTTCATCTACTTGTCATCTTGACTTCTTGTCCCAAGCAAGTCGACTTGCCGAGTTTCAACAACTTGTCATCTTGACTTCTTGTCCCTAACGAGTCGACTTGCCGAGTTTCAACAACTTGTCATCTTGACTTCTTGTCCCAAGCAAGTCGACTTGCCGAGTTTCAACAACTTGTCATGTTGACTTCTTGTCCCAAGCAAGTCGACTTGCCGAGTTTCAACAACTTGTCATCTTGACTTCTTGTCCAAAGCAAGTCGACTTTCCGAGTTTCAACAACTCGTTATCATGTCTTCTTGTTCCAAACGAGTCGACTTGCCGAGTTTCAACAACTTGTCATCTTGACTTCTTGTCCCAAACGAGTCGACTTGCCGAGTTTCAACAACTTGTCATCTTGACTTCTTGTCCAAAGCAAGTCGACTTTCCGAGTTTCAACAACTCGTTATCATGTCTTCTTGTCCCAAACGAGTCGATTTACCGAGTTTCAACAACTTGTCATCTTGTCTTCTTGATCCAAGCAAGTCGACTTGCCGAGTTGCAGTAACTCGGCTTCTCGGTATTTAACCTGTCTTCTCGTCTTCTTATCTCGTCATCTGGTTGGCACTTTTAAGCTTCCGTAAATGTCGCTGTAGTGACATCAAATATTTCATTAATTAAGCGAAAATACATTCTGAAACTCATGTAAATGAAAGACCTTTGCAAATAGATGTTAAAAATGAATGAAACTCAAATTTGATTTTTTTTTTTCGCAATTTCGGGGTTTGTGCCGGTTCGTGGATTCAGCGACGTAATGTTGATATCGCAGACTAACTATCATCACCATGTAATTCAGTACTGCATCAGAAAAACACAGGTGCAAGTGGGATATCAAACAGATTTAGAATGTGTTTGCTTTGTGCTGCTGTATTCAGTCTAAATTCTAACGTAACCAAGCGAATCCTTGTGTGTGTGTGTGTGTGTGTGTGTGTGTGTGTGTGTGTGTGTGTGTGCGCGCCCGCTAGAAATCATTCAGGGCTCACCAGCAGGTTTATAGGTATGATCTATGAAGCATCCACATAAAGATAATTTGTAAAAATCCCTGAATGCCCTCAATAGATCATAGGTTCTCAAAGAAGACTTAATTCTTTCCCCCTGCAGACCATATTTAATATCTCTTTGTATTGTTCGTTTAATAGTATTCAGCTCTTTGGGTTCATCAGTCTCTGATTTTAACCCCAATGCAAACTCTGCTAATAAGATTGCTAGACAAGATGGAGATTGTGGGTGAAATTGTATACAATAATTGTGCTCCAATCTCAGATATAATTCACGGTAAATAATCAGAGATGAAAGATAGCTATACAGGGGCGGATCCAGGCATAAATACGTAAAGGGGGTGGGGGTTGGGGGCGCAAACAGTTTTATCTGATGCTACTTCCGGGTTTCATTTCATTTTTTTTTCTTTTTATTTCTGTTGTTTTAACAACAAACACAGAGGTGGAGCGTGCCAGGTGCGGTCCTTTGGATCCGCCACTAGCTACAAATTGTACGCTGACTTTTAAGTTTGTATGTTTGTTTGTTTGTTTGTTGTTGTTCTTATATGTGCATACTGTTATAACATCTTGGAGCACCTCTAATCATTTTCATTTTGCTTGAATACAAACTTTCAGAGTTCCCGTGGAGGCGGTGGTGGCGAAAATTAATGGCGTAGACAGAATCTTGCCACGGACATTGCTGTACCGGATAGACGTTCTACAGCTGCTCTAAGTGAACATTGGTAATACACCAGCTTGTGACATTCCTGCATCCGATGTTGGCCAGAATCTTTTATTTCTTTATTGCTTTTGAGTATTATTGTATCCTAAGATGTAAAGATATTCTTTGTAATGCATGTGCTATCATTGTGTGTAATCAGTTGTTTTATGGAAATTTTCATTGCCCGCAGTGTGATTGTTCATGTGGTTTTATATGTTTACAGTCAATCATTTGTTGACGATGTGTCTCATGCCGGCAAAAAAAAAAAAAAAAGAAAAGAAAAGAAAAATGTGCTCAAAACAAGTTATATGTTGGATGTGATGGTTTGATGTTGAATTATTCAAACCAAGACAAATCAAGACTCTGTGTTCGGCTTTTCTGCAATGGTGTTTGACTTGAATGGTTCCATGATATTGCCACCGTTGTGCTCTCTTTGAACACAGAAGCAGATTTGACCTCTGACCTATGTAAATTGTCAGAACTCTTGTTATTGTTTCATTCTCCTAGGTGAAGGGTCCCTGTTTCATAATCTGCGTTGAGAATGAGAATGAACTTATGTAATGTTTACTGGGGATGTGTCAGGGCCGGCCGAACCGGGGTCCGGGTAGATGAAGAAACTCGGAATTGAGGCCGGAAAGTTGCACTGAAGGCTTATTATTATTTTTTTTTTTTGGTTTGTTTTTGTTTTTGCTTGTTTGTTTGTTTTTTGCTTCTCAGCTGATAAACCCGGAAGTGACACCAGAAATGAAAAAGTGCCCCACTGCACAATTTAAAATGTGGCTCCGGCTGTGTATGTTAATAGTGTCATATGTTTTCAGAGGAAAATGATTTCAGACAATTTCATCTGCTTGTGTTGAATGATGCATGTATGTTCATACATGTATGTCATTAGGATATCGTTGTTTACTTAAACATTGATGTCTGGATGCAGAGCTGATAGTGCACGCTTTAAAAGGAGCACTTTCTTTCATTGTCATCCACATCATACTCGTACTTGAAATAATCTGTTTTATCCTGATACGTTTTCACTATAAAATGCTAGTCTGTCAGATATGGTGTTTTCAGGATTCACTGTAATGCACCTTCCAACCCTTCAGATGTTTATTTCCAACTACATATGTATACTCCGTTCTGTTGGGAATGATTACGTGCATTTACTCTTCGCTGCACCAGCATACAGGTAAAGGAGTGACTTTGTAAAACTATCATGGCCGCAATTTGTGAACAACTATTCCTTACACCTAATATTCTCTACTTCTATAACAGAAATGTTTATTTCAATGCAATCAGTAATTCTTGTGGAGTATATGAAAAGAAAAGAGTACAGTAAATCACCTTGTGTCAACTATTATTGTACTGTGTGTTATTTGGATGTATGTATGGATGCTGATAATGGCTGCATGTGTTCACTGGTGGCACATTGTACTAACTCTAAATGTTTATGTCAATAATGACTCTTTCACAACTCTGCTGCTCTATCAATGCAGAGTGTCTAATGCGTTATTCTTAAATTGGAGATCATTGAATGGTATATTTTAAGTTATGTGTTTCGTATTTACATTTCTTTGTTGTGCAAATTGTACTATATAGTTATGCAAGTTTGATACAAATACGTGTAGGTTTTGCACAATTATCAGACAGTGTATCTTGTAAAGTCAATGTGGTGATGTAAATGACACGTGTAAATTGCGACCTATACAAATTTTGTTGAAAGTTCTGACTCATAAAGCTGATGAGCAAACACTGAGAAATTAGAGCCCATGGAATTTCGCAATATTATACACATTGTAATCATAGTATGCCTGGGGTAACTTGGATACTTGTAAGTTTTCCATTTTCGTGATGTTGATATATTGTATTTTGTATGATTCAAAACGTAAAACAATACATATCGATAACTGATAGCAATCTGCAATGACTATTTATCAGTTGAAATTGAAGTGAAAGATGTGATACGCTCTTTTCGCAAGTTGTAATTACCTTCTCATTGTCTATTCATTATTCTCATATATTAATAGTGGAAGCATTTTGTAAGTTTCATATCGAAATGTGTAGATAGCGCAATATTCTGTTAAGGTTTTGGATGTAATTTGTTATCTACTTTGCATGACTTCCTCTTTCTTAGACAGCAAGGGAGAATGTGTTGATTAAAAAAAATTATGAACATGATGATATGAAGAATATGACAAAAGAGCAACTCTAAAGTGCAGTTAATCGTAACACCATTGTTACGTGGAATGAAGATTTTGTTCTTCGTATATTTTACAAGATTTTGATACATACATGTATCGTTTGGCGGTCCACACATCTTTATTAAACTTTATTTTGTGATCATTTAGCGATATAAGTTTGAATATAGAAGTCTGCCGACTGGAAGCACACAGGAAAGACGTAATGCAAATGTGAAATGTCTGTGAATTAGGATCGGCTTATGATGACTTCATTTGGTAAAAACCAGATCTAGTAATGCCCTCTCGCTCATATTCAATAAAACAGTTGTATTTGCATGGCGTATGGATCGGCTTATGATGACTTCATTTGGTAAAAACCAGATCTAGTAATGCCCTCTCGCTCATATTCAATAAAACAGTTGTATTTGCATGGCGTATATGTAGATTTCATATTTCGGGCTGTGATAGAATATCAGAAATGATGTATTGAACTCGGGAAATTTTTAGCATGAACTTTTAGCTAGAAAAGAGAATCATATGTGTACGATAGAATGGAAACGTTACACTTTATTACAGTCTTACTATGAATTTAAACAGAAATGTGTTTGTGAAATAATGATAATTCCTGTCGTTTCCCACTTGTTTAGTTGAGGACTATGTTGTACATTATGTTAATATGATGTGACTTATTTTGATGTTTTAGCCCTGTTGTACATTATGCTGAAAATATCTCTCTGGTGTCGTTAACGAGGTATATCAAAAAGAAGAATGTAAACAAATTTTGATTTGGTGAATTGCTCGTTATGAGTGAAAATGGTTTGTGAAATCCTCACAAGAGTGAACAATTGTTGAATCAGAGTAAGTAACCAACGTAAACACATAGCCTACCTTGTACCATAACAATCACGTGGGGTTCATTGTAGTGTGTTTTACATGATTCCAAATTGTAAATAAAAACAATGTTGATAAATGGTATCAAACGTCAATAATATCTCAGCCGAAAACAATTATGAAACATACTCTTTGTATGTTGTTGTAATTGATTGAATATTTTGTACACGTGTGTAGTATAGTGCATTATAGATTTCTATTTTGTATGTTATATAGCTTTGTGTTGATAGCATCTAAAATAACCATTATTATGCTCATTCGTCTATATACAACTGTATCTTTATTATTGAATGCATAATAATCGAATTTTTGTGCCATTATAATCAGGTACAATAATTATTTAGTAGGGAACAGTGGCATGACTGAATTAAGAGTAGATGGTGCAATTCAATACATTTTCCCAGTACATATACGCAATCTCCAAGCTCATTATCTAAACAAGAGTGCTCCAGCTAATTCCCTTCGTAACATCTCTACGATAAAGGATTGACACCAAGAGTGAACGATGCGGACATTCGACTAATTTGTAGTACACTGTGGTTTCTTCACCCATTTTTCTATAGTAGCCATTGTGATACAATCAATTCAAATTTAATATCTGATGAAAGGGCAGGAACGTGTTTTTATAGCTTGACAAAGGCGTAACTATGAAGTGCATGCCGTATTATGCCATGGATTGCAACACACAGGACGCCTTCCTGTGACGGACTTGATCCCGTGTAAGGAATTTTACTCAAACGTGGTCATGACTGTTTATCAGCATACTTTAGCGAACTGGTAAGCAGGAATTTCCCTTCTGGGCGAATATGAATGACTTTATTACTTTTAGCGGTATACCGTATTACCATTGTACATTGTAACAGGAGATTGCATGCCCTTATTATGGCGCATATTTGTGTAGATCACAAATTGAGTGCATTTATACACGTAGTCACTTTGATCGTATGTTGTGAAAATAACGAAACTGCATACTCCCATTATTCAACAGCTTGTAGTAATAAATCTTTCTAACATATTTGTTGTGGTCAACTGGTTTTGATTATTGACCGATTCAGATCTTTTTTTTCGGTGATATAATTGATTTTTTACTTTTTCTATATGTAGTAAACCAAGAATGTAGCCAATGTGTTCTTGTTTTGTCTTTGACTACTGTATACATAATCAGTCTACAAGTCTATTTACTGCGTTTATGGTATTGTGTATAGCTATCCACACAATCACTGACACTACTCTAGTTAAAACAGCCATGCTCAAGTTCTATTTAGAAAGTAAGACTTAGAATTGTCAGATTTGATCACTGAATGCTGACGATCAAAGATCTTTAATTTGAATCAGCAATCTCTATTCTTGGTACGATTGATTATACGAATATGACGGCGCAAAATACATGTACATAGTCATGCACTTCATCTGGAAGTTTCATGCAGTGTGTAATGCTATCCATCTATTTGGGGGGGGGAGGAACCTAGTTGTAACTCTTCATAATTTTTGTTAACGCTACATGTGAATTAAAATCATTCTTTGCAGAACATGTGTAAATAATAATTATTCCTTTACACGTACATGTATATCTTAATTGTGCTTTTGACATTTCAATACGTTATTATTTCTTTCACTTTAATGCCATTAATGATTAGTGATAATGATTATTAGCCTAATGGAAATACAAAATAAACAAATGTGTTAAATCACATGATGTGCATATCCACATGTATGTTTCCCTATGTGTGTTATATTTCGAATTTGTCTTTTGCATTGTTCAGTGGTAATGTCAAATATACAATATCAATTCTCATATAGACGTAAGTTTAGAGGAGCGGTAGGCGTAACTAGATTCAGCGGGCACATGTATTTTTTATTTTTTATTTGCTGACCTTTGATTGATTCAATTTTATTGTTCCACATCTCAAACTCAAATAACGTGATACAATCCATTGAACATTTAAGACGAGACATAGCATCGTAATTACAAAGAATATAAGAGAAGACAATTTTACAAACATGAAATGTGACGGACCTCCTAAAAAGCTGAGCTTGTTATAGGTCCCTATATTGATATATGTATAGGTCCATTTAGGTAAGTACATATATTATATATATATATATATATATATATATATGTGTGTGTGTGTGTGTGTGTGTGTGTGTATGAAGAGTCTGTTCGCAAAAACCGATAAGTCCATATTTGCCAAATGGAGATATTTGCGATTAAAGGTCAAGAAAAATAAAGAGAATAATAAGAAAATTTGTGCTTCTTTTGACCATAACTTCAAAAATTTACTTTTATGTGTAGTGACCAATATATCATTTAAAAGATATTTTTTTGTACTTTATGACAGAGACCATACTTCAAAATCTTCACAAATGGAATTATCGGTTTTTGCAAACAAACTCTCCATATATAGACAGAAGTATTGGAACAAGTTCACTCGGTTGACAGCAGGTTCAACCGTGTGAACTTGTTCCAATACTTCTGTCAAGCTCTTCCTTTGAGGATATCGAGCACTCTTCATAGAAGGATAGAATCACCAAGTGTATACATACATATATATATATATATATATATATATATATATATATATATATAGATATAGATAGATATATATATACATACATATATTATATATATATATATAAATAATATAATATAACACACACACACACTCTCTCTCTCTCTCTCTCTCCACGCTAACACAACACAAAGCAGACACTGATCAGTTTAACCACACGCCACGGATGGCTAATAGCCTAATCCAACGCAGGTCATCACAACATGCAAGTATGACTTTCTACATTACACTATCCGAATGCGTGTGTTCTTTTTCTAATTATACACACTACGAATGGCATACTTGTTGCGTAGACGTTACTGAAAATATCACTGTCACAAGACATTTTTAGTGTCAGACCCTGTTGAGGGATTCGGGCCGAAAGCTGAAACTATGCGAACTAACAGCCTCACTACAAATTAAAAAAAAATAAAAATAGAAATGAAAAAAAAAAAAATAACACACACTCATCATGCCCATCTGCCAATCAAGTACACTGTACTGAGTCAATTACACAAAGAAACATGAAGTTTATTTCCGCTGGTTGGTTACACTGTGTTATATGTTGTTTATTTTAGGTATATCCTCCATCATTTCATTATTATATAATCGTCGAAAATGTTCCAGGTGCTATATGTGTCTTCTTGAGATGCATCTTCCATCAATACATATTTTGTAATCGTGAAATATGTTTCAGAATTGTTAGGCTCAATCGCGTCCATTCCAATTTTCATTTCATTTATTCCATAGCTTGTTATCTCACTTCATATTCCATCCTATCCCATACCCCTCCGTCTGTTTATTCCTATACATAATTCCAGCGGATTTTGCACACCAATAAAGCTGATATATCCGGCAACCTGCGACATCATTATTTTGTCATCATTGTGTCACCCATAATACGTTCCAAACATGACATAAACAAACATCCTGTTCATCGGCATAATGTTACCACTATATTTATACATGTTCATTGTATATCATATAATACACGTACCTTTATATTTACATGTGGCAATAACGCAAATCAGTTGAATTGCTGTTTGCAGCTTTATTTGGGTTTTGTGTTTTAGTTTTGATAAATTTACAGACACATTTTTAGCGCGAGAAAATGCACTTCAAGATCGATTTTATACTGCTGAAGCGGTTGCTGGTGTTTCGGGAAATGACATCTCATCCCCGTAGGAGGTAATGTTTTTTTTTCTCTGGAATTCATGAGTGTGCAATGTCGAATGCCAGAAAAGCATGTTATTATTGCGGGGTCACGTTATTGTTACGTTACTGCGAATTCATGGCGTCTAGTACTTGTACTATCACTCCGAAATGTTAGCGTGTAATATGGGCACTCTGAGATTTGATACGTTCATTTATCTCGGTAGATACGGTGAAACTCTCTCCGATATATAGATAGGACCACTATGGTAGAGGGACGGTGTTAGGTTCTTCATTCAAAATGAATTAACACACATGCACACAGGCAGACAGGATGAAACCTGACTGATATCTAGTCCAAATATAAGTTAGTCTGATAAAAAAAAAGAATAAGATTTTACGAGTTCAACGTTAAGAATTTGAATGAAATCGGATGAAAAATAAGAAATGTTATGAAATTTTCAAGTTTTGATAATTTCTCCAAAACAGTTCATGTACAGTTATAGTAGGTATGAATATGCAATTGAGTGAACTAACCATGTTTTACCCTCACAATTTTCCATTGAACGTGTACCAAAAAAAAAATGAAAAAAGTCAATGTTTCTGTCATTGAAGTCTGAAACATGACGTTACTTATGGTTGAATAGCTTCAGAGTAGTGATCAGTTAGAGCAAGGAGGTATACCTCCTTGGTTAGAGGTATGAGGATTTGAGCCTCGGGCATAATTGCGTTTGAATGAAAAACTACAAATTTCAAAATTTCATTTACAAAATATATTTCATTTCATTTCATTTCATTTTATTTCATTCTCCTTTTTCCAATAGAACACAACACAGTATGAATTAGGTTATTATCACAATCATATACACACAACTTGCAAATGATATCAAATGATCACAGTAATAAAGTTACATATTATACATGTATACGCGAAATAACACAAGTCTATGTTTCAGTTGGAAAAAAAAAGAGAACTGAGAGGTCCACTAAAAAGCAAGCTTGTAGATTGTGAACCACTCAAGAAACTCTAACAAAATACTTATTTGTATATGCTTAACACAAGTATAATCTAAACAAGACGGAACAAAACAGGAGACACACAATAACATGACACGACTAGACAGAAAAGTGGAAAATGGAAGGAAGGAAGGAAGGAAGGAAGAAAAAGAATGCCTACACGCTGATCAAAGAAACGAAAGAGGGAATTGAAGAGATGCTTTAAACAGCTAAGTGGTTGCATACTGCCGTGTAGAGATTATGATGGCTATTTCATGAAATAATGAGTTCAGAGATTACCATCAGAGAGGGTTTAACAGAAAGGATTTTAGCTTACGCTTAAAGGAATACAAAGAAGGAGATTTTTTTTTTAATTTCGCAACTTATATCAACAATATCAACAATATGATACGTTGTAATTTGCATATTTATATTGATTGTTGATGAACTGCCCCCACCCCACCCCCCCCCCCTCCCAAAAAAAAAGCGAATCTTCTAAATGTCATAACCTCCTTATTTTTCATCCGATTTCGATATAATCTACACCGTTGAACTCGTAATATTTTGCTCTTTCTTATCAGACTAAATGATACTTGGACTGGATTTCCCCTTTAATACTTCAACGATATTTCATTGGTACCTTCCTCGGATCGTTACAGTTATTAAAATCTAATTTATGTAAGTTGCATTTTCATTTGCATATCCTTCAGAGACACCTTTCATGGTTCATAAAATTTGGAGACATTCAGATACCGTAATAAAATTACCAATATCAAAACGTTTCAAGATATAATTTACAACGACCCTTTTTCCATCCCTTCCCTTCATTGTTTGTTCTTTTTGTATAGAGAAATATGGGATTTCTGCGGTCTTTTCTCAAGTGTACATCCCAGTTTGCACTTACAGAAAGTTGTGATGAATGTACTTCTTATAACTTCTAAATGAACTCATTTTCGTTACGTGTATGTCCTTTTCTTTCACGTAATTGAATAAACATCACCAATTGACTCCATTTTTTTTTTATTCAAAAGAATCATTATGATCCAATGTACGCCTTTATACGTGCTCGTCGCAACACTTTAAAAAAATGTTGTACAGTGTATTCTTTCTTCCATGTAAACATTTAAAATATATAATCACAAAGCAGCTTATGTAAACATTGTTTTCTCAAGCTCGTTATGTGATAAAAATCTTGTTTTTGTTTGTTTAGAATTGTTTAAGAGAAATTCGTCCTGCAGATTAAGGCCACTTGATTTCCTTAAGATGTTCACAAAGAAATGGGTTTACGTAGTTAGTACTTATGAACGTTTGCTTGAAGATAAGTTGCTCCAATATTGCATGTAGGTTGGCTAATTATTACGCTGTGAAATATTTCAATTATTATGAATGGAATATGTACAAAACAGCTTAGGCCAAGTAAAAAAAGAAAGTAGTTTCTCGTCCGGGTTTTTTGAGCAAGGCGATGAGGGAGGTCCTTACTATTTGATATCTTACTATTTTTTCGAGAATTGTCAAAATGAAAGTAATATGTGTTTCTCGTCCGGTAATTCTGAGAAAAGTAACGAGAGAGGGCTTTCCAATTTATGAAATGAAATATCACTCTGTTAAGTGGTAGCTGTGTTATGAAAAACCAGGTCCCACGTGTATGTCTTGCCTGCACTCTCAAACATTTTCAAACAAATAGATATATGTACCATACTTGAAATGAAACTTCATGCATGCAGAAATACATTTGCCTTTTCTTTCCATTACAGATGTCAAGGGAAAATGACCATCTTAATACTGGTATTTAGTGTTGTAATGGCATTTCTGATACCAGTGTACTTGCAATTCTGATGTATTGTGCTATTAATTGAAACAGGTATAAAACATGTCTTTCAACAAATGTACGACTGAAATAAATTCCATGATATTTTCAAAACACTGCTTTATTTATTATTGTGTTTGTGACATTTTGTGTCCACACAGCTGGTACAGTGTATGTATATGCATTTCTTCACAGTACAATTGTAGCACATTCAACTGGAAACTGGCTTGTACAATTGCAGATGGATGTCAAAATGATACGATTTATGGCATTATAGCATTAAACAAAGATGTTTCTTCATGTTCTAAAAAGACATTTGATAATCACTCATCATTTGGATGATGATTGTACAAGTGGAAACTCGATATAACGAGATGGTCGGATACGAGTCGTGTTCCTCGTTATAGCCGATATTTCGTTATATCAGTAGAAATAAAAGAAGGCATAACATAAAGACATTAATTTGCACACGTGGGACTACCCATCATCTTTCAATCAATACTGATAACTTGCTAATGTGTGTGAGGTAATTACTCACCTTTATGGGTAAGAAGATTTTTTTTTCCGCCAATGAAATCCGATATCAAGAATGTTTTTCTTATCAATTGTAGAATAGATGTTTGAATTTGTAAATCTACATAGCTTGCGATTGTGTGAAGATCGTCTGTGGATTGGTATGTGGTTATGGTATGGGTGCTGTGTGTGGAAAGCTTGAATATGGCCTGCACAATGCTGTGTGTGTGTGTGTGACACATTCTGTATGTACATTATGACTGCATATGTGTGTGTGTAGATGGGGAATTCCCTACGTAGAAAGCCAATCACAGCATCAGATTGCCTCACACTTGCTAAACGTCATGGTGATGTCATGTATACGGCCGTCCCACCACATTTTCTGCATGTATCAGTGCGCACACACACACACACACATACACGTACAACATGCGGTGCTAGCTGTAGAGTGAACTGTCATAAAGAAAATGTGTGTGTACAAGACAGTTTTTGGCGCATCGAGCTTTACAATCTCGGACCGTGATAGCACAGGCGAAGTTAAGCTTTACCCGAAGACATTTTGCTTTACCTCGCTATATCAGGTTTGATTGGCAATGTTTTTCTTTGTTTGGAAATCACAAAATTTATCTCGTTATAGCAGTTATTTCGTTATAGCCAATCTCGCTATAAGAGTAGCATTTTACATGGACTTGTGTGGAAGGAAATTTGGGACCGGGAAAATTTCCTCGTAATAACCGATATCTCGTTATAGCAGTGTTCGTTTTATATACCGAGCTTCCCCTGCCCTGTATACCACACTACAGATGTTACGATTCACGGCCGTGTCCGTGAATTTACGTCGTAAAGAAAAGTATCCCGCAGAAATACGATACAAACCAGAATCCGTGGAAAAGTTATTTATTTTGTAGATACACCCATTTTATAATTCCACATTTGCTGGAAAAGCGCACTCATTTTCTCTTCAAAATACATCGCCGTCAGATGCAACGTTACAGAGCAGAGGGTACGGGCCTCTACACATTCGAATGTGTTCATGCGTGCGATGGCCTGGGGACCCGATTTGGACAGCTAGCAAGTTACAGACACGGCCGAAAAAATAGTAAATATCAAAAAAGTCGATGCGGCAACTGAAAATCGATGCGGGCGGGGAGCGGGCTGGGACGGGAATTATGAATTTCTTGGTATTTTCAGCGCCATTTTGAAAATAGTAAATAGTAAAAAAAATCGATGCGGCGGCCAAAATCGATGCGCGCGAGGACGAGAAACTGGTTTCTTTTTTTACTTGGCCTTAATCAGTTTAAGAAAAAAAGAAAGCATTGTTTGTGTAAACTGTAAAAATGAGAAATTACTGATTTCCAAGTTTTTGGACACATCTGTAAAGACTCTGAACGAGCTGGTTAGACCGAGGATCTTCACCCAGAAGGTATGGAAGCATGGTGCTACTGAGGTAGGCGAATCCAACCTGATGCCCCGGGTCTGCACAGCCGTGTTGTCCGCCAGCTCCTGGGTGCCCAAACATTGTCACTCCGTCCTACAAAAAGAAGAATAAATCAGGCTAGTCTATACGAGAAATCAGTAAAACTCATTATTGGTATTACAAGCGCAGGTATCAATCCGATCCTGGATGTACGTTTAGAAATAATTAGGAAATAATAGTTCTTACACGTATACATTATGTTCATTAAATTGCTATAGCTATACATACAGTCTTTGTAACCAGAATGTTATTGTGTACACCATGGAGAACAAAGAGGCTACCCAAGGTGTTTGCCAATACCTCTCGCAATCAGGTTCCAGATTCAGTTGATATCCCTATATCCATGAACATAATAAACACTAAACTTCTTTTAAAAAACACTCATTTGTGATATCCGCACCTCCAAAGCACAATGTTTTAGCTTTATTCCCTGTATATCAATCGAACGTGATTACAGAAAATAAATGAGTACAAAATAATACAAAAACATAATTATGACATTCTATGAAGACCTTCTGAATACATGTATTTTGTAATTCTTATCCCATTTCTCTATCTTATCAAATACCAGCGCTGAGGGCCTTGATACTGTATGCACAATGGCCATCTGAGACAGTTGTCCACCTGAAGGCTAACCTACATTATCAAAGCTGAAGTATGTCCCAACTTTGACGAACCAATGTGCGGAAAAGCGTAGAAAATAATGTAAATGATTGTATCATCGAAATAGATAAGGCGTATATATTACTATTAATGGTCGACAAATTTAGTCACTCTGGGGGACATTACGTTCAAGCACGAAACTAGTAATAAGTAGCATAAGTCATTTGCTATACAATACGAACTGATTGACCACTCACAACAAACTTATCAATTTTGATCATCCCGCGACTGAAGGAGAGAGGAATACCGAGAGTTCTGTCGACAGAAGGAGGTTCGAAATTCAGAAAATCGTTGATTCTCTCCTTCGACAGCAGAGTTTTGTTAGTAACTGGGTCTATGCCACCAGATGAAATTATTCCATAGAGCTGAAAACAAAACGTCATGACATTGACATAATTATACACATCACTATGTGTTTAGATTCAACACGTTCAAAGCTTGAAATGGAGCAGATATGAGATTCATATACATTGTATAATTGAATCACTCGATCAAATTAATATCCACCTACTATTAGTCTGAGTTTTACCTTGCGAGTGCAAGTAGAGAAGCTTAAGGTACACAATATTAGGTAAGTCGTAGTCGAAGCATCAAACTTGATGGATAGGTGGTGTTAATGAGACATAAAGGTTGATTATGATTTTACATTTCCTGACATGATGGCGCGTTCAGTGCTAAGGGAACAATATGAAGAGTTTGTTTGCACAAACCGAAAAGTCCATATTTGCCAAATGGAGATATTTGCGATTAAAGGTCAAGAAAAATAAAAAGAATTGTAAGAAAACTTTGGCTTCTTTTGACCATAACTTCAAAAATGTTAATTTATGTGACCACGATTGTAATGACCAATATATCATTTAAAAGGTATTATTTTGTACTTTATGACAGAGACCGGACTTCAAAATCTTCAAAAATAGACTTATCGGTTTTTGCGAACAAACCCTTGATATTATATCTGCTTTTGATAGAACTTGCTCTCTCTATTCGCTCGTTCTATTTTTCTTTTTATTCGCTTTGGAGAATGTCTGTCAAATACAGCAGGCATGACAGGGATTAGTATCGGACCCGGGCAACCCTGAATGAATATTATGCGTTCTTTCCCGTTGTAATCAAACATTCCATCAAGACTAGTGATCATTTTGGCAGGGAATTTCGTGTATCGAAAGCCAGCTGGCCAAATCACGACAAATCGCAAATAACACCATGCAAGCTGAAGATAACGATCGCAGATTTGGAATACATCCTGAAGGCTTCACTTAACGAATCTCTTATAGGCATTATGTGTTTTTTGACCACCATCTAATATCTGATCATTATCATAATCAACAGGAGGATATGATTATCATTCCCCTCATCATTTTCATGTCAACATTATAGTGATAATTATTACAGTTATTAGTCGCCATCGTTACCTTTGCAAGACCAGCCGCAGACCCGATCCCATTTACTGACGGCAACTCGATGGCTCTGTAGGCGGGATCGTTAAAGACTCCCAACTGTCCAAAACAACACAAACATTTATTATGAAATCAGGTGGCAATGATGTCAATAAGAGTGTGTGTGGGTATCGTAATGCACACATTGTGGAATTATAGTTAGGCGCACCTCTCCAGAGTTTGTATTACATGCAAATTACTTTCTTTATACTTTTAAAGTTGACGGAAAGATTAGTTCTCATATCCTGGATAAAGTGCAAGGCTAACGTGGAACACTCTCTATCAGTATTAAGTCAACAGAACGGTACATGTTTCACTGAAATGAGAAAGACATCAATTGGTAGGTACACGTTGTATTCACATTGTACCCAACTGTTTTGAGTAATTGAGACCTTCGGTAGCACAATACCCTACTGCAAATGACACATTGTCCCACAGTGTGTTCAGTATGTTTTTCATATTGTCGGATGCGTGAAAACTCTCGAATTTAGTAGTGTGAAGATCATTTCACATTGTGGTCTCGTTTTTCACACTGTGTTCACATAGTAATGTTCTGTTTCACACTGTGACTTGATGATCCACAATGTGTTCGCAATGTTAAAACGCTCGAATTTAACAATGTGAAGAGATTTCACACTGTGTCCACTCAGTGTTCTCACACTGTGTTTCACATAGTGTTTCACGTTGTGGGACACTGTGTTCTTTCCAGCAGGGCTATCCTGCACAAACAGAGAGATTGACGGAAGAACAAGCTGTAAAAATACGAAGTTTCCTCAGGAGAGATGGGGCTGCCTAATATAAGTTTGTGATAGTAAACCACTCCTAGCCTTTGGTGTAATTGTGACATGAATGCCCAATTCAGATTTCTGAAATATAATTTTGTTTTTTCGTAACTTGCAATACGATCTGTCATCAAGTTTTTGAGAACAGAAGAATGGAGTGAGAAAACTGACAAAAAAAGAGTGATGTCTTACCTAACGAGGGCAAAGAGCGCTTGTAAACAAATCGCAAATCCTTGACCTTCCCTACTGAAAAGAACACTGTCCCATAGTGTGCTCACAGTGTGCTCACATAGTGGACTACATCAAAACACTCGAATCTAACAGAGTGAAGATGATTTTACACTGTTTTTTTTTCAGAGTGTTCACATAGTAATGCTTTGTTTCACACTGTGAATTGATGACTCACATTTTGTTCAAACTGTTAATACGCTCGAATCTAACTGTGAAAAGAGATTTCACACTCTGTTCACACTGTGTATCTCACACTGTGGGCACTGTGTTCTTTTCATTAGGGTTTGCAATAATATAACATGTGAGTATGCTTGAATGTGTGTGTGTGTGTGTGTGCCTTCTGCAAATTTATGCTTGCATTCTACATTCTTCCCACTCACATCTTCCATTTCGTTTGCATTACTCATCATATTTCCGATGGCGTTCGAGTTTATCATATGAAGTATAGTTTGTCTGCCATCCGGGGTCTGTATACTGTCCAGGAATTGTAAGAACATCGGGCGACGGTCGACGAGAAGACGGGCTACACGGTGGTTGCTTTCGAATGGAAGACCGATGTGGAAATCTATGCCTGCAAGAAAATTATAATTTCATTTTCGGATTTACGAACCTTCGGAGTAACGAATAACACGAGAAAAATGTTAACGATCACCTCTAAGTAAAGAGAATTTGTGTGTTTCAGAATAACGAACCTTCGGAATAACAAGCAATTTAACTGACTGAACGTGTTATTAATCGACATTACCGAAAGGCTCTGCTATCTCCTCCTTGAAAAACTGTCCCAGAGTTCGATGTTGAGGGTCAACTCGCCGCAAAAGCTCATTGGCTAGTGGTCCAAATGTGAAACCATGGTAACCATGGGTGTGGCCATCATACTCCCACTGTGGCCCTGTTCTTGCCATGAGTTCTCCCGCCTTGGCAACGTCTTGTAGCAAGTCCAGGCTCAAACCAGGTGGTGCGGATACGGCAAGCCCCGCCTGAAGGGTGAGTAAATTATTACTTCAATCATGCGTTAATCAATAATTTCATACATGCCATTTTTTTAATCATCCACGTAAGAATCGGTTAAATCATTAGAATGTGATAGCAAGATTAATGCGACCTACCTTTTACAATCTAAGGCCCTGTTTCATGAAGCTGTTCATAAAGTTGTGCATGTGCTTTACAAACGAGTGGAATATGAAGTGCCAATATTATTATGCGTACCCATTTTCCCCTTCCGCCTTAACAAAGTACGCCTGTAGGCCTGCAAGTATGTCAATACACCTACCTGCAAAATCACATCAACTAAAAACATGTGTTAAAATTTAGGAATACTCATTATCATCCGCAAATTTCAACATTAGCTATTGAGATCAACAATGATTAGGAAATACGCTTGACTTGCCATATTCTAGTCGTTCGTAAATTTGTGCGTAACTTTAAGAACAGCTTTATGAAAAGGGACCCAGTTGGCCTATTATTTTCAATTGCATAATCATTTAATTACATTTGTGTGTGTGTGTGTGTGTGTGTGTTTCAAAGCTGAAATTTCCGGTAATACTAAACTTACAAATTCTTCAATAATGTTCACCTTTTTACATCGTATACCTGTAGGCCCTTTATGAAAAAGAAAGTATAGGAAACTTGATTGTTTCCTGAAACTCCGGATTAGTTCGTTTGTTTGCTTGCTTGCTCACTTGTATGAGGAAACGGGATACTTAGGCAAGACAATTCAGATATTTGCACTGAAAGTGTTTTCTTCCTTTTAGTGTAAAGATATCTTTTGTCCGTCAAGGAACCTTAGTACAAGAAAAAGACCGCTGACCCCCACCCCTAATAAAAGAAATATAGCATAAAATCAAAATACACTACAACATGCTACTCTATCATCTAACACATGACGAGAGTTAAATGTTTCAGCAGGTTAGGAGTAAATATCTCTGATGATAGGCTGGGTACCACTTACATGGGTACGTGCCGTCGTTTGTAGACACTAGATTTTGAATTTAAGACCATTCAAAAATTAGTGTAAGGAGAATAAGCACAATGATTGATGATGACGATGGTATCACTTTACAAGATTGTCCATTGATCTTGCAAAAAAACAAACACAAATAAACAAACAAACCTGACGAACCTAACTCTCCTGGTATAAAAGTTTAAAAGAAAGCGGTATTCCTTGCTGAATAAGCTGCTGAATAATTTCAAAGATCAATCAAATATAATAGGATTTAAGACTGGGCCCTAATAACGTGTGAACAAAAAACTGGATATTTCAAGAATTGTGTTTACAAACCATAATATACAAGTTTTGAGGTGATCTTGACAACATCAACCCACTAATTTGCATATTCATAATTATGGACTGTTGAAGAAATTGTTTTAGAAAATTTATAAAACTTAGTAACTTCATAACTTCTCTAATTTTCATCCGATTGTAATAAAATTCTCACTGTTATACTTATAAAATATTACTCCTTATACGACTAACGTTTAAATGATAGGAAATTTCTGTTACGCATTTTGCACAGGCCCTTCAGGCACAAACACACAAACACACACACACACACACACACACACACACACACAGTTTAATGACCTTATGCTCCATCATGTCTTTGACGGTAACCTTCTCTTTGCCCTTCTGTGCGAATTCCGGCCAATAGAGGGCGACTGGTTTGTTGTAGTCCAGCAAACCTCGATCTACGAGCATGGCGATGCACACTGACGCAACTCCTACATCGGGGGAAAGACAACAAGGGAAACGTGGATCTAAGAAACAAACCTCTTTGACTAATGTTGATAAAGATGGGTCATATCCAGTGATTAAATGAAGGCAAAGTGATCAAATACTGCGCCTTTACGTGTAAACAAAACATAATATAAAAAATAAGAGGTCTATTTTTCTTTTTGTTTGCAGTAAAAACAACGAGAAAGAGTATAACGAGAACGATGAGAGTACTTTGTACATACAGCAATAGGTCATGGGGAGCACTCTTTGTTCAGTTTTTTTTTTTTCAGTTCAGTTTTTATTTTTATTTCTGCATTTCAAAATCAATACAAATCAACAAGTCAACAAGCTAATATTCGTAACGTTTGGATCTTACATACATTTTCTTTTTTTTTTCAAGAACGAATATCATATATGAAAGGAAGCAATAGGAAATGACAAAAATGAAATGCAGGGGACCATCCTGCAGGGGATTTTGCTTCTCTCCTGAAATGTTCTGCAGTTTTTCTTGCTATATAGGTAAGAACACACATACACCTCCCCCCCCCCAAAAAAAAAAAAAAATAATAATAATAATAATAAATAAGATTATTTGTATCGTTTGACGTCTGTTATGTTGGTAAATCTCAACGGAATATTTCCAACCAAGTTTCTTCTGATTTCCAAATCCTGTCAGAAAGTTTGATGACAGGTTTCCCATAATCATTATGCATGGGTATTGTATGGCCTATAACGTGTACAATTTACGATTATTGTGATTCTATGTTATTCAGGTATTAAAGGTATACAATAAAAAGACACACAAAGATACATTACTATATACAAAGTAAACATGAACAAAACAGAAAACAATTAAACTTGATTGTGGGAATCCCAAGAGAAGCAATGCTTATAGACAGGGGCCCAAGTAATGCTTGAATATCAATATACATAAACAAACAAGCAAGCATGCATTTCAAGTTTGTACATTTGGTTTGGTGGGACTGAGAAGGAAAAAAACAGCATGCATGTATATGTATATATATATATATATATGAAGAGTTTGTTTGCAAAAACCGATAAGTCCATTTTTGAAGATTTTGAATTACGGTCTCTGTCATTAAGTACAAAATAATACCTTTGAAATGATATATTGGTCACTACATATCAAGGTACATTTTTGAAGTTATGGTCAAAAGAAGCAGAAATTTTCTTATTATTTTCTTTATTTTTCTTGACCTTTAATCGCAAATATCTCCATTTGGCAAATATGGACTTATCGGTTTTTGCAAACAAACTCTTCATATATATATACATATATCATATACATATATGTATGCCATGGAAAACAACAGCGAAAATCCAGAAGAGATGAAAGAAGAGTAGGAAACAAAATGAGTATGATTGGAAAGTTGGGAGTATTTAAGCGATAGATGGACTATAGACGTATACTGCTCGCAAGCACTGATTTTCATTCATGTGAGTGTAAAGTATGAGTAGTATGACAATAGATTTGTCAATTTTCCCTCGGAAGGAGCAATATCGCGATAAAGTAGAACTATGCTTTGTGTCTTCTGGAAGAGCATTCCATAGTTTTGGAAAGTTTACTTGGAATGAGTTCAGGGCTAAATGCTGTGAGTATAGACCTTTGGTTGTCGCAGCGAATTTCTCTGAGGGGTATCATACAAATGAACAGATTAAACACATTTGGTAATAATCCAGCGTAAAGTTTATACATGAAAACTAGAGAATTAAATGAATTGAATCAGTAACAGGTAATACACGAAGCTGAAGCTTATTGAGTGAAAACTATACAACAATAATTTTTTTTTTGCAGCCATTTCAAATAAAAACAAATGAAATTCACCTTTCGTTGATGAGAAGAAAATGGATATGGTGTCCTGTCGCCATTTCTGCTTGCTCTCATAATCTGCGAATCCACCCCAAATGTCGACGACTTTCTTTCCCCGATGATAGGCAGCAAATGCTGCTCCTCCAGTACGGGGATCTCGGCCACTCTCAAAGTTTGCTCTGTGTCAAAGATAGAACAAGAGTTATTTCATTTAAAGGTTATAAATATGAATTAAAAGATCAACTCCGAATATGATCCAGAACTAATCTGTTCCTTGTTCATTCACATATAATATCTGTGTTTCAGTTTCTGCTTAATTCCTTCTGCTGTTAGCGATTTCTTCTACTGTAATTACACTCTGATCCCTTTTCCTTTATCTTGGGAATATATAATTATACTAAAGCCGATGATGCAAAGGAGGCGTGTTATGATATCATCTTTCTCTCTTTTTCTGTACTCGGAATCAGGATCAAAAGTGTCGATTTAGCCCGTGTTCCGGGAACACCGTATCAGATTACAACTATTTTTAGCTATTCAAAGCCATGTAATTTACCTGACTATAAATATTGTATTAGATCGAGATAGGTCGCAAAACATGCTGGTATTTTCAAGAAATAGGCAGATAAATTTCTATGAAATGTTTAGGCTTACAATATTACAATACTATACATGCAAAATGTGACATATATTGTGACATGTATATTAGAGAAATCGGTTTTTGTGCGAACGTATAATTTTACGAGGAGAATTACTGGATACTGCTGACTTTACTTCATCGTCATAGTGACAGAGGATCGGATCAAAATAATCTGTATTTGGTTTGCGTTAACTGGCAGAGCGATATTAACCCGTTCCCTGTTCCCATGGGAACCTGGTGGCCTGTGTACTAAGCCTATTTTTGATTTTAGAATTTAATATGGAACGGATTAAGTAGCACATTTATAATCTGAGTGAATTTGGCCTTTTTGACCAGGAAGCCAGATGGATACACTTTTAACGACGACTCACCTGAAAGTCTCTAGGACGTCCTCGAATCCAGGAGCTACATAACCCTCTGTGATGACAGGTGGTGGAGTCTGAAAGAATCTTGGCAGATACACCACCAAGATGGCTGTCACGCCCATAAGGGCAGCATTCTTCATCAGCGCCATGATTACAGTATTACTTGGCAGAGTTAACTTCCCTCCTTGGGAGAATAATTTTGAGTCAGCTAGTATACGACCAAGTATGAATGAGAATGGAGTGCCAGGCCCATGCCCTGTCTTATCGTTTGATTAAAGAACAGGTTGTTTGCACTGCAGCGGAATCGGTTTGATTGTTTTGCAAAAGGATTTATGCTAACTTATGCAAAGTATTTACCCGGAAGGGGGAGGCACGCATATCGCATCGACCTACCAGACTCTGTAATACCCGGGCCCTTTACGCACGTAAGTGCGATACACGAATGTTGTGCCTCGCGCTAGCTCATGAATGCTTCCTGTAATCATTGGTAATGCGTACAGGCGGCGATCGGAGACGGGGGGCGGAGGTAGATGGGAACGAGTCCCCCCCCCCCCCCCCCCACCTGAATTTTTCTAGGACTTTCTGCCCCCCCTCCATCCCCTCCCCCTTTGATCTTTTTAAAATTATATTCTTTTTATAGCATTTTTGATGGATTTTGTGTGATTATGAGAACATGTTCAAAATGGTGTAAAAGAATGAAAAATTTTCCATAATATATTCCACCAGTGGTGTACAACAAATCAATCATTTTTTTTTTAATTCTGAAAATGCAAAAGCTTCCTAGCTTACATGGAAGGGAAGAAACATCGAAACATTCTATCCCTTACAGTCCCTCCCTCCACCTCCATAAACTTACGAAACATAAAAATATAGGTTTCTTGGTCAGTTTTATACTTTTGTCATTCGAATTTAAGAATGTGCATCCAAATTCACACGGTATACGCAAGCAAAAATATTCGAGCATTCAAATTCAGAATCCGAGCAATCATTTTCATTGATGGGAGCTCTAGTTATTTCCTTTCCGTCAAATCAAATTCACGCATGCATGTGCATTCACTGTCTAAATGCGAGCATTATATTTCCTATTTGTGCATTCAATTTAACCCGATAATCGCAGTGAGCTTGTTTGGGGAGTTCCATTTCATTTTCAGTACCAGTACCAATGAGAGGGAAACACGTACCCCCCCCCCCCCTTCTTGTCGCTTCCACAAACACAACGTTGCAATAACACGCACGTGCGAATCAAGAGGTGACAGATTCCATGAATTAGCCATTCAAGGCAATTTGTATCTCAATAATATTCAGTTTTCTAACTTTCTTATTTCATATAGATTGCAGATATGCCATCGAAATGTCCATCAGATCGCGGAATTACAATTCTAAAAATTAATGTAAAATGTTTCCTCGTGTGGGAAAGAGAGTGGTATACACACACTCTCCCCAACCATATCCCTTTGGTCCATATAAACCACCATAAGACAATACATAAAGGGGAAAATGCATTCAACACATGACATAATTTAGCCATTCAAATTGTTGCCCAATATTGCTTTTCTTCCTTTTTGATTGAAAAATTTCCAAAAATTCCATCAAAGTGTGCCCTGGTGGTTCAATTTCAATCTTTATAACGTAACACTAACGTAAAGCTCCCACTTGTGAGAGGAGAACACCCCTTTATATACCTCCCCCCCCCCCTCCCCTTGGTTCCCTTCCATAAACATAGTAAGACGAAGAGTGAAAACACTGTGACCGCATGCAGATCAAGATAACACGATTCACATCATCCCGCAATCTTCAATTTGAATACTTTTGGGGGGAGGGGGGGGGGGTTTGTTTAAAAAGCTTTGTTATTCCATCAAATGTCTTGACACCCTCCCCCCTCCCCCTATGCGATTCGGGCCGCAGTAATCAAAAGTCCGTTTTCTTGACGTATACGCAGCCGCCCTCCACCCCCCGGGCCCCTTCCTTTTGAAAAATCCCGGCTGTACGGGCCTGGTCCGCTTGCCATGATACCGGACTAGGTTATAGAAAAGACATTGCACTTCGGACCTTACTCTGAGTCTTACTCAAAGGAAACACAGGCCTAATTAGAACAACATGCGCACACTTGTCCCTTTTCTCTGTTCTTGTACTGTATCAGCAAAGATTACGTCATAAATTGCACTATCCGTGATTGTCATTGCCACCATTAATGAGAACATCATACTTAAAGGGGATGGCTAGTAACTGATCAGTGGGAATGCTGGGGGATGATTGTTCCAATCCTTGTGGGATTCATTTAAGAGTACATTATATATCTACTGTTGTGTGAAAATCATTTGCTTCAGAACGGTCTCATATTCGAGAAATGTGCAGTTTAATGTTTCCAGGCTTGCATGCCTGTACAGTGATGGGGCATTAAACTGGACATTACTTGAATAATTATATGAGACCGTTCTGAAGCAAATAATTTTCACACAAGAATAGATATATAATGTACTCTTAAATGAATCCCACAAGAATTGGAACAATCATCCCCCAGCATTCCCACTGATTCCCACTGATCAGTTACTAGACATCCCCTTTAAATGTGTGAGTGGGTAAGTCTGTGTTGTGTGTGTGTGTGTGTGTGTGTGTGTGTGTGAGCGCCTCATTCATTACGGGGTAATTTTGAAAGTGCAAGGCTTCCTACTATATAGACCAGACTGAAATGGATAGTGAGACGGAGGTACAGAATAATAACTATTTCTTTTCCTGGAAGGGGGGGGGGGGGGTAGGCCTCATGTCCCTCATAAAACATGAGAACAAGAATCCATAATGGGACCTGTTTATGATATAAATCTATCTTATATGAACTGATAACAGAATACTGGTATGTATACCGTGTAGTACGTGAGTGAGTTCTCAGCAAACACAGCATGGCTGACGTCTACTTTGCCAAATATGGGCGATGCATATTTTTTGAGTGTGTTAGAGAGAGTGTGAGTGTGTTCGTATGATTGCGTGTGTGTGTTGAATTTTGTGACTGCCGCACGGCACAGAGTCCGTGAACATTACCCTTGGTAAATACATGATTGTCCATACTTCCTTCGTTGAATGGCCCTGCTTGGGCCAATACACTTCCCTGAGCACCCCAGTGTGGCTATATACCAAATAAGGTTTGAATCAGGATATGCAAATACATATCTGCACCAGGATATAAGCACGCGCAGGATAGTCACATCATACTAGATAATTAATTCGATCTCGGATATCAACATGAGTCTTAAGAGTAATGCTAGTCTGGTGGTTCTAACAGCCATTTTGGCTGTATTTCTTCCAACATTCTTCGAGGCCCCTCCTGCAGTAATCACGGACGGGTTTGTTGCACCTGGATTCGAAGACGTCTTGAAGACTTTTAGGTATGTAGGCCTATATACGGGCCGCTCATTATTCTTCCCTTGGCAATGTTGACGTGTACCTATTGCGATATTTCATACCCTCATTTATAGAACCAATACATCTCTCTTTCAGTTGTAAGCATTATCTGTTTGAAATGACTGTCAAAATTGTATGTCTCCATGCAGAGAAAACTTTGAATCCGGACGCGATTCTCTGTACGGCGGATCGGCCTTCTCGGCTTACTACAAAGGCAAAAAGGTTGTCGACTTGTGGGGAGGCTACGCAGACGCAGACATCGGACAACAATGGCGTCAAGATACGATGTCGATTTTCTATTCAACTACGAAAGGTATTACAGATACCGAGGAGAAACAGATGTAGAATCATTCACGCCTGTACATCCAGGCGTTTTGCCACGAGCATTTCTGCTGAGTGAGCAGCTGACTATAATACATCTGAAGGGAACGCTTTATAATGATTAAAGGAAACCAAAGTTTAAAAAAAAAATCAATACGAATGTGGGTTGAAGGAAAGCAGCAATGTCACTAGAACACGTCGGTTTAAGTTTGAGAAAATGGGATAAGCGATTCAAAAGTTATGATTTTTTTTTATGCCATCATCACTAGATAAGGAGACTACTACTCTTCACTAGAGTAGGATCACTATGTCATTATGCACAATAAAGCAAATAAAAGAGCATTCAAATATTTTCACTTATCAGCATTATAGAAGAGCACTTGACTTACATCTCTCAGAAAGCAGAGGAAATTAAGGTAATAATTGTCAGTAGCAAAGGGGATGAAATGTGTACTTTTCAAAAAAAAAAAATGAAAATGAGCTGCATTTTCTTTATACTTTATCTGTAATTATTGTTGTCCAAAATGACGCCATTAACTGCAGTCACGGTTTGTCTTCATATCCTGCAATGACGGCACCGTGCAGAACTTTAAAGGGGAAGGCTAGTAACTGATCAGTGGGAATCAGTGGAAATGCTGGGAGATGATTGTTCCAATCCTTACGGGATTCATTCAAGAGTTCATTGTATATCTATTGTTGTGTGAAAATGATTTGCTTCAGAATGGTGTCATATTCAAGTAATGTGCAGTTTAATGCTTCCAGGTTAGCGTCCCTGGTCAGTGACGGAGCATTAATCTGCACATTACTTGAATATGAGACCGTTCTGAAGCAAATCATTTTCACACAACAATAGATATACAATGAACTCTTGAATGAATCCCATAAGGATTGGAACAATCATCTCCCAGCATTTCCACTGATTCCCACTGATCAGTTACTAGCCTTCCCCTTTAAAAATCCGTAAAAATTGCCCAATTTTTCCCCCAATTTCACTGATGGTGTTCTACTGATATTGTTGCTTTCACTCAACGTTTAAATTTCGGCTTTGATTTATTTCTTAAATTCACGATTGATGTTAATAAAGTTAGGACCTCTTAAATTACATCTATAATCATGACACGATAGCCATCTGTCTGCCAATCGATTTAGGAAATGTTTCCCCCACCTCCTCCCCCCCCCCCCCCCTCTTCCCTATTTTTCTCTCTCTCTCTCCGATCTTGCCAGGTATTCCACAGGAGTGCTAAGAAAATGAGTAAAAGTAAGTGACTTTCCTTCCATTGACCCTACCACGTTATTGATTGATTGGTATAGGTTTTTAGGTCGCATGCATACAAATTCTGACATTTGCAATCCGCTAGAAAGAAACGTGAATTTCTATAGGCCTTTCATCAGTTGTGCCATTGATTTCACTACAGGGATAGCAGCGATCTGCTTTGCCTTGCTGGTCGATAGAGGGCAGCTCAACTACGACAAAGCAGTGGCTCACTATTGGCCAGAGTTTGCTCAAAAGGGCAAGGAGAATATCACCGTGAGAGAGCTTCTCGAACACAAGGTATCATCTCTTAGATATTCACATTACACTGCACAAACATTGCTGTTACATTTGACACCATGAGTGTTAAATTTAACACTGGTCAAGTGTCAATAGAGCAGGACCACGCCCACAGGTGTAGAAAGCATGTTGTGAGATACACTAGGTTTGCGGTTCACCATGTGTAGTCCTAAGAAGGACTGTTGGAATGACAGGAAAAGGAAGAAAGAAAGGTCGGATAAGAGGTCAGAAATTGAGTGAAAATATTCTTTCTGGAGTGTGTGAAGTCCTGAAAAGGACTGTGAACCAAGGAGATAGAAGAGCTTAGGAAAGGACTCAACGCTTCGGACAGTTGACTGTTGACAGTTGACTCATGAGGACGGATAGTCAACTGTTTAATTATTCTCTTCTCTTCTCTTCTCTACTTCTGAGTACTGTAAATTGCCTTTCATCGGCGTAAATACACATCGACTATCAGGACTATCTAGTGTTTAGTACCAGTCATGATGGTAATAAAAAAAAAATGATGGACATGTGTAATATTCGGGTTGTATGCTCATGATTTCTACTTTTCAATTTTCAATTCAATCATAGTTTATTTCCAATCAACGAAAATCAAAACGTAGTACAAAGCATACATGTCTTGAAATTATATTGTTCAAACATTTGCAAAAGATTCATGTAGTTTACGAGATAAATTATATAACAACATATGTATATACAATAATTAAGAGGAATAATGCATGTACTTCGTGGGCGTGCGGAAAATAAATTCGATTATGGAAAATAGTGATCCACTAAAAAGCAAAGCTAGTGGGACGTGGATCGCTATAGATAAGTAATGAGTAAACAGTACATTATTCAAGTTTTTTTTTTTAGCTATTGTATTTGATATGGATTATTTAAGTCATTTGTAGAGATATACATGTAGTTATTTTGAGATACGCAGGTCGGGACAAAAATAACTTTGTAATATGAATATTGTTAAAACACTAAAAGATCGGTGCTTACGTCGATGAAGGGCAATTTCTCAAACAGTTGCAATAAAAACAACTCGATATTAGCATTCATTAATCTTAATGCAACAAGGATCATTCTCTAGACAAGTTTAATGCCCTGAATATAAATATGAAGACATGCTCGAGAAAGGTAAAACCTCGATATAGCTTATGAGGTAAGAGGGTAAAAAAAATACAATTTTATGACGATTACATTTGCCATAGTCTGGTCTGCCCGTGACGGCCCCGCCGGGACTCAGCTACGAGCTCATGTCTGACGTGCCAAAAGCTGGCGAACTAATGGCGGCGAGCGAACCCTTATGGAAACCTGACGGTAAAACTCACGGCTACCACACCATAACCTACGGCCCTCTGACTAACGAGCTTCTGCGACGAGTCGACCCAAAACACAGGACACTGGGGAAGTTCTTTGCTGAAGAAATAGCAGAACCATTTGGTAACTATATAGGATGTATACAACTTCTATCACTTTTTGTAATGCATCTCATAGCCTCTACCACATATTCCTATACATAGCTGGGACTCAAAGTTGTTGTGTTTTTTTTTTTTATCTAATTCGATTCAATTCAGTTCAATCCAAATCAAATGACTTTATTTCAATGTAAAGTAATACAAGGTTATAATGATTTACAGCAGAGACTCCATGGCCGGGGACTACTAAAATTTATGCCGGGCCACCAAATTCTTTTTAAAAAGTTACTTTTTGTTGTTCCTATCATCCAGCTAAGAATCGAAATGGATTGGTATGTTCCTTTTATTTCTGGCTACCAGTATTTCACATTTAAAGATTCTATTGGCCAGAGTGTTAAGCTCAGCTATAACATATTGTAACGAACGTGTAATCCCCTTTTGTTTTGTGACACGTTGTTGTGACTAACCTGACATGGGCGGCGAGTTAACTCAGTCGGTATAGCGCGTCTGCCTCACGATCCAAAGGACCCCGGGTCGATTCCCATTGTGTGTTATCATACCGTCCCGTCTAGTAAGAGGCAAAACACCCTGTCCCTCGGATAGGACATAAAAATGGAGGTCCTGTGGGTGAGAGTCACAACTCATGCACGCAAAAGATTCCGCTTCATTTATTCATCGCAAAAAAACAGGGTGTTTAACCCAGTAGAGTGGTCCCGCCTTATACATCCAACTGGACCCCATGCCAGGAAGACCAGTTATTGCAGCTGAATATGGGCGATCCAGCTATCTCCTCATGGAAATGAAACGGACGAACGAACGAACTTGGTTCATGTATCATAATCATACATCTCTGTTCGATGGTTTTAATGACAGGGAATGTCATTAGCTTGTAAGGTTTATATTAATATTTCTCTCCAAAAGATATCGGCAAGATCACTATTCTAACCAAGTGTCAAAGAAGCATGAGAAATTAACAAATCTGATACGGGCAACGCTTTATGGATAGAATATTCACTCTTGAATAAAAGTGCAGATCATAGGCAGTGCTATTAAAAAGAGAAACTCCAGATTACTACTTTGCACCGATACGCCAAACTAAGCTCGCAGCATATTCCGCCAATCTAAACAGGGAAACGACCATATCTTCTCTCTAAAACAACACAGAAAAAACGGTGGAAGGTTGAGTTACTGTTTATGTCTTCAAAGTCTCATTTCATAAGTCCCAAACTTTTTTTCCACTTTATCCTCTTGTTCCAGTTATCCATTTTTTTTCATGGCTTTATCATTCTGTTTTATGATTTTCTATAAAGGCCTAGAATTTTACATAGGACTCCCACTGGAAAAGTATTACCGTACAGCAAGGATACCAGGCCAGGGCAACCTATTATTGTCGACATTGCGAGGTTTGACGAGCGCCACCAATCGACAGGTGCTGTTACACATGCTGACTACTGACGTCTTCATGAGATCAGTTGAGGACGGCGGGATGGGTTCGGTAAGTGCTCTTTCCTTCACAGATAAGAGGGAAGAGAGAGAAGGGGGTATCCCACGAAACCAACACCCACGAGTCATCAAGCGCACAGGTTGGACGTTGAGAAAAAAAAAAAAGTACATGGAGTTACAGCCCACGATTCATAGTAATGATACACGTTGTATTGTCTTCTTTATACAAGGTAGCTTCAGTGTTGCCACTGCTCTATACCAGAAGGCCCTGCTGTTATTATCAGGCCTACACCAGCGTTGCCAGGTGCCAATTTATAAACATGGATTGAGAGGGACATGGTGGGTAAAAACATCTTGTCAAGGACGTAGGCACTGGGTGGGAACTCATGTCCTCCACTGCGTCCCCGTGAACTCGAAATTTACCCATGAGCTCGACGCGACACACTAGTCCGACATTAGCCAAACCAAGCCAAGGAGTTCCACACGATGCAAAATCAGGCTCACGAGACCGACACTATACAAACATAATAATTTATTATCAGTGTTGAACTCGTGATCCTTATTTGCCTTTTGTCAGCTCATGGGCTGTATGACTGGTGGACTGTATGAATCGTAGGTGTAGAACTCATGACGTGCACCCGTATCCGTGTATTTGGTGCGGTGGGAGCAAGGTAATTCTGAGAAATTGACCCAAGTATTATTGGCATTCAGTAGATGAAGAATAAATATGACATAATCATATCAGTGAAGATCGAGGAAAATTTGTCGATTCGTTCAAAAATGTATACGGAGCCATATAGCTATAGATGAGGAGATTAAAACAATTTGTATATCACAAGTGACGGAACGATATAAAGGTAGGAAAAAGGAAATTTCACAAAACTGCCTTGTATTACCAATTGTATTACGCATTACATCGACTAGTTGCTGACATAATGTGCTTTAAGAGTAAGAACATTTCACCAACTTTTCATGAGTTAAGTGCCCTTTTCATGTATGCTAATTGTCCAGAATAACTTCAAACGCAGTGAGCTAATGAATGCTTTTAAAGTCTTTTTGCAATTCACACCAGCATGGGTGTCGTGGGAAGGATAATGATACTATCATCATTACATTCTGTAAGGTGTAATCTACGACTTCAACCCTTGTGTTCCTTGCTCAGCAGGCAGAAAATTAAGTCGGCATAATTATAAGTCACCCGTTGCGTAAGGATATTGCAATGAAAGAATATCAATCCCATGTCACCAGTACACGCTAAACAGAGAAGGACTGTTCCTTCGATTACCTGGTATCTGCTTTAGGACTTTCGTCAAGAGGTGTTGTTGTTGTTGTTGTTGTTGTTGTTGTTGTTGTTGTTGTTGTTGTTGTTGTTGTTGTTGTTGTTGTCGTCGTCGTTGTTTGCTTTTTGCTCGTTGTTGTTTTTACTAAATTCGTCATCTTTACCATACAATAACCTCGTGAACAGAGTGTTTTGTGTTGAAATTCACTATGAGAAGTTCCATTTCTTATAATCTACCGGTATAAACAAATCTGGCAACATGGGAATGAGGTTTTCTGATCTCAGATTTGCTTGGATGAGAGAGCCATAAACGAAAATGCCCTCATCTAAACGTCGGGAAAGGCTTAATAAACGTATTAGCCCGAATTCACGAAGGTGGTACAATCTTGTCCATGGTTTAAACCATGGACAAAGACCATGGAGCGACAAGTGTCGCATGGAATATTTCGTTACGAAATCAGTCATTTCGTCGACGAAATTAGTTTTTTTTTTTTTGTAACGAAATGAAAACATTTCGTAACGACATGGATATTTCGTCGACGAAATGACTGATTTCGTAACGAAATATTCAGTGCGACACTTGGAGCCCTAGGGTCTTTGTTCATGGTTTAAACTATGGACAAGATTGTAGTACCAGCTTCGTGAATTCGGGCCATTGTGCACCTGTTGTGTCTCGTGCGCTTTACTAGGATTTCATGAAGTTTTTCATTTGTCCAGGAAGACTGAAGGATTAAACGACCCCTACAAACTCCTGGTGGAGATACCGTCGGCGAGTGGAATAGGAATGGCTGAATCCGTTGCTAAGGTAATTTTCTCTTCATGTGTCTGCTCTCAGTGATTCCAGCACTCTGGAACACTCATCTTCAATGAGGTTACGTTCCATATCTCATATAGATACTCTATGGAAAAACCGAAGCGTTCATTAGTATCTAGACTATTCCCTGAATATTTTGCTTTTATTATCATTTTTCCACTTCTCAAACACAATTGACACAATTGATAGCACAAAAGACAAAACATAACTTCGTAATCAAGAGAAAATACAATTAATTTTTAAAAACGATTAAGCTTGTGTTTAGGTCCCGAGATGAAAATTTTAAAGTCGTCTTAAACGAACAACATGATAACGAATACGTTGAAAGGAAGGAGAGGAACGTACAAGAGAGAAAAAAAAGCAAAAAAAGCTGGAAAGAATTAAAAACCAGAAAAACAAACAATCAACGAGAATACATTAGAATATACAGTACCAGGATTACCACCTGTAATACGCTTACAAAGATTCCTCGTCACCCAAGCAATAACGGGACTTTCCAATTATGTTCCGGGTTCTTTTCTCTCCCTTTTTTCTTCATCAGCTGTATGGCATCCTAGCAATGGGTGGTACTGACCCTCAAACCAACAAGACCCTCTTCTCGAGACAAACTGCACACGATCTGATGAAAGACAGACAACCTACTTTAGACAGAACTCTGGGAATACCAATGGCTTATAATCTGGGATTCGCTCTTCTTCAAATGGAGGTACAGTACGAGAGTTCGTCCACCGCTAATAGAAGAGCTGGACCAATATTGAAGTTATTGCTTTGTGGACCTATGAATGGAACAAAGATCACATCCTCAATTATCTTGAAGTTAATGTTTGGGGGTGAGCTCAAGAAATCACGGGATCATGTAGAGCATACACTAAGCAAAGAGAAGACCTCATGATAAGTAAGATACTAGTAGTGCTTTTAAAATGATCGGTTGTCTTATTGATTATCAGTTTGCGTTACACGATGGTGTGATAATAATTATGATTATAATGATAATAATAATAAATAGTAATAATAATCATATTGTGGTTATTATCATTATTATTATTATCAATAAGGTCTTCTTTATGTATCTAGGGTATAGTGTAAACTTTACTTTGGCAGACAATCCATTCTGAAAAATAATCGGTAGCTGAAAGCCCAATGACCGCAGATCTATCTCGCTGATGGATGTAATTGTCTTCAAAAAGGAATGCAGGTGTAATGATCAATGTGGGTGTAAAAAAAAATGGTATATGTCTAATGATGATGTAGGTCTAATAATGAACATAAGTCTAATCCGATGACTGTTGGACTAGTAACAAGATCAATTTCTCTCCTGCAGAAAACATTGATTATAGGGTTCTCAATCTTTTCTTGATTTTTGCTTATTTGCTTTCCTCCTATAAAGCAACAATTCATTTTGATTGAGTACTGATTGTGGATGAAAATCATTGTGAAAATACAGTTAGTGGTCGGAAGGTAAGAATAGAAATAGCCTTATCCCATTTGATTTTATAATAATAATAATAATAATAGCTGGTTTTTATATAGCGCATTTCACACACTTCAGGGTTTCAATGCGCTTTACAGACTATTACAGACAGATAATTGATGAGTCTCTCTCTATCTCTCTACTTCATGTCCTTTCATCACTGTTCAGGAGGGTGTTATGTACGGACATGCCGGTGCAGGTGGCCAAATGGGGTTCGCCGACCCCGTGAATAAACTTGGATTTGCCTTCGTTAGCTCCTCCCAGTCACCGTTTGTCTTTCCCCACCACGCACCCCGGACCAAAGCTCTCCTGGCTTCGCTCTATACCTGTGTGAAGAATCAACCAACGACATGATTTTGTGTCTGCTAATATTATGATTGAAATTGATACCTGAAATAGGAAATGTTTTGTATTATTTCGTTTACAAGTGTACAGAGAAGAATGATCAAAGTATGACAATTATGGGGGGGGGGGGGGGGCAAGGTGTGTCTGTAGCTTAATTTCGCAGCTGGTGTATCTTTGTGACAAAAACATTATCATTTAATGGGAAAAGCCAAAAACACAGAATTTTAAGATCGTTAGAGTTAATTGGTTTATAAAGACTGCAGTATTCCTAGAGAAGCGAAACATTACACTAGGACGCGAACCGCGCAGAATTTTGAGCACGTAGTATACAAGTTTGGCTATGAGTTAGTATTATGGAGCCGTGACCAATAATGCATTTCCATAACCGATACGAGACATGTGTTATGAATGAATAACAAAGACTTCAATTTAGTATAATAGTGTGCAGCGTGTTTTTTTTTTTATTGTAATATTCACTCAAGCATAGACCTTCCACATTTAGGTCGATGACTCAAGCAACCCGGCAATACACGTATGTGTGTGCCGAAACGACCCGTCTCATGTTCATACACCGTTGATAATTGACCCCGTGTCGATGGCGCTGGCTTTGTAGCCGTCTCCCCGGTGTTGAAGGGTATTGTACCTGGCATTTTCCGATAATTTTTCCAACATGGGTCTACTGAAAAGTGGTGCTTTGGTTGGAGTTACCGCCATATTGGTGGTCGGTGTACCAAAACTCTTGGAAAATCCTCCGCAAGTCTTTACTGACGGCTCCGTCTCACCCGGGTTCGAAGAGGTAGCTCAAGTTTTCAGGTGACACGACATCTATTTTCTCTCTTTCACTGTTCCTGTGTTTTGTAGTTGAGATCTTTTGTTACACGCCATATAGTACAGTGTAAGTTGTTCCACACTAGTTTAGCGATATGTAGGCCTGTTCATCCGTTGTGATAACGTTGATGGGTATACAGGCCACGGGCGTGCTCCCATACAACGACGTTTGTTCGACAAACATTTTAATGATGTGCATAGGTGCCCTGATCTTTCGCCGTATATAGGCCTGCATGATAGGGACTGTAGACTATTACTTACTACATGTAAAGTCTTATCGGATCAGGGAAACACAAGATCACGTATGAAAACAGATTGCCTAGCTCAAAGGCTAGTGAGCTAATTAATGAGACGCTATAAGGAATATAGAATATTAAAGTATTTCAGACCCGTCAGTTAATAAACGTGTTGTCGATTTTGATAATTATTGATGACGTTCCCACTTTGTTCTATATCATTTTGTCCTCGTATGCATTGTGATTAATGACACTGAGGAGATGACAGGGATACTATGTTTTTAATGAGTCTTTTTACACTAATGTTTCCACAGATTTTTGTCTAGGCACTGTGCAAACGTGTGAAAAGTGAAGAAATAAGCATACAAGGGCGTATATGGGATTGAAATAAGGAGTACGTTTCAAATAAAGGTAGAAAACATATAAAATAAATGTAATAGACGCAATTGGAAAGAAAATTGACATGACACTAGAATATACAAAAACATACATTGAAAGATGGTCAAACTAAAACAAAGCATAAAGGGATGGGGGAATTAAATGAGAGCCAATAATATAGGGACAAAAATACGTAGATATATAACATTGTTTGCATTGACATACAGAACACAGCATAACTGTTGAAATTATAAACGGAAATAAGGTTAACATAATGATAGTGTTTGTGACTGCCTGCTTGAAAAACGTGTGTGTCGTATCGTGTTGTGGGTGAGTGTGATGGGATGATAAGAAATCGAGTGAGGAGCTGGAGGATGAAATAGCGTGTGCGTTCTGGACTAATATCCATGGAAAGTGACCGTGTACGAGTGCGGTTCAAACGGCAGATTGTATTGAGAGAGTACAGGATAATAATTATGCAGTATGGTGGTCATTGTCAGTCTGTTGATCAACTGGTGCTCTATGATATATGCTGACTTCTGCATTCATAGTGCGTGTATATACCAATCATAATTAATGCAATGTCATGTCTAAATTAGCCCCTATATAATTATCTGGCAAATTATAACGCATATAATACAAACTAAATCAAACGAACAAGCAAACAAACACACATACATTACACAAATTCGAAACATTTTCTCTGCTCCTGTACTGAATATTTATTCGATGTGTCGATTCGATGTTCGATGGGAGTGAGACCGAAAGGGCACAGAATATAGTAGTCCATGGGCCAGGCCAGATATTGGTACCATCTGAGGTGGCAAAACCTTTTTGGTGTCATTTTGTTTGTCGGGCATAGATATGCTTATCAAGCTATGATAGCATTTCCAAATGAGTAGCTTAGTCACAGTAACTGAATTTTTAACCAATTTGGTCTCGTTGTTATATCCTTATACTTCTGAATCGAAACTAACCGCTTTACAAAGAAGAGCAGTGTCTTCTGTATGTTTCATAGAGCTGTAAAATGCAGCTCTATGGTATGTTCACAGGTGTTCTATTGTAAACGCGGTGCTCTTAGTCTTTATTCAAGGCAGCGAAGGGAATATCCAAAGGTTATGATGTCCACAGCGCTTAGTCTTTATTCTAGACGGCGAAGGGAATATCCAAAGCGTATGATACAGTGTATATTCTTTTATCTAAAAACAACAACAACAACAAAAGCAATTCCTCGTGAATTTTACCGTATCTTTCAATTATTTATCATTTTTCCCTCGAAAACGCTACGGTGAAAACGCTGATACCACGCCAATGTCGCTTTATTTCCCTTCAACAATATAAGATAATGCAAAAACAATGTACCGGTACACTACGATACATTATAATGAATGATATTGTAAATGAACAGAGTGATTTTTGTTTAAAACTGATGTATTTGTTGATAGGGTAGTATAAAAACAGTATAGATAATCCCTTTTATGAGGAACTTTAGATATGATAACGGTACATTGGTCTAGATAAAGACTAAGCGCACCGCGTGACAGCTGTGGACATCATAACCCTTTGCATATTCCCTTCACTGCCTTGAATAAAGACTAAGCGCACCGCGTTTACAACAGAGCACCTAGTGTACCTGTGGACATACAGAAGGCAGTGCTCTTCTTTGTATAGCGGTTTAGTTTCGATTCAGAAGTATAGGGATATAAAAACGAGACCAAATTGGTTAAAAATTCATTATTATGACTAAGCTACTCATTTGGAAATGCTATCATAGCTTGATAAGCATATCTATGCCCGACAAACAAACTTACACCAAAAAGGTTGTGCCACCTCAGATGGTACCAACAACCCATTTTTCGGGTCTTGGCCCATGGACTATAGGTACAGTACTTCGCAAAAGTTTTCTCGTGCATGTTCAGAGAGTGTGAGGTCAATGGGATGGTACACACTAAAAAATAGGAGAGCAAATATGTACCCCTAGAGGTACAGATGCTTGTCCCTATACAAGGAACCCTAGCGGCACTTATATGTACCCCATACAGGGGTACATATAAGTACCCCTACCTGGGATACAGATATGTACCCTATGGAGTACTTATTTGTATGTTTAAGGGTACTCATTTGTATCATCATAGGTAGTAATATGTTCCCTTACGTGGTACTTATATGTTCCTCTGTATGGGGTACATATAAGTACCCCTGTATGGGGTACAGATGAGTACTTCTAGGGTTCCTTGTATAGGGACAAGCATATGTACCACTAGGGGTACATATTTGTACTCCTATTTTTGGTATGTGACTGCCTAAGTAAACAATATGACACACACACAGACACGCACACAAACACATGCATGCAATCTATGAGAGTAAGTTTACAGCATACAACTGTATGTATAAGACATGCTAAGGTGTTTTTCCTTGATATACAATGTACAAATTATATGCTTTATTTACTGGAAACTTATAACAAAGCAAAAGCATCCACGTGTTGAAATTGCACTACAAACACAGAGGGCTATACATACGAATAAGGTTGTTGCATTTAAAAATATACATGTACACGATGTAGTAGTGCACTGTACCAAATAAGTTGCCATTTTTGTGAATTTGTGAATCATTTTTGGTTGGCAAATTTACCAGGCAAAATTCTCACCAAGCGCTACTGGGGTACATTGTATAATATTTAGTGCATTTAAGATGGTCTCAGTGTCAATTCACGAAAATAAGATCTTGTGACAATTCCTGTGACCTTCTCATAAAAAATATTTATGTACGCAAAGACGAACAGCTTATGCAGTACCGTAAAACGGGGTGAATAGGGACAAATTTAAAGTTCTTTTGATTGTATTTTTTTTCATGCAGCCCAGAGACTCAATCTTATGTGGGGATTTTATGTCCACCTAAAATACCTTTAATTTGGTATTGTGAAAGAAAATAAATATTTGGGGGAAAAGTATGTTTTTTGATAAAATGATGCTGTCCCTATTGACCCCAAATTTGGGGTCAACAGGGACAACACTAATTTTGATTTTAAAAAAGCTATTTGGAGGCATTTTTTTTTAATCCATCCAATGAATTGGATTAAGGGAACAACTACAGAGCTTAAAAAATGATATACAAACATTTAAGAGCAATCTATTCCATTGTTAAATCAATCTTTAACAAAAATTTCAACAGCCCAACAAAATGAGCTGATATAAAAAAATACGACCCATCAGGTCAAAGGTTAAGATTGAAAAGTAAGTCAAAACTTTACTAATCCATTAAATTGCACTCAAATATTAACCCACTTCTTCTTCAAGTGGCAAATCATGATGTACAATCTTATTCATACACTCTAAATTCAGTGTAACTTGACTCTTATGATGTCGGGGACATATTGGGAGTTCTTACAGCAATTATAAGCTGGCACCTATTGTATGGGTCTGACCCAAACAGATGTGTTATTGGCATTAAAACATGCAGAAGACAGAGAAAAGGGTCATGAAATACAAGTGGAAAAGTCCTAGCCTGTCTTAGGCAGTGAAAAAAAATCCCAAGAGGGTGGGTGGGGTCGGGGTTCCCAGACCCTTCCTCCCCAAGTTAGGGTTAAGACAGCAAAGTTCACTCTCATCTATGTATACAAAAGTGAAGCCACATATCCAAAGATCTTATTGCTCTCTTGTCAAGAGATTTAGAATGAAAATTCACACTTTTGGAAATAGCCTGACATAACAAACATTTCAGAGTAATTTATGACATAATAATAGTTAATCATACAGAAAATTTAAAGGACCAATCAAACGACACCATGGTGTCCCTATTCACCCCAGTCTAACTGATTTTTTGCTCAAGGGAAGAAAAAATGTGCTGTCACAAATTCCTGTTGAAATAATTATTTCAAATTTAAAGGTGTGTTGTAGGACCTAATGGGCTAGAGTCATGAACCTTTTTTAGCGAATTTCATTGATTAATGGCCACAGGAGCAGAAAAGTTTTGACCGCCCTGATTTTTTTGTGATTTTTTGAAAACTTTTTATTTGGACCTCCAGTACCCTTTAAAAAATTTTTCACATCAGGAGGACCACTTTCTGGACACTGTTGGATGGTCCTTCCATCCTGTGATAAAAATAAGAAAAAAAGTTCAAGCAAATTTGAAACATGAACATTCAAAAAACTTTTCTCGGTTTTGTCCCTATTCACCTCGCCGTCCCTTTTCACCCCGTTTTACGGTACATGTAGTTGAGACTGCTTATCTTTGGCACAATGTACAACAGTGTAGGTACCTACAGGAATACATAACAATTGCACAACAAAGAATTGGTCATAATATACACTCAGATATTGAGATTACACAGCCATGAAATCCATACATGCTCAAAATTCACATTTCCATAATTTCTCATGAATCATAAGTTGGCTTGAATAACATCTTTCACTTGTCCACACATTGAACATCCTACACAATCATATCAAATGAAATATCACTTGATTTAATTTGTTTGTAAATCACTTCAGTTAAATTATAGAAACAGCTGTTCATAATCTTTAAATCAAAGGTAAAATCTTTGACAGAAAAACACTGTGGCACTTATAGGTAAATATGGAAGGAAATTTGGCATCAAAAGGGCAAAATGAAACAAGTATATCAGAATTGCTCTGAATTGAAGGTCCAGTTTACCTTTGGGAGCAGTGATTTCAAAAATTTTCAAGATATCATATTTGATGCATATGTGTAGGTCTGTTGTATCATAAAACATCCTACCATATGAAATATTTGCAATAAAACCTAAAATATAAGGAGATATCAGGGTTTTTCTCAATAAACCGTAACTGTATACGGTTTAGTCTGGAAATTTTTTTATTATAACTATTGTTCACATTTTGTGTATTTAACAACACTTGACATCGATCATACGGATTCAAATTTTGACAGTGGTTGTTTCTATCCCTAACTCACATTTTAGAACTATTTTATAGCACTAATGCTTTCATCTGCAAATGGTAAATTATGCCTTTAAGAAGGGTTTTGTTTTTGAAATGGCCTTTTTAAACCTTTACCTTTGAATTTCAAGAGAAATGGAATACCTGTAAAACTAACTAAAGAAATATTGTTATGGTAAGTGGTATACATCCACCATAATGCACGCTTCTCCCAATAGGTCTATGTTATGTCTTGATGTGTGACGACAGTTTTACATAAGTGGCAAAATAGTAAAATGAAAAATGTTACAAGTGTCACAAATGTGTTGAGTGTTTACTTTCCTTGAACTAATTTTAATTGGATAATAGCTAAGAGAGCTTCTTATAGTCTAAGAAAGCAGGTATTTGGGGATCAAGGAAAGTTCTTTGCTTTCATAATGCACATGAACAGATTTTATGTCCCATGTGTATATCCACTTCTTTGCAGCAATAGATACCTACTGTCAATACACTGTAAATGTCTGTCTACCTGTGCTTATCAAAATTCCTCTTACTCTGTCACGAAGAAAACTACATTCAACTTGACGCATTATAAGACAATGTACAGTGAGTTTTGATTAAACCAAAGTGATACCCCTTGCTCTTCACACAAGAAACACATTTGTATCTTAGAAAAAAGTAAACAGATTATGCACCATTAAGAAATGGGTAGGCCACAGATATGAATTGGATGGCGGTACAGTAGTAGACGTACTGTATGTACATGTATTATTATCGCACTGTTTGTTACAATCAATTATATTTTAAAGTACGATATTTCTTCCTATAGAACACAATTTTATATACTTGTGCATTTAGTGAAAGAGATTATCTTCATTATGTAACAGCACACTGGTCATATCATAATGTAGTATCAAATCCATGTAGTGAGTGCTTGTTTTGCACGCTACGTAAATACAGCTTTATATCCGACTGGAGAGAAGTCATGACCCCCCCCCCCCCCCAAAAAAAAAAAAAAAAAAAAAAATGAAGATGTGTGAACCCGCTGAAAAGTCATGAGTATACTGAGGCAAATGTCTATGGGAAATGTGTGTTGTAGCAAAATCAAACTGTCCTCAATGGGTTAACATGGTCTTCTTTATCAGTTCACCACTGAAGAGTAACTTTTGGATGAGGATCACATAAGTAAGTTTTGACCATCAGGCTAAATCTAATGGCAATCTCCTTACAGTTCTCCCATCTGTTGAGGTAATCTCACTTTGCACAACACTGCCCACTGGCACTGGTAAAACAGTCCAGGACCAGTGAAAATCACCGTTGGACCAGCAACTGTTCAGGAACGGACCATTAAATATGGACAAACTGGGTACCTACTAGTCAAACAGATGGGTATGGCCAGTAAATAAAAAAAAAAGAAAAGATGGGTTAGTGTGCAGCCATGTCATGCAAACCATTCAATTGTCTGCTCATGTCTCGTACACCGCAGGTACTACTGTTTGTATATCAATCTGTTCAAACATACTACAACACACTGCTCAAATGTAATGAATGCTCTCAAGGAAATAAATAACTGAACTGAATATCGCTAGATCTACGCAAGGTCAACTTAAGCAAGGTTGATTGCACTTCATATTCATTCTAATAAGAAAATATAGATTTAGAAACGGCAGTGGCAATGACAGGAATCTTCATGAAAGTAAAGCTCATGCTCATGTATTTTTTCAGAAAAGTGTCTTTGATGTAGATTACTGGGAAACACGTAAGATCCTATTGTACATAGAAGCTATGTGGAAGTTTGTGTTTTGCTTTTGTATGAGCTTGGAGATTTAACTTCAATATAAGTAAAGAGAGGGCAGGTATATAATTCAAAGTGACCAAATCCTCACCCTGTTACTCGCAATGTAAAAACCTCAAGAGTGATTTAGTTTTCCACTACCATCTGAACCTTTAGAAATTCTTGACTCTCCTTTGGCTGTAAAAATATACACTGCAGTCAACCTATATTTGTATGGTCAGCACTTGGGATTAGTAGTATCATTTTGGTGAAATGCTTCAGTTGCCAATATTCCTGTATCAAGTTAGTAGGCTCCGCCTGCAAAGAATATGTACACTACAAACACATTTTATAACAGATTTTTCAATTGATACTGCATCTGGTGCATGTGTACATAGAGTACCTCAAACGGGGAAGGCAACCTTTACTATGATTTGCAATGAATTCAAGCAACATGAAAAGATTTCCTTGCTCATAACTATGATGGAAATCACACTTTAACCTCAGTGTTAAGAGGCCAGAGACATACAATCATTGTAAGCAGCAAAACAAGAATTGTATTTAAGGATATTCTTTTAAATTCAAGTTAACATACTTGAGACATTAAAGCTCCAAATGAGAATTTGTTGCCTAAATTCAGCTAAGGTAAAAGGTTTCTGTCCTATCAATGGGCCAGAAGAAGTAAAACCACCATGAATTTATTGGGATATAACGTTAATCAACTTTCCTATCTTAAAGAACGAATTGTTGGAAATATTCAAAGCAATTTCCAGAATCGACCTGAATCTACTGGGATATTTAAGTTGATCAATCTCTGTACCTTGAATGGTAATTACTTGTAATATATCCTAATCTTGTGAGACAGGGTTGGATGAAATATTGGTGCGCTCTTCATGTTGGGATATTCCAGCCCAAATGTGCACTACACAGCCAAAGTTGAAGCAACCCCTGCAGAAATGTTGGTGCAGGTGCAGACGCGAGAACTGTTCCTTCCACCTCCACGAGAAGGCCATCTGGTGCAAAAGGAATCCCACATATTACTAATAGGGACTTTCTGATTGTGTGGACATGGCCATCTTTCTTGTACAAGAGTGGTTCCAGATTGCTACAGTTCGTTTGTCACATCTGGGATGATATTGCCCATTTTGATTTTCAGTGCGCGTCGTTCACTACGTACTGCTACGACGTCATGGCTCCCTTCCCTCCAACAGGCTGGCGAGTGGTTGCACTAAGTGATGACATCACTCGTGTTCTGAATATAGGTGGCCATGAGATCCTTGGCAGACGCGTTTGCGATTCAGGCGTTGGGATGTACTGGAGAACATGGAGTATGCACAGTTCCTTAAAACGACGTCATTACTTCGACGTCGACATTCAGGAGGGGAAATCGAAAAGTCCCTATCGTTGGATGTGGTCCCGCAGGTTCCTGGACAAATAGTGAGGAATGAATTCACAACAAATTTGTTAATGACAACAAACAAACTTTTATTCACATTTTATTAACTGCAATCAAAAGTGCAACATTCAAAAACATTAAATTATCAGTTAGTTTCAAACCCTGGTTTACATTGAAAATGTTACTACATGTATTATCTATGCTCAAAGTTGATGTGAAAAAAGAAGAAGCAGCATAACTGCAAAACTTATCACATTTACTTCAATAATAACTATCAACCCCCCCCCCCCTTTTTTTTTGGGGGGGGGGGCAAATAGTTAACTTACAACTCTATAAACATTTACTTTCCACAAAACATTTGGAATGTACAAAGGCTCTTCTTATTTTGTGACAAAATATTCAATCAAATATGGACTCATTCCCTTTCAAATCATATTTCACTTTACACAAACCTGTGGTATTACAGCCAGGGTCTTCCAAGATGGGGGCCCTTTTGATGAGAGTCCTTGCAGCTTCAGAGTATTGTAAGGGTGAAGAGAACCCACGTGTGAATCTATGGACAGAGAAAAAGAAAACAGGAAAAAAAGGGGACAGTTTACCTCATTTGAGATAAAGGAATTGGTCAATTTATGTGATTGATTATTCATAGGAATTACAATCATGTCATTTACGTCCTACATATAATCTAATAGGAAAAACACAATTTACAATAATTGCAAAGTCATTCTTTCTGCAAAGGTATAAGAATTTATAGTAATTCACAGCCTATCATGGACCACACATACATGTATCTTGCCACTTGTTAACTGATGCTACAGCCAGCAGTCATGGGGCCATCATGCCACTGCCACACAATCAGTAGTGCTGATAAGTATAGGCCCTACCCAAAAATGGACATGCATCTTCTGGTGTTACAAGTCACAATTTATCAAATGATAGTAAGACCCAGGGCTGAACTCATGTAACTACGTGTACATCATGTAGTATTGTGCTCTGCATGGTTCTTTCTCGTTTTAACTACATTACTTATGTGTCATTAAAAGACTTACCATTACCAAGTATGCTTGATAACGTCCTTGAAGAGTTCTTGAATAATCTTTGCTCTCCACCGACTTCCAGATGTTTAGAACAGATGTACTCCTCACCTTTGTCACATCCATTCACATGTGACATAAAGTTATCCACAGCTCGGTAGTGGAACAGCTGCATTTAGCTGCTTGTCTAAATAACAACAACAACAAAAAGAAATGTGTAACTGGTAGCATTATAATGTGAGGTTTAGGTCTTACATCAGTTTCTTCTACATGTAAGTGTTTATTGCCTTGTAAATTCAGAAAGGGAAAATGTTCGGGTCACAACTGCTTCCAATAAGAATAAAAGTTTGCGAAGGTAGGAATGCACTGATGAATATTGCAAGTGACATCAACAATAGGTTCATAAATATTACTGGACTACCCTGTCATGATCCTGAATGCCACAGTCCGCAGCCCCATTACGCTATGCGTATGGGGCTGCCGGTCGCAGTTAGCACAACCCTAACCCAACCAGATGCCAGGCAAGGCATGGCGTTGTGTAGACTACAGCGACAGGACTGTACTCTACCTCACCGATACATTTACTAGTATTATAGCAGCCCAGCCAAGTCTAGCTGTGTGCAGCTGCTACATAGGATTAGACATAACGTTACATTGTATTTCAAGAAAGATCAAGGATTGATGCTGTGAATTGTCAATTGAGATCATCATACTAGGTTAGTCATGTTAGTTGTCTTTGTTCTGACATCAGATTCTATACTAATCTATCAAAACAAAACAAAAAACTGTTAAGATGTCAACTGGCATAATTTTTAAGCTGTGGTAGTGGTACCATTATCATAGTACCGGTAACTCACTAACCTAACTTAGTAACTGCTCTGTACGTGGCATGCACAATTGTCTCGATGATGGTGTACTGTCACATAGTCAGACACTATACAATACAGTACAGTGCAGTGCACTCCCTCTGACCTGACCTGTATAGTTTGGCTGTAGTAGTGTTATTGTTGGGACTTAGTATAAACAACATTTCGACAAACAGGCCTTAGAACTGTTAGTGGTCTACACACTATATACTAAGAACATTCTAGCTAACAATGTTTTTAGATCCTCAGACAGACTCTAAGTCAGTTGTGATCCGTCATGATCATACAGCAACACTCACTCACCGTGACATTACGAGAAGTGGTCAACACGTCTGGTCTAGTGCTGAAGTTGTGCATCAGTTAATGGCCTTCTGTCGACTGCGTGCTTGAATTGAAGATCCTTACAGTTGCACGTTTTTTACCAGCTGAAGCGCGATAATAAATGTTTAATCTTGCTAGTCAGCTTGATACACTTGATGATCGACACATATGGATCGTGTGGATCAATACAAAAGTTGCTCGGTTACATTCGGTTACGTGTAAGCTGTATGCAGCGCGATCATCCTGCGTGAAAATCTACCGCTCGGCGACACGTTTCATAGAAGAATCATTAGCCACCCGTTCTGTCGCCGTCGCTCGACTGGTTGTCACGTGACGTCCGCCATTTTGCTTAGCAACACTCTTTTGTGTGGAAGGCCGTAGCGCCATTCATTGACCGTGCTTTTCTGACATTTCGAACTGAGCCAGGCACTGAAATGCCTTATTGTGCGGCTATAAACTACACAAATCGTTTGGCAGGAGGATGTTGAAAGACTTTTTACAGGTGAGTTTGACACTGGTAAGCCATGATGAGAATGACAAGTGAATTAATGCCCCAAATTACGTTATACATTCAGGCGGGTCGTATATCTGGCTTACTTGAGCTCAATCAGTACGTAGTCCCAAACACTCTATTTTGTGTTTGGCGTGTATGCTGTCTGTTTATCTCTGTTAAAAAAATTGAAGTAGGGCCTGGTCTACGTTGTGTGGAAGGGCAAACAATATTGTAAATTACATGTAAACGTACTCATGTAAATGTGATTTAAGATGTACATGTAGATTTGTTTTATAGACTAAAATATGTTAAGGATATGGGCTAAAATTTTGTTAAACTTTACCTCTGAATTGGCCAGATCCCACCCCAAGGTTGTGAGTCTCTTCCGAATACAACAAAGTTAGGGGTAGGCACCTAATGATAATTTATTATGATTAATATATTGTACAACCAGGGAGGTGGTCTCTCTGGGTGCGCGTGCATGTTATCAATACTGTGCAGTTTGTATGATTCAGCTACACACACCACGCTGCATTAATAGCTGCACCATCCAGAATTCACCTGCTACCAATGGCTACAGCTGTACATGTGCGATGTAGAAACCTATCTGCTTTTGTGCTCAGTTGAACCTTATCCTTGGCATGTGCAAGGGTGCCCATATGTAAAGCTAAATTCATCTTTAATCCTAAGACTCCTATTCTAGGGGTTAGTACTATTTCATCATGTACCAACTTATTCTTGGCTGTTTAATAGTTTTAGCTACACAGTAGTACACTGTACCTTATGGGTACTGGTACATAATTCTATAGAAAACTTGCATGTTTTTAATCTTATCAGGAGCATTTACACGCAATCATCTTGCGTATCAAGTTTTAATATTGTAGTTGCACATGTTTAAGAGGTCTTGCAATTCTGATATGGTAGTAATTTTCACGTGTACACATGTTCTCTCCGTGTTAAAAATCCTAGATTTCCAAAAAGTGATGTTGCTCTTCACCAAAGATGGACTGAACATGAGAAGAGACCACTGGACTCCAAAGCCCTACTCCACCTAGTGTTCCCACCACTTCAAAGAAAACACTTCGATTACTCAGGCCAGACAACAAGGCTGCAGCCAGTGTCCATTATTCATGGACTTTGGGTTGTTGCCATGTATTGCATCTTAGTTCATTACCATATACATGGTACATGCATTTGAATTGGTGATATGTAATAGTTGTCATATTTGTGATATTTTTCTTGCCTACATATTGTTACCACATTATTTTCTCATACCATGAGGTAGCATGTTTTCATAGGCCTTCACAAGGATTTCATTTTGAATCACCCTTGAAGCTAACAAGAGCAAATGAAAATCTATATGGATGTACTGCCTTCGATATTGTTGCCAAGAATGCCTTTGATGTTCTTGCTGGATAATGTCCATTGTTCATGGATTTTATGTTGACTTTCATGATTATAATAGTTGTCAGAAATTTGCGATACTGGTTGTCTCACCTACATTATGTGTATAAGCCAGTTCAGGGTTAGCTCACTGGCACATTGGTACAAATGACCATTCTTCTTTCTCAGTTGATTAGGCACTCCATGAGTTTTCAAATAAGAGAAGGTATTTCAGCTTACCCGTTGTAAAAATTTATGGAATTCATCAGTCGTGTTCACACAGAGAATGAACTGGCATAGACCAGGTGACCAGGATGATCCATTAATTAGCACTTTGGAAATCATCCATTTCATTATTTTGCATCGTATTAACAATCTTTTTCTATTGATACTGTCAACTACTAGTACACTGTACCACTTTTGCTGTCAGGTGGATGTGCTGGCAAGCACCACTCATAATGATCACTTAATCATTACATCACAGATGCTTATCTTAGTGAATAAAAACACCAACATCGAACATGCTCTGCCGGTACAGAGCTATTACCTTTTTCTGCTCATGCTCACAGCGGAACCCCGAACTGGCTTATTATTGGCATGCTTCCAAGGCATGTATTGCCTGTGATTATAGTCATCGTACAGTGTGTTATGTATAATAACGGTACTTCTGGCAAATTAGTAGTACACTTGTATGTCACTGTTCTGTGGTTGATTCTCAGCAATCAACATTGACCTTGATAATTGTAAAATACATTAAAAAAAAATCAGTAAAACTAACTGTTTATCTTTGCTTTCTGTTTTATATGGGGAAAAAATCTTAAAAGGAGTTCATGGTTGTGTGTGTGTCTGCGTGTGTGTGCATGTGAATATACATTGCATTCATTATACATGTATATTATATAGGCCTATATATATGTACATGTGCTCCATACACATACATATATATATATATATATATATATATATATATATATATATATATATATACATATATAAACTATACAGTATATTAACATGCATATATATATATATATATATATATATACATGTATATACATATTGAGTAGGTAGTCCACATGTTAACATAATGATCAAAATCAAAAACAAAACTGGAAGAAAGTTCATGCTGTATTCATCAGCAGTTTATTTCTCCACAAATTTTCAAACGATTCACTCTTTCTGTAGAAAGTATCAACACCTGAGAAAGAGCGAATCGCTCAAAAATTTTTGTGCAGAGATAAACATGGTGAATAAAGTATGAACTTTGTTCCAGTTTTGTTTTTGCTTTATCATAAGTGCAAAGAGTTTGTTTACTCTACACATATATATGTATATATATATATATATATATATATATATATATATAATATACATGTATATTAAGAGTAAAATCAGTTGTATAAACACCACAGGAGCCAAAAAAATTGGAATGACATTTTGGTCAAAGACCTTTATCAAAGTCTTTGATAAAGGTCTTTGACCGAAAACATCAGTCCAATTTTTTGGCTCCTGTGGTGTTTATACGACTGATTTTACTCTTGATATCTATTTACTAAACACCGACGCAGAACTTTCATATTTTGATTTATAAATACACACACAGTATAAGTAGTCCACATGTCGGTGCAATAATATGATATCAATATCATGACCAAAAAAAAAAAAAAAAAAAACTAGTCCATGCTCATCCCCAACAATTTGTTTTGGCACACAAATTTTGCTCTTTCTCAAGTGTTCTTGCGAATTACTCGAAAATTTGTGTGCTGAAATAAATTGGTGTTGGTCAGCAAGAACTTGGTTTCTGGTTTATTTCATACAGATACACATGTATGCCTATATTGCTTCCTGTGTGTTGTGCATTCATGTTGACTACATATACATGTACAGTACTACTAATAATGATAAAAATGATAATACAATGTACATGTAACAAGAATATAGGTAATCACATAGTGTTGTCAACCAAATATGTAATATGCTGAGTATAATCATTTATGTCAGATTGGGAAGATGTATTGCACGTATATCCACAAATCATTTATTTATTTTTTTTTATTTTTTTTTATTTTTTAACGGGACTGACTGGAAAATTTAATTTGACTTGTTTATGGGAGAAAAATAAATAATAGCATAAACACACACCTTCTTACCATATCATTGGAGGGAAACAACATAGAGCAAGACATGGGATTGGGAGGGGATGGGAAAAAGGGCAGAACAAGCAGCTTGAATTTTATACCAAAGCAGATCACATCTCCGAAGTCAAATAGATCTATCCGAAAGGGGGAAAAAACAACTCTTTCAATACAGACTACTTTCAGGGAAGAGTGTGAAATAAAAAACATAAATGAGTACATGAAGCTGAGGTCAACGCTGGATTGGGAAGTACGAGTTTGACAGTTTACAAGTTCAAGTAAATATCAAGGGCTAGGGGCTGCCATACTGTCCGATCAGTGAGTTGACCGTACCGTACTCGCGAGGAGCTGCGGAGGTTTTGCTAAGCAACATGGCGGCGTGTGCACTGAGGCGTCATATCCGGGGTGCGCAGTGGCGACACCGAGCTCAGCGGGCTGTGAATGGGTGTGATTCTTCTATGTGTAAGAGTTCTGTGCACGTACGTCGTCGCGTCGCCGCTCCAGACATTTGAATGAGTGGCCAATTTGGCTAGTTGTACAGATGAGGAAAAAAAAGAATAACTAAAATAATCATACGTAAATTTTTGAGTAAATACATCATTATAAATATTTTGTAAACATTTTCATTAATTTTTTATGCGATTTCATCGATTAATTGGGTATATCATTCAGAAAATTACACTGGTGTTTGATAATCGCAGGAATTGATTTCTTTCTTTTCGCTTATTGGTCAACCAGTTTGGCGGTAGGTATTCTCGTTATCAGAATGTGAATTTAATAATCGTAAAGCCTCCGAAAAACAGTTCCAAGATTACAGGTGTATTGACACTTTGTCTTAAAACACTTACTTGCAAGTTTTATATGTATACCAAGATATGTAAAATGTGTTCTTTGAAATAACCTTTGTATCCACTACCAAGTCTTCCAAGATGTAATGTAACATGTACATGCATAATTGGTCTTTGTTACAAGACTATTCAGGGTAACGACAAGTAGGAAGACCTACGCTCAACGATGCCTACCCGTTCCCGCACCAACGAGTACTCCTAGACGAACTTACTTGCTCACAAGCCCGATACTGGCACACAGGCAGAAACGCCTACCCCAAATGTACCGCTAGTTTTTAGTGTGTACAGTATTGGTGGAGATGAGAATATGGCTTTAACTTTTAGCGAGATACCAAGAAAACAATTATGAAATAGTACGGAGCATACCATTTTAAGAGGAATTCAAAGTTTATTTGATGAAAATTGGGTTTGGAATGACTGAAACACCCAAAAACAAGGTAAAACAAAGCTATCGTAATTAAAGGCGGGTCCCACATTTTATTAAAATCACTCTGTTTTGGATATCTTAGCCATTTCAAAACCAATTTTCATCGAAAAAAACGTTGAATTCCTCATGGAATTTTATGATCTTTCATATTTCATAGGATGTTTCTTATTATCTCACCAAAAATATTAGAAACCTGAAATTGGGTCTCAATCATAACTGTACGATCCATTTAAAGGTTCGATCAATGTCAAAAGCACACGCACTACAATGGTGGATTTAATACTTTATACTTTATAATTAAGTCAAAAGGGGCCTGAGCTTTGGTCATTTGCCTCTGACGAAGATTCTTCTAGGATCGCAAGCTCAGGGCCCTTTTTACTCCATTTTACTCCATTGGCTCCCCACTATTGGATAAGCACTTTCAGCAGTTTTTTTTTTTTCTTTCCTACGCTTTATGCTTAGTCTCGTAACATTCCCGTCGTAAGTATCTTTAATGTGATTATGATCCAATTGGTCACAAAATGATTCTTAGACACACAGAGTAGGATGTCGTAAATGAATAATTGTTTATTACAAAAGGTCCTTTTTTTTCTAATATAATCCTCTGGTATCTTCTTGAAACTAAAGGGAAGTAAGTAACTCTGAACTTTACGATGCACAGAAATGATGAAAGTTGTCAGGACAAGTGCATGATTGGGATAATGCATGTTAATAATCTTCGCGTAATTCAAGATAATTAAAGCTGTGCTTATCCGTCAGAAACAGTCAGCTCTTATGGATTCTTTGTCTCTCATCCCTTCCTCGTTAGTGTACAGGGCCTATGTTATAATATTGTAGTACTGGAAACTGTGAGTTCACTTATTCGAATCGTATGAGTTACGTCTATCACACTATTGCATGCTGACTTCAGTGACGCCAACCACAAAGCATCAGGTAGATTGATCTGTGACTGCTCCGGCTGAAAAAAAAAAAATAAAAGTAAAGTCGGGCATAAAATCACCCATAGAAGATACACAGTTTATCATCTTTCTTGAATCTACCAGAGAAAGAAGTCCTGGCAAAATGTACTGAAGTGCAAACGATTGACAGAAGTATTATGCCTTCATATTTTTCCCGCGAAAGAGATTATTCTACTCACAGTTGCACTGGTCAATTTTCGTCATTTCCTTAAAGGGACATTCCAGACGATTTTCGTAATTTCATATCATAGTACATAAATTGACAGCTTCCTTAGATCTGTGGAATTCATTATTGTCCTTGAGCAGGGAAACCACTAATCCAAAATTCTTAAACAAATTACACTGAACAGTGTTGATAACATAGGAGCCTCATATATTTCAGAAATGTAGCAATGTAATTCAATTACAATGTCACGATGATTTCCTTACGTTCATGTGCAAAATCAGTCATGAATTATCATGAACCATGTGAATATTTCTGAAAGTGATCATAGTTGATAATATTTTGTACCATACAGAAACCATAAAATGAAATGAAATGAAATGAAATTACCACTTGCTTAACAAGTTCATCTGTGTATGAATCTTCTTCTTTTTTCATTCTTATGGTTTAGGCTGTTATGCCATCATTCTTGTACATTGCAAATTGTTATACATTTTGAAAAACATTGATTCCTCATCCCAATCACTATAAATTCTGAAACTCTGGACTCAGTATAGCTGATTTATTTAGTTGTTTAAATGTAAACGTCTGAAAATCATCCGGAGGACTTCCTTAAGTGCTGTCGTTTCATATTTAATCCTGTAAATTTCCTTCAGTGTCCATATAGGATTATTCTGGATTCATTACAGTCATTTAAAAAGTTGAAGTCTTACGGATTTTAGATTGAAACTATCAAAATCGGTTCCCATCTTTCATGAACCAGAAAGAACTTTGAATCCGGACGCGATTCTCTCTACGGTGGATCGGCCTTTTCGGCTTACTACAAAGGCAAAAAGGTTGTAGACTTGTGGGGAGGCTATGCAGACGCAGACATCGGACAACAATGGCGTCAAGATACGATGTCGGTTTTCTACTCAACTACGAAAGGTAGGCAATTGTAATTATAGCGTGTAAAAGCCCTGGGAGAGTATCTTATTATTATTATATAGAGGAGTCCCATAGAGGAAGGAACACAGTTGTAAAAGGTGTCATTGTCTGTAGATATTGTGAGCTTATAAGTTCAAAGGTCAAGTACAAAATAAATCAACCATTGAATCAGTCTCACAGTAAGGAGATGGTATTACTCACACCCTATATTAAGAGATGACGAATTGAATTCGGAGCACCATGGTTTAACATGTTGAATAGGCAATATCTGTTTGGACAGTAAATATTGAAGTTCAAACTGATTGTTCGTAATACTTTCTTATCGGAGTGCTAGAGATTTGGAATATTTTGTACATTATACAAAAAAAGTAACAGAAAATAATTCACTTTTTTCCTAAAATGAGGCTGTCGAAAGGTTGTTCTTGATATGTTGTGTTTTCCGTAGGTTACAAGTAAACTTTCAATATAATCATAACTGTTCATCCTTAAAGACTATAAGTCTATAAGACCAGTTTAAGCCAGAAGGTTGAGACAAAACCTACTGAGGGTATATCATAGCATGTAAAAATATTACATGTACAAGGGATGCGTAGTCTACAACATAGGGCAGAACATGTCTGACCGATGTTCAGAAATGTTCGGAAAGTGTTTGATGTATGCTGTTCACATTTTGTACAACCAAGATTTAGTTATTAAGTTCCCTGGTGAATGAATAGCTTTCAGTCGGAGCGTTGAAAATTATACAAAAGAGGTGAAAATCAGTTTCTGCATGTTTTTAGTTGATGGTAAAAAAGCAGGCACGTGCATTATATAAACTCAAAGCCGAAGAAATTGATGGTGAAATGTACTACAACTAGTGTATATAGGCAAAACAAAAAATAGGCATACATCGAACATTTTTCACATTGTTGTATTACACAGTGGTACCAAGCGAATTTATTTAGTGACTTTTGATCGTAGACCACTATAGTGTTGTGTGTATATGCCTTAATTTTGCCGCGCTAGATCTATGATATTTTAGCAATGTTCTCACAGAAGATCAAAAGCATTTCCACTATTTATAGAAGTTTGAATAGAAGTATAATTGTTTCGGTCATTTTTCTGCTTGTAATACCAAATTAGGGATAGCAGCGATTTGCTTTGCCTTGTTGGTCGATAGAGGGCAGCTCAACTACGACAAAGCCGTGGCTCACTATTGGCCAGAGTTTGCTCAAAAGGGCAAGGAGAATATCACAGTGAAAGAGCTTCTCGAACACAAGGTATCGTCACAACGATGCATGTTTATCTTCCACTTTTAGATCATCTTGATTAAAAAGTGAAAAACAAAGCGACATGAAAATGCGAGGCTATTCCCAAGGACAAGGGAACGATACTTTACAGAACATCAGCTGTTACCATGGTTACAAAGATGTTATGAGACTTTTACGACATCATTCTGTTTTCATGTAGACACTTTGGAATGTCTTCATACAATTTGGAAGATTGGCTCTACAATGTACGACAAATTAAACTAGGCTCAAGTCGAATTTCAAGAAGTCGCAAATTTGTCCTGAACACGTTAAGTCGATGGTTTGGTGACGTGAACAAGTTCATTCTCACAAGCTTCCGCTCTCTGCCCTTAGGAAACTATACATCCGGGGACATTTAGGGAGGCCCACGAAGAGAAGCAAATTAAAGTACACATGGGCTATCTTTACGTGATTGTTTTTCCCTTCCAACCTAAAAAAGACATTCCTTGGTCTAATTTTTCATCCAACCCGAAAGATAAAAGAGTATTTTATGTTATCATTAGATTTGATTAATGATTGTTTGTTTGTTGTTGTTGGTTTTTTAGTTTTTGGAGGTTTTGTTTGTTTGTTTGTTTGTTTTATTTTGTTTTGTTGTTGTTGTTTTTTTTGTTTGTTTGTTTGGTTTTTTTTTTTTTTTTTTGGGGGGGGGGGGGGTAAGGAAAGCTAATATGTACATTGTGTGTTTATGTGCTGACCTATATTCTCTGCATAGGTAGCACATGGCACGTCGTTATAATGGACTGTACAGTACTGGTTGAGGTGAGGATTCTGGTTTCAAACATTCCTAAGTGAGATACTGTAATCATTTGATGAAAATTAGTTTTCAAATGGCTGAGATATCAAAAAAAAAGATAATAATAAAAGACGACAGGCCACGCTTTTTATTAGGATCTCTTTGTTTCACCTTGTTTTTGGATATCTCAGCCATTCCAAAACCGATTTTCATCAAAGAAACTTTTGAAACCCCTTAGAATTGCATGTTCTTTGACATCTCATAGAGTGGTTTCTGAATATCTCGCAAAACGTTAAAAGCTATATCCTCACCCAGTGGCGTAACTACGGGGGGGGGGGGGGGCATGGGGGGCACGTGCCCCCCCCCCCCCCATCCGCTGGTTAAAAAAAAAAGAAGAAGAAAAGAAAAAAACAAAAAAATCCTACCTAAATGGTAATTCAAGGGTTAGTAAACTGCTTTTGAAATCGACATGAAAGGATGATCAAGAAAAAAGATATTTTTCTAAGATTTCTTTTAACCATAATAATTAAAGAGGTATTATAGTGAAACATTGTTCAAAAAGCCCGGAGACGACAAAAGATTGTGATTCAGTGTGATTCCTGGTTGGCTTTTTGAATACAAGCAGGATGTGCGCAGTGTACTCAGAACATCGGAATGGTAAAAAGAGTCGCTGCGATGTTGCGCAATGTGATGTTTGATAGGTTGTACACATTTGCTATCAAAGCTTGACCATTGATTTTGCAGTGTTGCTTTACATACTAGTCTATATTAAAATGCCTTGCATTGCCAATAATAAGAATTGACCTTGGCTATTTCCTAACTTTTCCATCTATATGAAACACACACATGCTCTATATAAAGAACAGATTTTGGACATCCTTCTCCCGCTTGGTCACTTCGACGCCCCCTCGCTGGTCATACCTCCCCCAATCATGAACATAAACCGACATCCTTGACTACCAGTGGCGGATCCAGGGGGCGCACCGGGCGCCCCCTCCCTCCAAAGCGAAAAAATATATATGTAGCTACAAACGACAGTTTTTGGACTGTAAAATGTCAACATTTTCAAGCTCGCTCGCTTCGCTCGCTCGCATTTAATCGCTATGCATAGATTCTCCTGATGTTGCTGTCAGTAATTGCCAGCAGTTGCGCCCGGTGCGCCAACTCCCCTTAATTTCCAAAGCGAAAAAAATATAGCTAAAAACGGCAGTTTTGGGACTATAAAATGTCAAAATTTTCAAGCTCGCTCGCTTCGCTCGCTCGCATTTTATGCCATTCTCCTGATGTTGCTGTCAGTAATTGCCAGCAGTTGCGCCCGGTGCGTCCCATCCCCTTAATTTCCAAAGCGAAAAAATATAGCTACAAACGGCAGTTTGGGGACTGTAAAATGTCAAAATTTTCAAGCTCGCTCGCTCGCATTTAATCGTTATGCAATTCTTGTTGCTGTAAGTAATTGCCAGCAGTTGCGCCCGGTGCGCCCCCTCCCCTTAATTTCCAAAGCGAAAAAAATATAGCTACAAACGGCAGTTTTTGGACTGTAAAATGTCAAAATTTTCAAGCTCACTCGCTTCGCTCGCTCGCATTTAATCGCTATGCAATTCTCCTGATGTTGCTGTCAGTAATTGCCAGCAGTTGCGCCCGGTGCGCCCAGGACCTCTCCTTAATTTCCAAAGCGAAAAAATATAGCTAAAAACGGCAGTTTTTGGACTGTAAAATGTCAAAATTTTCAAGCTCGCTCGCTTCGCTATGCAATTCTCCTGATGTTGCTGTCAGTACTTGCCAGCAGTTGCGCCCGGTGCGCCCAGGACCTCTCCTTAATTTCCAAAGCGAAAAAATATAGCTAAAAACGGCAGTTTTTGGACTGTAAAATGTCAAAATTTTCAAGCTCGCTCGCTTCGCTCGCTCGCATTTAATCGTTATGCAATTCTCCTGATGTTGCCGTCAGTAATTGCCAGCAGTTGTGCCCGGTGCGCCCAGGACCTCTCCTTAATTTCCAAAGCGAAAAAATATAGCTAAAAACGGCAGTTTTTGGACTGTAAAATGTCAAAATTTTCAAGCTCACTCGCTTCGCTCGCTCGCATTTAATCGCTATGCAATTCTCCTGATGTTGCTGTCAGTAATTGCCAGCAGTTGCGCCCGGTGCGCCCCCTCCCCTTATGTTATTTCCAAAGCGAAAAAATATATAGCTACAAACGGCAGTTTTGGGACTGTAAAATGTCAAAATTTTCAAGCTCGCTCGCTTCGCTCGATCGCATTTAATCGTTATGCAATTCTCCTGATGTTGCCGTCAGTAATTGCCAGCAGTTGTGCCCGGTGTGCCCAGGCCCTCTCCTTAATTTCCAAAGCGAAAAAATATTGCTAAAAACGGCAGTTTTTGGACTGTAAAATGTCAAAATTTTCAAGCTCGCTCGCTTCGCTCGCTCGCATTTAATCGCTATGCAATTCTCCTGATGTTGCTGTCAGTAAATGCCAGCAGTTGCGCCCGGTGCGCCCCCTCCCCTTATGTTATTTCCAAAGCGAAGAAATATAGCTAAAAACGGCAGTTTGGGGACTATAAAATGTCAAAATTTTCAAGCTCGCTCGCTTCGCTCGCTCGCATTTAATCGTTATGCAATTCTCCTGATGTTGCCGTCAGTAATTGCCAGCAGTTGTGCCCGGTGCGCCCAGGCCCTCTCCTTAGTTTCCAAAGCGAAAAAATATAGCTACAAACGGCAGTTTTTGGACTGTAAAATGTCAAAATTTTCAAGCTCGCTCGCTTCGCTCGTCGTTATGCAATTCTCCTGATGTTGCCGTCAGTAATTGCCAGCAGTTGTGCCCGGTGCGCCCAGGACCTCTCCTTAATTTCCAAAGCGAAAAAATATAGCTAAAAACGGCAGTTTTTGGACTGTAAAATGTCAAAATTTTCAAGCTCACTCGCTTCGCTCGCTCGCATTTAATCGCTATGCAATTCTCCTGATGTTGCTGTCAGTAATTGCCAGCAGTTGCGCCCGATGCGCCCCCTCCCCTTAATTTCCAAAGCGAAAAAAATATACCTATAAACGGCAGTTTTGGGAACATAAAATGTCAAAATTTTCAAGCTCGCTCGCTTCGCTCGCTCGCATTTAACCGTTATATGCCATTCTCCTGATATTATTGCCAGTAAATGCCAGCAGTTGCACCCAGTGCGCCCCCCCCCCCCCCGTAATTTCCAAAGTGAAAAAATATAGCTATAAACGGCAGTTTGGGGACTGTAAAATGTCAAAATTTTCAAGCTCGCTCGCTTCGCTATGCAATTCTCCTGATGTTGCTGTCAGTACTTGCCAGCAGTTGCGCCCGGTGCGCCCAGGACCTCTCCTTAATTTCCAAAGCGAAAAAATATAGCTAAAAACGGCAGTTTTTGGACTGTAAAATGTCAAAATTTTCAAGCTCGCTCGCTTCGCTCGCTCGCATTTAATCGTTATGCAATTCTCCTGATGTTGCCGTCAGTAATTGCCAGCAGTTGTGCCCGGTGCGCCCAGGACCTCTCCTTAATTTCCAAAGCGAAAAAATATAGCTAAAAACGGCAGTTTTTGGACTGTAAAATGTCAAAATTTTCAAGCTCACTCGCTTCGCTCGCTCGCATTTAATCGCTATGCAATTCTCCTGATGTTGCTGTCAGTAATTGCCAGCAGTTGCGCCCGGTGCGCCCCCTCCCCTTATGTTATTTCCAAAGCGAAAAAATATATAGCTACAAACGGCAGTTTTGGGACTGTAAAATGTCAAAATTTTCAAGCTCGCTCGCTTCGCTCGATCGCATTTAATCGTTATGCAATTCTCCTGATGTTGCCGTCAGTAATTGCCAGCAGTTGTGCCCGGTGTGCCCAGGCCCTCTCCTTAATTTCCAAAGCGAAAAAATATTGCTAAAAACGGCAGTTTTTGGACTGTAAAATGTCAAAATTTTCAAGCTCGCTCGCTTCGCTCGCTCGCATTTAATCGCTATGCAATTCTCCTGATGTTGCTGTCAGTAAATGCCAGCAGTTGCGCCCGGTGCGCCCCCTCCCCTTATGTTATTTCCAAAGCGAAGAAATATTAGCTAAAAACGGCAGTTTGGGGACTATAAAATGTCAAAATTTTCAAGCTCGCTCGCTTCGCTCGCTCGCATTTAATCGTTATGCAATTCTCCTGATGTTGCCGTCAGTAATTGCCAGCAGTTGTGCCCGGTGCGCCCAGGCCCTCTCCTTAGTTTCCAAAGCGAAAAAATATAGCTACAAACGGCAGTTTTTGGACTGTAAAATGTCAAAATTTTCAAGCTCGCTCGCTTCGCTCGTCGTTATGCAATTCTCCTGATGTTGCCGTCAGTAATTGCCAGCAGTTGTGCCCGGTGCGCCCAGGACCTCTCCTTAATTTCCAAAGCGAAAAAATATAGCTAAAAACGGCAGTTTTTGGACTGTAAAATGTCAAAATTTTCAAGCTCACTCGCTTCGCTCGCTCGCATTTAATCGCTATGCAATTCTCCTGATGTTGCTGTCAGTAATTGCCAGCAGTTGCGCCCGATGCGCCCCCTCCCCTTAATTTCCAAAGCGAAAAAAATATACCTATAAACGGCAGTTTTGGGAACATAAAATGTCAAAATTTTCAAGCTCGCTCGCTTCGCTCGCTCGCATTTAACCGTTATATGCCATTCTCCTGATATTATTGCCAGTAAATGCCAGCAGTTGCACCCAGTGCGCCCCCCCCCCCCCCCCCCCCCCCCGTAATTTCCAAAGTGAAAAAATATAGCTATAAACGGCAGTTTGGGGACTGTAAAATGTCAAAATTTTCAAGCTCGCTCGCTTCGCTCGCTCGCATTTAATCGTTATGCCATTCTCGTGATGTCACTGCCAGCAACTGCCAGCAGTTGCGCCCGGTGCAACCCCCTTAATTTCCAAAGTATATATATATATATATATATATATATATACATACGTACATATATTATTATATATAGCTACAAACGGCAGTTTGGGGACTGTAAAATGTCAAAATTTTCAAGCTCGCTCGCTCCGCTCGCTCGCATTTAATTGTTACGTTATGCAATTCTGATGTTGCTGCCATGAGGTGCCCCCCCCCCCCAATGTCTTGACCCACGGTACGCCACTGTCCTCACCTCAACCAGACGACTGTACATCCCTTTAAGTATTGCTCTGATAGGAAGTACAATAACTTCAGCACATGTTTGTAAATCTGTTGAACCACAAGTGAACCATCGTCACTGAGACTGACAATAAAATCCCAGACACCATAAGTATCAAATTTGTGCCATAAGTGCACTTCAAGAGAGAGAAAGTGATAAAAGAGATTTTGATGGGAGACTCTGTGACCTTTTTACAATCCATGTCACAGGCCGGTCTACCGCTTGCGCCCTCTCCCGGACTAACGCCTGAACTACTCAGTGACGTCAAGAAGGCTGGAGAGGCGATGGCGTCCAGCGAACCGATGTGGTCACCTGACGGGGTGACCCACGCCTATCATGGCATCACCTTTGGACCTCTCACCAATGAGCTTTTGCGGAGAATCGATCCTGAACACAGGACGATGGGAAGATTCTTTGCCGAGGAAATTGCAAAACCTTTCGGTAACAAGTCCAGTCACGGACCTAGGAAACTGTTTTCCCTTTTTTTATATAAATTTCAGGGACTCCGTACAGTGTGTATAACACTATCTGTGCTGATTGGCTCCCAAAACACACAAGGGACTAAAAGTAGTACATGTACCGTATTCTTGATCTACAAGTCGTCGCAACAAGTAACCTCCAAAGCCAATGGTAAAGTGAGTCTGCGGTTGACAACCATACTAACACAAATTGGTGTCGAAATTTCACGAATTGTAGAAGTGTTTACGAGTTTGTAAGATAAATATAACTCAGGTGCTGAAGAATTAAGGAATAAAAGGCTGACACAAGTTGGGAACATCATGTTTATGGATGATGTTCGATATTCCGAAGGTTCGTTGAGGTCCGAAAATGAAATAAGATTTGTTATTTGGAAGATTAGTTTTGTTATTGGGAAATGAACTGAAGGTGTGTATTGACCAACCTTTATTTCGCGTTTGTTTGTTTGTTTGTTTGTTTTATAGCTGAATGTAACCTGTTTAAAGAGTTTCTCTTCTGATTCAAACAAGAAGATAGAACAGTGGATTATATCTGGTACTTATTAAGCACAATAAGTTGAATTCAACATAATTGGCTGCAGAGGTTTCATAATATGTTGTTTTTTAATTAATAATGTATTTCTCCTTTTGTATTAACATCCCATCACAAGAATATAAATACATGTATAGGGATGGTTCCCATTCTCCAGGCACAATAACTACGGCGTACAGATGATGTAAAGAAAGACTGTAATAATTTCCCCTTGGACTTTTTTTTTTTTTGATTGCTGTTTTAAAGTAGATGCAAAGTAGTGTGATTATTCTCTATATGGACTATACCTTACGTACATAATATCATTATGTAACCTTAATATCTCACCAGAATTCATATCGTGTTTATGTGAAGATCATTCAGATGTTCTGATTGATTGCTGAAAATCGACATCCATATCTATTCTATTTTTTTCCTTCTTCTCAAGGAATCGATTTTTACATCGGTCTCCCATTGGCCGAGAATTATCGAGTTTCACGAGGAGCTATTAAAAGCCCAAATGTATTTCTTCACTTGATCTGCGGGATCACGAGTCCAACGAACCGAAAAGCCATGAAACACTTTTTTCACAGCGACCTCTTCGTCAGGATAATTGAGAATTCCGGACTCCAGGAAGTATACTCAGAATCAGTTGAGGTTTTCAAGGAATCGTATAGTTTTGGTTGAGACCTAATTTCAGGTGTCTAGCATTTTTGGTAAAATAATAAGAAATCTCTTATGAAATATGAAAGAGCATGTAATTCCATGAGGAATTCAACGTTTACTGGATGAAAATTGGTTTTGAAATGGCTGAGATATCCAAAACAGAGCAATTCTTATAAAGTATGGGACCCATCTTTTATCACGATCGCTCTGTTTTACTTTGTTTTTGGATGTTTCAGTTATTCCAAACCCGATTTTCATCAAATTAACTTGAATTCCTCTTAAAATGATGTCCTCTGTACTATATCATAAGTGTTTTCTTGGTATCTCGCAAAAAAAAAAAAAGTTAAAAGCCGAATTCTCTTTTCCACCAATACTGTACCATCCCTTTAACTGTTTGACTGTGTGTGTGTGTGTGTGTATGTGTGCGCGCACTTGTGTGTGTGCCAAAGAGTGTACTCTTTTTATTAAAAGAAAAAAATGTGCCTACCTTTGCGTGTGTATGTGTTTTGTCAAGCTTTTTCATTGTTATATATATTTTTTTTTTTTTTTTGGGGGGGGGGGTTCAGAGAAACCAACTTGTTGAGACAAATAAATAAACGAGATATATAAAGCCCTTATTGCCATCCTGGTTTGTAGAAACACAAAAACACACAGACAAACAAGCAAACCAAACCATGAGCATGAACATGAATAATCAGATATTCCAAAACACAAACTTTAAGATGAAGACTCTGAAATGCTAAACAACGTCTTCGTCTTGGTTTTATTCGACTAATTGAAACAACTTTAACAATGAGCAAGAGTAGTGCAAATCGTTATTCATTATGTTAATTTGATCTTCTTCTTTTTTGTATTTTTGTCTTTTCCGGCATCTAGATCGGAATCTTTAACAACCCATACTTTCGGGTCGTAGAGCTACCATCGGCAGGGGGAATCGGAACGGCTGAAGCAGTTGCCAAGGTAAAGGAAAGTGTGGGATGTTCTGCGCATAATAAATCGATACCGATCCAACTGCTTGACGGAGTGTGATTTCACTCTTACAATCGTTTGCTACCATTCACCTTTCACTTCACTTGTTTTACTTCCTGTCTCTGCCGGAAAGAACACAGTGTGGACCACAGTGTTACGTTTGAGCATTTTTACAGTGTGTTCGCAGTGTGACTTTGTGATCACACTGTGACTATACTGTGATTACACGGTGAACACGCTGCTTATGTGAACACATTATGGGACTCTGAGTTCTTTTCGGCACCATTGTTGAGTATATTGTGGGCTAGTCGCATTTTACTCTATTCGTTTGTTTGTAAAAATAAGAGTGAGATCTTAAATAATCAGTAACCAAAACATAATGAAATGATGTAGGTCCTTTCATAATGTGATGAGTTTGTTGAGGACGCCGATTTCATCCTCGTAAAAAAAAATAATAATAATAATGATCATAATAATAATAATTATTATTATTATTATCAGTATTATTATTATTATTATCATTATTATTATTATTATTATTGTCATTATTATTATTATTATTATCATTATTATCATCATTATTATTATTATTATTATTATTATTATTATTATTATCTTTAAAGAAGTTTTTCATTGACTCAACAATAAAGATCATCCTATATTTTGTCACTACGTGTGCCTCTCAATAATTGTTCACAGAGTTGCCTAAATGGGGCGTCAACTTCTGTAGTTGTTGTAATGATCAACCCAACTTTATTGGATTCTGTCTCATCCTCTGCAGCTATATGGCATCCTAGCGATGGGCGGTACTGACCCTCAAACCAACAGGACCCTCCTCTCGAGGCAAGTTGTAGAAAATCTCATGAAAAGCGATAAACCAAGTCTGGATGAAACTCTAGGAGTTCCTATCGCCTTCAATCTTGGATTCATGGCAAATGAAGCTGTGGTGGGTTATCTACTATTATACTTTCTTTTTCTGTACAATAACTCTACATCCATGCAAATTATTCTTCTGTCGTTGACAGTAGTGTCAGATGTGATTAAGCAGTCAGGAGAGTTTATATATATATATATATATATATATATACACCAAACTTACTTCAAATTAACATCTAGTGTCATTCCCAGTTGTGTCACTGATTTTCCATTACTGCAGTAATTACCTATAACAACCACATAGAAGTGTTTTCCCTAGTCATACACAAGCCCTTCAGTTGGGTGCATATGTCACAATCGTATACAACAAGCAGTATAAGTGTTACGCATGTACATTATGAAAGATAAGATTTTGTCGAAGTTCCTTGATGCCGAACTTGGTCATTACAAGAACGGGTGGTATTCTGAGACTGTTTTATCTCTGTTGTAAGTCTGTTGTAACAAATCGGTATTCTCAACACCGTTTTATCTCTGTTGTAACTTCTGTTGTAACTTCTGTTGTAACTTGTGTTTTATCTTGCGCACCCTTCGCCTGCGCATACCATTGTCTTAGGGTATGCGCACGCGCGTAACAGTGGGCGCAAACCTGAACACCCATTAGATTACATGGTATTCTGAAAACTGTTTTATCTTCTGTTGTAAGTCGTGCCCCGTGCAAATTTATGCTTCTGAGATAAAACAGGGTGGAAGGTGTTTTAACTCCGTTGTAACTTTCGCTTTAACTTATGTTAGATAGTGAGATAATTCATTAACTCAATATTGTGGTATGCGAGTTTAAAGAAAGATATACAAAAAATAAAAACAATGTATGTACAGAAAGGCAAAAGATATAGCAGTTTGACAAGAAGTAAACTCATTCCACAATACAAAATTTGGTAACAGTAACATTGCAAGTACATACGCGTAGCATACTGTAATTATGCACATAGATAAAAACACAAACACATGAACAGAAAGGTTACCGGCACCGTCGGCAGTTTGTTTTAAGCACTATTCATTTCAAAAATATCTTTCAAAATATTAAACTTTTTTTTTAATATGATTTCACTATCTTCACCAATAAGAATTCATTATCTGTACCTTTGGGTGTTTCAAAAATATTTATTACTGGGGATGGCGCGAATCCTGAGAAAAGTATTTAGAAGTCTAAGGCTCCATGATGGAATTTGACGTGATATTGATCTCCTAGAGATATCTTGTGAAGATAGTGACAACAACAACAATAATACTAATACTTCTACATTGTACTTCTATTTATATACTACTACTAATAATAATACTAACATGGCATTGCAAGGGCTTAACTTAATTTAGAAGCGTCTAGTTCCCCATAACCCATGAAATTTGGGTTCCTCTCATAAACGCCAGATATCTTCTTATTTTTTAAACAAAATTTCAAATAAAAAGACTCAATCTGAGATAGCTTTGCGAATCCCCTACCGCACCAACTATACGGCAAAACCGGTAAGAAGGCATAATGATCAAGCTTCTGTTGTAACTTTACTTTTATCTCTGGCTCTCTTTACCTGCGCATGCCATTGTCTTATTCGTGCGCACGCCAGAGAAAGAGCGCTTGTTAAAACGCGCGGAGTTAAGCAAGGCGCAGTTGCCCAAGGGAGCAATCTTATTGGTTGAAATGCCTTAGATGCTACTTCTAACAATATTTCCTATTGGATATGATTATTGCGATGGGCGTGGTTATCATGACTTACAACACCGTTAAAACAGTTCTCAGAATACCGATTTACAACTGTTTTAGCGGTGTTGTAACTCATGGACTTACAACACAAGTTACAACAGAAGTTACAACAGAGATAAAACGGTGTTCAGAATACCACCAGTTCTTCTAATCACACTCTTTCACTGTACTCAGAAGAGGGTGTTACACTCGAAGAACAAAGAATATCTATCCAGACTCTCCTCAGTCAGTCATGTCCTGATGATAGTTCCCTGATTGGTTGACCGCTAAAGCTGCACGCACTTAAGGATCTCCGGGTGCACATCACGAGACCGACACCCACGAGCCATACAGTCCACGAGTCATACAGCCGAGTTCGACACTAAGCACAAAGCTCACGAGACCGACACAATGGCTCAAATTCACGAAGGGGGTACAATTTTTTTTGTTGATGGTTTAAACCATGGACAAAGATCGTGGTTTTGTATGGGGTGTCGAACTCAATATCGTGGGACTGATTTGCCTAGTGTCGAACTCATGGGCTGTATGGCTCGTGATGGGTTGTATGACTTACGGGCCTTTTTTTTTTTTCAATGTCGAACTGATGGGCTGTGTGACTTGTGGGTCCCGGAATCGTGGGATGACCCGGCCGGATCACCCATTTCCATAAGATTAATAGAGCTACATGTATACAAATACCAACTCTGTTACAATTCTTCGGAATAGACAGTTTTGATTATACTTCCCGATATTACAGGAGGGCGAGATGATGTACGGTCACCCGGGGGTTGGTGGTCAAATGGGTTATGCTGACCCCACTCATCAGCTCGGATTCGCCTTCGTCAGTACTACGATATCCCCTTTCTTTCTGAAGGATGATCCTCGAACTGACGCACTGCTCGCGGCTTTGTATAATTGCGTCAGGAAGCAAGAACTGAAATGACGTATACTGAAGACTATGTTGTAATTTGCCGTTATTATGTTAGTGTTTGTTCCTGTAGTTTGGTATGGACATAATGGTAGCAGACTGTACTTCAGTGTCAGGTGAAATCTTTTTAAAAGATATTCAGGCAATAAAAAAAAAAGAATAATCACAAATTTCCAGAAATGACGGAGTTGTGAACATTAAAATATTTGTGGTCAATTCAAATAAATGGATACCATTGGTAATCAAAATATAGGGGAAGAGTATACTATTGCCGCAATATTATGTTCTTGTTTATATATTTGTTAATGTCTCCTAATGATCAGCAATATAATTATTTGTTTAATATAATAACCTCACCGTACTGCAGAGATCTTTTATTTGATTGAAGTTATGGTTGATTAATGATTCTCTGCGGGGTCTCATAAAAGTTAACAGTTACGTGTATCACACATGCTAGAAATACGGTGTATGAACAAATGAAAGCATGAATGATTAATAAATGAATGAATGAATGATCTACGTTCTACACAGTCATGTTATCCATCGATGATATCGTGTTTACTGAATGATCCTCTTATAAGCATACAGGTGTGACCCGCCACCATACACTAGAATCTTTATCTTGATAGAAGGTATCCTAAGGCCGAGAAAATCATAAATGACGCTTTCTTGATTCAGATACGAAACTGGCGAGTTTCTTGTTCACAAACCCGGCATTTTGATGGACGTATTATGTAAACTACCTCCTGTCAATTCTCACGTTTTGAAAACTGATTTGTTCTCATCAAACAAGAAAAATGGCGGCTTGAATGTGTCTATTGTGTAATAACTGGTCTTCGTAGGAGATTGTAAAGAACTAAAGAGAGAGAGAGAGAGAAAAAAAAAGAAATGGGGGAGAGAGCAGTGAGGGAAACGTTAAGAACGTTATAATCATTATTGAAATTGTGAAAAGGGAACCATACATAGTTATGGATATCTTTAGTACTGTGATATCGCACAAACATAAATTCAGTGTAATAGGTCCCTCAATTATTTTCGTACATTATTGTTCACTTGACTTTGATTATTCATTACAAAGTTCCGTTATCATCATGTTTCGCTGTTGTCGTATACTCTGTTCATATTTTCTGTTGCAAAAGAGTGTTTAATTTGTTGGAAAAAAAATGAACTTAACTTTGATCATACAGCAGATGTTAAATCGCCTTATTCGCCCTCTTACTCGTAAACCCACCAGCATGGACTTACGGTAGCGGATGTGTTGTGTACATATTGTATATCAAAGATGCTAGAATTTACATGTACATCTCGGAGACTTTGGGAGAGTGGTGTGACCTGTCACTGCGACCAGGCTAAGTGACTCATGATGTGTCCTATCAATAAAGAGAATTCGATAGCTATTCAGAAATGATTACCATGTCTTTTCGATATTCTTGGCATCTTAATTTTGCTGCACCACTTGTATCGGAGAAAGAGTGGATGGAACCGGTTAAATTTACTGTTGGTACAACAACAGCATATAATGATAATGATGATAATAATCTAAATAAAATAAAGTTGAACTTGAACATAATAATGATAATAATAAAAAAAAATAATAATAATGATAATAATAATAATAATAATAATAATAATAATAATAATAATAGAATGCTAATTTGACAGAGAAATGACGTTAATCTTCTAAGATTTACTGCCAATTAAAGAATTTGTTATGAATTTGGCATTGAAGAGGCTTCTGCTTTATAGAGTATCTCTCTATCCCATGTTACAATGTATAATTATTATAAAGGAGGAAGAGAAACATGTTACAAACCGTAGTAACTCGAGTAGGTAACAGAATGTCGATGACGAGAATGATAAATGCCTGATGTTGATATTGTGTAGCAATTTGTCAAAAAGTGCAGCGTTAATGAAGACCTCGTGTATCTTAAGAATTGACCTCGAAGATATATACAATATTTTGACTGATTAATGTTTAGTTTAGAATGACGTAGTACCTAGGTACTACGTTTTACCTCTGACACCTGACGACAGTTAGTTATAGTGAACCAATAGGAGATGAAATTTAATATACGAAGTTTTTATATACACATACATGCACAAACACATACATGAAATTGAAGAGTTTGTTCGCAAAAACCGATAAGTCCATATTTGCCAAATGGAGATATTTGCGATTAAAGGTCAAGAAAAATAAAGAGAATAATAAGAAAATTTTTGCTTCTTTTGACCATAACTTTAAAAATGTACCTTTATTATGTAGTGACCAATATATCATTTAAAAGGTATTATTTTGTACTTTATGACAGAGACCGTACTTCAAAATCTTCAAAAATGGACTTATCGGTTTTTGCAAACAAACTCTTCAATATCTTATTGTAGCCATAAAGGCACATCAGATAAAGCATTTATCTTTATCCTCTTTATTTCTAAAAAAATAAAAATGACCGACTGATACGTATCATAGACTGCTTGTTTAGCTTTAACAGGAAGATTAAACAATGTAGGCCCTAAGTTAAAGGGGATGGCTAGTAACTGATCAGTGGAAATGCTGGGGATGTTTGTTCCAATTCTTGTGGGATTCATTTAAAAGTACATTATATATCTATTTTGTGAAAATTATTTGCTTCAGAACGGTCTCAACATTTATTTGATGAAAATTGGTTTTCAAATGGCTGAGGTATATAAAAAAAGTGATAATAAAAGGCGACAGGCCACGACTTTTATTGCGATCTCTTTGTTTCACCTTGTTTTTGCTATCTCGGCCACTTCAAAACCTATTTTCATCAAATAAACTTTTGATATCCCTTAGAATTGCACGCTCTTTGACATCTCAATTCTCATAGAGTGATTTCTGAATATCTTGCAAATCGTTAAAGCTAAATCCTTACCACACCCAGAACTGTAGGCCTACAGTCCCTGGGGTTGAAAATGAAGAGTAAAGACAGGGTATTTTTAAGAAATGAAAGAGTACTCGATCTGTGAGAAACAACTAATCACACTATTCCACCAAAGAGTGTTCGAGAAAACCACTGAAAACACAAGTTCCTGTTCGTTTTATGATCCCAAACTTTAGCATAATATAGAAGAAGACATGATCACTCAGAAAATATATTAAAAAAAACACTTAAGATTGGCTTGGGTGAGCCATTTCACTTGTTTTCAGTCCTAACACAAAATCAGTGCGGGCGTCTTTTTGTTGGTTTTGTGATGCACGGTCACAAAAAATACGAGTAGTCAGGACATTCAGAATCGTTTAGCGCCACCCTGTGACGTATCCTGAACATGATTGCGTAGCCAAAACAGCAGCAGCAGACTGAGCTGCGGTTTGCATGCAGCGGAAGACTGTCTGTCACAGACGTGTTTATATCTGTGAAGACTGTCCACACAGACAAACTCGCGAACGCTGTTTTCCTCGATGTCACCACCATTGTGTAGATCACGCACGAGAGCAGCGCTGCCACTGGCTGGCCGCGCGGTACTTGATGTACGCCGCCGTCATACAGGCCCGCCGGCCGTACCGACATATCCGCACGCACGCGTAGTACGTACACCTGTACCTAAACTGTACCTCTACTCGTTATTGTCGTACGAGGCATGCTACTACTACTAGCAGACTGAGATAGTAGTGTTTGCTGACTAAAGTTTTCGCTAGCAGCTGTAAAATCACTCCATCACTTGTGGCATGTTTTTTGTTGTCACCGCCCCGCCTCATCTCGGTGCTATGGTCAAACTGTTGCAGTAGTGTTAGGTCGGCTACAATCTGAGAAGTGTATGCGTCATCCATCACAATCGAGCGAAAGGAAGGGCCTAAAGCCAGGAAAAGGTCTGGGGCTGGGTAACTGCCCTCTCTCTCGAAGCTGACCCACAGTGACCCTGCCACCCGGTGTCACACGCACCTGCACCTACCTCTCGGTACGAGTTGGTTGAGAATCGGATGCCAAAAATGGCGAGGAAATGCCACGTAGCCAGAGCTTCAGTTGTCATCTTTACCGCTTTTCTTGCACTTCTGAATATCGCGACTTCGAAGTCAGACAGAGGAGGTAAGCAGCCTTTTCATCTTCCCGATATCCAGTTGGTATAGTTACGCAGCCAGCAGATCTTCGAATATGATTTTGACATCAACACTCTGAACTGGAGACCGTACAGTCACACTCAGCTCACAGGGCAATTGATTCCACATGCACAGCACCTCAATTGCAGAAATGAGCATTATAGTATGACTCTGAGCGGCTTTACAAAGAATTTAAAGAGAGAGAGTATAATTTTTAAAATGAAAAGTAGGGCCTTACAAGGCCACGCATAATTTTCTTTGACTTGTCAGTGACACTCCGATGCAAATGACTTACGTTACTTGTAAGTTGTACTAGTAGGCCTTGGCTAGACCTCTATGCTCTAACAGTTAGAGTCTACCTCTTTCAGAATCGAAAGCAGGGAGATTGCTATTAGTATATATACCCTAACCCTTTGCGTACAAATGTAAATGTTTTTAATAGTGACAAGTCAAAGGAATTTGTACTTTTCAGAAAAGATGAAACTTTGAAATGATAGAAAAGTGAAAAAAATGCATGTTGAATTTTCTTTAGATTCATCCACTTTCATAGAGGAGAATGCTTAAGTTACTGAGTTTTTAATATTTTATAATTTCATGTAACGTTAGGCCCTACTTTTAAGTAATGCAACTTTTAAGCCATTATTGACTAAAATGAACACAGAGAAGAGCTTAACTGTGCAATGTATTACAATTTCAAGGAGCAACTTTCATTAGCAACAACACCAACACAAAACTGATAAATTGGCATGTGGGCAATTCCACGGTAACGGAAGGACATTCAGACAGAATTTTCACAGTTTAAAAAAGTACTCTAAGAAAAGTTTGATGGATACAGCATTTCAAACTATAGAGATGTATTACCAGAGCCAAAGACTATAATTTCCACCAAAATATTTGTCAAACCTGCTAAAGAGTAATGAAATACATGTATGCATATTAATGAGGTCGGTAACGGAAGGACATCAAAATGGACATGGGTTTTCAGGCAAATTAGTTTTTATCAAAACTCTGTGAAGTTTATGGAGCTATTTTAATTTGTTGGTATACAGTTTAATTGCCATAGTTTTAGCTATAATGGAATATATTTGACTTTCAAATATGTTTACTTATTTTTTAATTAGACCACATAATATCCATGTGTGTTTGGTAACGGAAGGACAGTAACGGAAGGACATGCAGATTGTCTGTGTAAAGTGTATGGGGAAGATGGATTATGGTTAGTTTTTATTAAACCTCTCTAAGGTTAATAATTTTGTTCATATGTGGCAGGTATACAGTTTGATCCAAATAGTTTTAGCTTTACTTTTATGTATTCAACTTTGAAACATGTCACCTGGTTTTTTAATTATAGTACAGCACATTGTTTTCATTAATGTGTGGTAACGGAAGGACAAAGAGCTTTGTGTGCATACAGTGAAGGATGTTATTTCCAACTTTAATGTTAATCCTTGTAGTCCACTGTGATATTTTTTCTTTCTTTTGCTTAATCCCCCAAATAGCCAAATCTTATGGACCCATTTCACAGTGTGTGAGTGTGTGGGGGAGGGTGTCTTGGGGGCATACATTGTATCCCCAGGCCCCCCCCCCCCCCAATCTCTTACACTGTTTGCAATATAAATCATGATTAAAATCTGCACACATCACCCTGGAGAGTAATCTACACGAGACCATAGTTAGATTGTTCAAAATACTGCTAATTCCTAATTATACATATTAATTGATTATGCAAATTCATTCAATAAATTACATTTAATAAATTACATTTTATCCCATAGAATACTAATGTGAAGCAATTTATAGACATTTTTTGGTGTGGATCTTCATTTTGAGGTATTAAACAAATGTAGTGTCAAAAAATTGCAAAATCAATCTCAATTCTTTTATCTTTTATAGTTTCTTGAATTTCTTTTGTATTTCCTTGGGTTTTTTTTCTTTTTGTTGTTTGAGTGGTTTTTTTTTTCCAAAGAAAATTGTCACAGACCACTTTTTAAACATAGTTAGGCAAAAGTCAAGTAATCAAAGTGATCAAAACAAAAAAAAATTATCAGATTTTTATGAGTTTTATGAAAGAGCACTATTTCCCATAGGGTTTGTGCACAAAATTACAAAATTGAGCCAATTTTGGGTCGACTTGCATTCAGGAAAGAGGTGTGGCTTCATTTGTTATTTGAATTTAGTCAAGGGTACTTAGAGTACAGTGTAGGTTCTGACTCATTTGTGTTCTCATCTTAGGGACATTAAATGGCTAAAAACAGACTCTAAGTCCTTCAGTTACCACAACTTTGTCCTTCCGTTACTAGCTTCGGTAACGGAAGGACATTTTTAATTTATTCATAATTATTCAGAGAGGAGGGGTTTCGTGGATGGATGGGTGCCAAGTTATAGGCCTACCTAAACTTGCTTTACACTGAAAATTTTATGGTTTTTATATTACTATTTTTGATAAAATATTAAAAAGACCTCTTTTTGTGGTAACGGAAGGACAAAATACAAGGTCACCTTTAGGAAGTCACTGAAGCGTAACAAATCATGGAAACCGTAAAAATATTAAATGAACTGTTTCTTTCATATTTACTAAGTTCTAAATATAACAATTCATAACATTTATTTCTCAAATATTGCATACAGGCCATGCTACATTTCTATTATAATTTATGCATTTTTGAAAATTAATAAGGTTAGTTAAACAATTGAAAAATTGACCCCGAATATGTTATAAAACTAAGAATTTTTACTCAAATTCATAAAATTCCAACTTTAAGCTTTCATTTGATACCAAAATTGCGTAGGAAATATGAATTTGAAATTTTAGATGTCATGTCCACTTTGGCGTGGAATTGCCCATGTGCATTTATTTGCACTATCCATATATACTGTAAAAGTGGATATTTTCGCGCGGCTAATTTTTTGCGCTTGGCTGAGTAAGAAGAGTTTTGCGTGTTTTAATTCCGCGGAATCAAGACATCACGCACAGGAACATATGGCAAGCAAAAATATTCAAAAAAATCAGTGTTATCTACACAACCTTGTTAAAGGGTGTGTACATGTACAGTTCTGGTCGAGGTGAGGATTTAGCTTTTAATGTTTTGCGAGATATTCAGAAATCACTCTATGAGATGTCAAAGAGCATGCAATTCTATTAAAGGGGTATCAAAAGTTTATTCGATGAAAATCGGTTTTGAAATGGCTGAGATATCCAAAAACAAGGTGAAACAAAGAGATCCTGATAAAGTTGTGGCATGTCGCCTTTCATTATTAGCACTTTTTTGGATATCTCAACCATTTGAAAACCAATTTTCATCAAATAAATGTTGAATCCTTCTTAAAATTACATGCTCTGTCATATTTCATAAGAGGCTTTTCATTATCTCACTTTAGGAATGTTCAAAACATGAATCCCCTCCTCAACCAGTACTGTACAGTCCCTTTAAAGCCTGATAAAGTTGACAAACAGCCATTTTTTTTTTTTATTTTTTTTTTTTTTTTGGGGGGGGGTTGCTTATATGTTTTTAAATACCAGACTCAAAGCTAATTTTATGTTTGTCAGACTTGTTTGTTTCTATTTTACTCGCAAGGTGAATTTGGTGATCTCCTAGTCGTCACCGTGGCAACAGATGAGACTGATGGATACAAGAGATATATGGAGTCAGCCGAGCAGTTTGGCATCACAGTCAAGGTGTGTTTCCACCCTGTCCACCCTGCATTGTGTATCAGAGAAATGCTCAAGTACATAGATCTGTACACCTTGTAGCTACATGTACCGAGATGTCACCCTATTAAGTCATAATCAATACAATTCATGCTTTCTGTGCAGGATGATACATAAACACTTTTATATATTTCACAGCCCAAATTAATAGGAAAAATGATAAATAAATGAAAAAAAAAATAATGAAGGTAAATTGGTGAACAAAATAGAGAAGGAAATAGATTATGAATAGGAAATACAATGTAAATCCCAATTAATCACACATTCTCATTTCAAAACTAATATAATGTATATACACAGTGTAATCCAAAATGGCTGGAGTAGAAAGAAGTAATCTTGGAAACTGAAAAGACAAAAAGTTGCATTATGATGTGTTACTACTGTATATAGACATACATTGTAAGCAATGACAGCCAGGCTTAACTTCCTTTCATCAATAATCCCTTGCCCTAGTTCACTATACAGCTCTTTTGTGGCTTGTCCAGACAGGAAATAACTCTATGGTGTCTGAGGCTTTTTTGTAGTGCTTGACAAGCGGTAGCACTGGGCTAGTGTTCAGCCAATCAAGCTCAAGCTACAGTGATTACTATGACAGTGTAATGCTGACTGTTGGGTTCATTGATGATAAGCCACGTGTCACAAGAGTACTTTTGTTTCCATGATAGGGGAGTGAGGGTGGGGTGGTCCAGTTTAATATGCTTGATAGGGTTTTATGTTTATTGCGTGCTACTGTATATAGCTGAAAATCGACATCATTTTGCTCATGTTGAAGATTTCAGTGTAGCCTCAATTTTCTCTTTGATTTGAGAAGAATATCAAGTTTAGTAGCCATTAGAGATTGTTAATGCTTTGTCTTGATGAATGGGTGAATATCTATTCCCCTTCCCCTAAATCAAAAGTGCATGAGAGATACATGCGTACATCCATAGTATAGATATCTTGTAAACGGACAGACAGACAGAGAGGATGAAGTAAATAAGGAGTATGAAGAATACAAAATACTTTAAAGCAAGCAAGAAAACCGTCAATTTCACAGTCCCAATACTGCCAAACAAAGAAATTACAGGTGACATTTACAACCTTTAGGTGAATTAGAAAGTAGTGGATGAGAGAGCAAAATAGTTTTTGTAAGGGTCACTTGTGTATTAGTGTAGGGTGTGTGTGTGTGTGTGTGTGTGATATTTTCAGAGACCTATACTAAAGGGTAAGGAAAAGAAAATATTGACTGTAAGACTTGCCAAAACGAGAAAACTCCACAGTTTCTGGAATGATACAGCTTGTAACTCTTATGGAATTTAATTATAGGCCTTTGTTGATTTTTTTTTTTTTTTTTTTTAGATCACAGAAAGGAAGGTTAGAGGACTAATTTCTATTTAGAATTTGAGCATAACATGGAAAATGAAAATTGAGGGATTTTGTTAATCCTTTTATTGCGGAATCATTGAAGTGGTTCCACTGTATTAACTAATTATTCTTATGTGTTGTGTTGGCTATTTGTACAAGATGATGGTAACATGAAGGTGATGCACATTAGATGATGTCTTCTCTTGGCCACCATGTGCTCTTGGAAGTAAATATTTCAGGATTATTCCATCAGGGACTTAGGCAACATTTGTTCAAGTGAAAAAAGAAAAGTGACAATAAAAATAACAGATAAAAGTGTTGTTGTTTTTTCTTCAATTGGAAAAAAAAAACAAGAAAAAAGATATAAATAAAAGGGTTAGGGTTAGGGTTTGTTAACTCCCTATCAGATTTTCCTGTCTTATACATGTATGTTTGTTTGATACTTTAATATTCCTCATTAATAAGAGATTGTGTATCATGGAGTTGGAAGTAGAATTCAAGTTTGCCAAGACAAGTGGTAGCTATTAATTGTAAACTCACTGTTCTTTTGCTCATGACTTTCATAATCATGTAATATCAATAGATTAATCTGTCAGTCTGTATTATCAGTTTACAATTAGCAATCAGTGTATTAGTAACAGTAATCCTCCCCCTCCCCCCCAACACACACACACTTCCAACCTGCAGGTGTTTGGCATGAATGAGGAGTGGCAGGGTGGAGACATTGCCACCAGTCCTGGAGGTGGATGGAAGGTCAACCTACTGAGGGAGGAACTTGTCAAGTATAAGGACCAGGAGGACCTGGTCATATTGTTCACTGACAGGTGAGGAGGGAGAAGGAGATGGAATCATTCTCATCATCACCAGGGCCTTATGGAGGTCTGGGATTTGTCTGCCTTCTTTATTCAAGAAATACAGTGCACTCCCGTTATAGTGAACACAATTATTGAAACACAATTCTGGTTACAAGTAAGGAGGAAAAATTTAGACCCCAACATTATCAGCTCTAGTATGTTTTCAGTTGTTTTATTTGTGACCGTGCATCACAAAACGAACAAAAAGTGGCACGCACTGATTATGTGTGAAAGAGGAAAATAGGTGAAATAGGTCAACCTGGCCAATCTTGATTTTTTCATATTTTCTGAAAGGGCAAGTCTTCTTCTACATCATACTAAAGTTTGGGATCATAAAACGAAAAGGAAATTGGGTTATCAGCAGTTATTCTGGAACACTTTTTAGTGAAATAGTGTGATTAGGTGTTTCGCAAGGAGTCGTCTTTTCATTTCTTAAAACCCAGTCCATGCTCATCACTTTCAACTCCAATATCTTTAGAAGGGATAACCCTACTGCCTTGAAAGTTGGCATTTATCATGCACAGAATGTGTTGATAGGGCATGCACAATGTCAGCTTAATTTGTTAATCCCTTCATTGTTGTTGCTCTTTTGGTTATCATCCTGTTATTTGTTCCATTCATCGCACAGCTAGCGCGGCTTGGTAAAGATTAAACGCTTGAATAGACCCTGTTCTGAGAGGGTGTGTATTTTATTTCTAATATTTAGATACAATGTAGGTTAGGAGAGGCCATTTGGATTGAGTTTTATATCATTTTAAAGCTTAGAGTCTGTTACTTCAGAATCTGACCTTAACTAAAAATCCATGTCTGGCGACTTTTTGTTCATTTTGTGGTGCAGGGTCACATTTGTTTGGCTATACATGACAAGATTCGGTGTAACAAAGGAAAGTGCGGTCATGAGCACTTCGTTAAAATAGGAGTCCACTGTATGAGAATAGACACCCGGTACTGTGCGTTTATTTTTAGTTTATTTTTGGAGATTTTGCAAATAGCCGGAATCAAGAAAATAATAATGCACTGTTTTATATGTGTGCAAAGAACAACACATGAAGGGGCCCATACTTCTCAAATTAAAGGAATACCGTTATTAGAAAATACATATTCTCTAGAATCAAAAGCGATAGAGCTTAAATAAGTCTTTTCTTTTTCAAACTGCACAGTCAAACTTTCTACGTACAGTGCACTTGGCAGATATTTTTTACCAATGTGATGGAATAATAATGCAAATGGACACCATGCCTCCAGCTCTCAAAACTGCCCTCACCCCCCTGCCCCCAAGTTTGCAATATTCTGTGGTAAGAGTGTGCAACAATGTGTGGATGATGAACTTGAGGTACTCTGGTGAGTACAAGACCCCGGTCTCTTAATAATTGATATATTTTCATGCAATGTAGCAAATCTTATCTAACACTTACAGTCAAACCTGCCTTAGCGGCCACCTGTCTATAGCGGCCACCTGTCTATGGTGGCCACTGGAAAATCCCCCGAGAGAAAAACTCTGTTAAAGACCTTGTGTATAGCGACCACCTGTCTAACACTGCCAGCGACCACAAATTTTGTTTCCCGCGATAGATTTTAACCTGTCTATAGCGGCCAAAGACCCAATGGAGCCCTAGCCAAGCTGATAATTTAGAGTGTTTTTCTGCTTTGTAGCCATGCGGGCAACATTCAGTGATTGCCATTCATCCCCCATTCAGTCATAATAATGCTCTAATTGTTGAGCTTTCTTCACAGTAGTACACATTTACTACTGAGCAACAATTTCATACACCAGCATGGTTAAATGCATGAAACACACATATGCATATTGTACATACACACATAGATGTACATGTAAGAATACAACGTACATGTACATGTAAGCGATGCACACAAAGTTGGATAACCTGTCTACAGCGGTCACCTGTCTATAATGGCCACTTTTTCCGTCTCCCTTGGGTGGCCGCTATAGATAGGTTTGACTATACTGTGTGGTAGTCCCTGTGTATTGAAACAGAGTTGTGCGAGAATGTCGCTGTGCCATTACTGACTACAAGCAGGATGGTAAAGGATGGACCCTTTTGATTTGCATGATTTTATGTTTCGTAGTTTCAAAATTTGAATCCCCACATTCAAATGTTACCGCCGAAATACTCATTTTCAAGAAAAAATATACAAATTTGGAAGGAGTCCTGAAGAAGTTTAGGTGAGTTACACTCAGACTGACCAACTTCTGTATGGCTAGCTGTTGCTGTAAAGTTGGTGTGGTTTTCTCTTGACTTTGCCTTGATTTGCACAGTATCTCAATATGCGTCTTTGCATTATTAGATTCATACTTTGTTACTCTTCTAGGACAGTTAACTGATTGGGACTAGCAAACCATCGGTGAGGGAGGGAGGTGTGGGATTGTGAGTTACTGTAAAGTATATTTCTTATTCAAACTTTTCATTGTAAAAGTCTGTGACAGTGTTTATGATGTTTGAATTGGTAACTAAAACCAACTAATGCTATTGGGACAAACCTTAACAATTTTTTTTTTCTGTTTCTTTTCCTGTCTTTCCGTGCTTTTGTAGCTATGATGTTGTTTTCCTCTCAGATGCTGACGAGATACTCAAAAAATTTAAGACATTCAAGACGAACCTCCTGTTCTCTGCAGAAAACTACCTGTGGCCTGACAAGTCTCTGGCAGTGAGTATTCTGGCTTTGATTGGCTGTGGTTGGCTGTGATTGGATGTGATCATGATTGGCTTTGATTCGAACGTTTTGATTCCAAGAAAAAATTGCATATTATGTACTGGTGTTTCTAATCTAGTTTTTTTCCAAGTTATAGAAAAATTATGCAAGATAACCTGAATTACATACAATATGCAGATACAGTAGATAGATGCATGTAGGTACATATGTTTGTGTGTGTATGTAAATACACACACAAAATTGTTCTGTGTCAAATGAAATTGAATAATGTGATCTATCAGACTTTTCTTGCACAGTAGTTAGTGCTTGTATTGGTGTTGTCCCCAAAACAATTTTTTTACAATTAATCTACAGCACTGATGGTTTGATAACTGTGTTGCAATACCCATCGCAATTGTGCACCCCAACGCTACCATCATCTATACACCATCATGGATTCATGCAGGAATTATAGAATCCCATGCAGCAGTAGGTCCTGTATTAGTAAGTCATGATTTTTAGGTCAACCTGCTTACACTGTACTGATTAGAAGTTTAGAATTGAATGCTGGTGCTTCCATTGAGATAGCACAAGCACCCAAATTGAAATCACCCTTTTTATGCCTCCGCAACGAAGTGGCCGGAGGCATTATGTTTTCGGGTCGTCTGTCCGTACGTCCGTACGTACGTCCGTACGTCCGTCCGTCCCGTTTTGTTTTTGTCGATATCTCAAGAACCGTGTGGTGGTTTTACATCAAACTTGGTATGAGGGTATATCCTTGGGGGATAATACTTTGTGTGGATTTTAGGGTCACAGGGTCAAAGGTCAAAGGTCACAGGTTATTTTGTGAAAAAAAGTTGAAATTTCATGTTTTTCTCCATATCTCGCAAATGGTTCAAGGTATCTTCATGGAACTTTATATATGCTTGTACCGATGGGCAGTGATTATCTAGAGAAGTTGGGGGTCATAAGTCAAAGGTCAGGGGGTCGAAGGTCAAGGTCAACTTCTCAAAATATCACTACTTTCCTTATATTTATGCAATGAATGTTTTTTTTTTTTAACTTGATGTATACATGTATTACCCAGTATATATTCTGTGGGAGGTTTCTTGCCAAAAGGTCAAAAGGTCAAGTGAAAGTGCTGAATTGCACTTTTTCCTCCATACATTGTATCTCAAAAGTAACTCAAGGTATCATCATGAAACTTACATATTTATGCATGTTCAACCTAACAGTGATTCTCTTTGGAACTGTGAGGTCAAAGGTCAAAGGCCAGGTTTAGATAATGCTATTTTCCCGTTTGATACTGAAATTATACTTTTTCTCAATACCTTGAAAAATTACTCAATGCATACGTGTAAACTTATAAAAGGGTCAAAAGTCAAGTAAAAATCATCAGTTCCCCAAATACCTGCACTCTGACATTTTAATCATTCATCCAATTGAACCTAGTTCTAGGAAAGTGAACATTCAGCACATTTGTGTCAAACCTGTCATATTAATATTTTGCCAATTGTTTGAAACTGTCATCACACATTGTCAAGACATTGTACTATAGACCTATTAGGAGAACCATGCATTGTGGCGGAGGCATATCAGTCACCGTAGCGATATATCTAGTTTATTTATTTTATTTAATTTATTTATTTATTTTTTTTGGTCACATAATTTTTCTCACTTTTTGCCTTTCCTGTGTAGACGGCTTACCCACCAGTGTCCAGTGGCTACCCGTATCTGTGTTCAGGTCTCTACATGGGCTATGCACCATACATGTACCGGGCCGTCACCTACCAACCAATAGAAGACTTGGGAGATGACCAGCTGTTCTTCACACACCTCTTTTTAAATGAAAGGGTAAGAAAACTAACTTGTAACAGGCACCCTACTCCTGATCTGTAGAATTCTTCACCTCGACATACATCTTATATGCTGTCTTGAATTTGTTCAATACTTCAATTAAAGCACCAGATGTATTATTTATTTCTAATAAAATTGTAACTTGCTGTTATGAAATCATGTGTATATGTTCACTTTTTGAGAATGGATCTTAGGCATATTCTGAATTTGAGTTCCTGAGTGTATAATGCATAATGTATTCAACAAATGTTTGCATTTACCAGTTTTTATAACAGAAAAATGGGAGATATGTGACCTGCCACTGTGAAAGCCTGATTAAGTCCATCAACATCAATTTCATGATTTTGATATAAATCTAAAACTCATTATCAATGATACATATTCTATTCTGCTGTATTTGTATTAAAGTAGAAACATCTACCCCAGAATTAGCGAGAAGGCTAGCCAAAGAAAACTAGTCAAAGAATGTGAGTGTACTCGGATATGCAGGAGATGTAAGATCGAAGCAAACTAAGTTACAATGTAGATGTCTGCACTGTAGTAACATGCTTCCTGGAGAATTTGAAATTTTGTTCCAGTTGTATCATATTTCGTTAGAATTTAGATGAACTTTAAATTTCAAGTCTGATCTCAATTTGAGCTTTTATGTATCAAAGATTACTTGATTTTGCATTTTTCATTTCTTCAGGGTATAAAACTTTGTCAGCAAATTGTGCTAATTGGTCACATATTATATTCAAAGAGAGTTAAAAGTAAATTAACACTTTGGAAATTCCCTAAACACACCAAGAAGTGTTTTATGGAACATAGTCTTCAGGCAGTGCACTTTAAATAATTGTCTCCAGGCTTAAAACAGGGCAATGTCAATGTCCCAAAAGCCTGTTGAATGAGACTAGCAAAGTCTCTGACTTGTTCTGATGAATAGATGTGTGTGTTGTACTTGAGATCTCATGGAAAAGAGGCAATAGCTTGTACTTTGTCATTCTCTCTGTTTTATATTATATGCATCTGAATGTGGGCATTCCAGTGGTGTATAAAATATAATGCAATATCTCCCTTCTGCTCACTATACAAAGTGAAAAAGTTTCCACCCTCATGGTTTTGACTTTATATATTTGTTTTTGTTTTGTGTCTCCTTATTTTATTTATTCATTTTTTTAAGCAAAGATGAGTGTGATTGGTGCATATGATCAGAGATATAAAAGCACAAAGGTCCTGACATCACAGTGACATTCATGAGAGTTCTGATGATTATGATAATTTTGCATAACTGCATAGAACCTCCCCATGACCTTTTCAGGAAACATGGAAGATCATGTTGGACAACCAAGCAAGGATTTTCCAAAATTTGAATGGTGCAAAAGGTAAATATATTGAGAAATGTGGTGAAGTTCAATCAAAAACAGAGTCGCTTTCAGACGGTGGTAAGAGATGTTTAATTAGTACCGTTTATGCAGTTTAATGCAAGTACAGTCAACCTTGCTTAAAAATTGGTCTGTGAAACATAATGTTAAATGTAATTGTACAAAACTATATTAAGTTGAATAGTCATCTATGGAGTCAAATATCTTTTCAAGTCCTCTTTTCTTTATATTCTATTGATTTTAATCCTTCATAAGTCAAATTTTCTCTAAGTTGAAGCTATTTCTGCAGTCCAAATAGATTCAATTTTACTGGGCATGGTTGGCTGTATTTCACAGTATTTCAGCTAATCTACACGTGTGTATATATGTTAAATTTTTAAGTGAAATATGGGGTATGCACAATTTTCTCCTGAAAATTTACTTTGAAAACTGTTATGCTGAATAAAAGTAAAGCCTTACTACATTTAAGTCATAGAGTGCAGTTGATAACAGTCTACTTGCAATCGCTTCAGTCAGTGCTATTTTAGCCATTCTATCATATTTTTTTTTTTTTTTTACGTAGTGAACTTATAGAAAAGTAGAAAAACTGAGGTCTGACCAAATAAAGAACATGATTTTAGAAAAGTGAACCAAGACATGATTGGCACTTCGTTTTATGCTTCTGCACTTCCAATGTAAATGAAACAAATGCCTCTCTTTCAGAAAATACCATGATTAAATCAGCCTTGTTACCTAAAGCATGTATCGTCAGCTGAAAACCAGAAGGACTTTATAACTTGCAATTTTAGGGGGTATTGAGTTACTGGTATCATATTATAGAACTTGATCTGCTGTACATTTTGGTGTCAATTGAAGTAGATTATTTTTGTTTTCAGTAAAAAACACGTTTAGGACAGAGCTGATTTTGCTACAACAAACGTTTCCCATAGACACCTACCCAAGTGTACTCTGGACTTGTCTTCAATGGGTTGAAAATTAAAACCGCAAGGGTGCTATTTCATCATGTATTTGGAATAGTGCTTATAAATCTACCTGCTTTTGATTAAATAAACTTTTTTATTTCATGAAACCTGATTGTTTCATTTGTACTTCAACATGCTCAAATCTTGGAACAAGATAGTGCCCTTCTGGTTCTTAGTTGATGATATTTTTGGCTGTCTTTACAGCCAATTTGTGATGTTGTCTTGGTTGTATGATGTCATTTTGATAGCAAGCATGTTCCCTTTAAATATTCATGTTAATACACATGTAGTTTGTGAGTACTTTTACCTCATGGGCTTTTCCGTAATGTCCAACTCTGTGAAAATTTGGTTTTAGATGATGTCAAACCAAGATTTGAAGGAAGAAACAGCCTTCTTCACAACACCAAGTACAACACAGTTCCCTCCCTGCTTCATGGCAATGGCTGGGCAAAGGTAACTTCTAGCAATCTCATTCTTTAGTAGTAGAAGACTTCACGGTGCACCACATATTCCTTTCTTTGGTGTGGGTTGTATATGTGGCCCTCAAAAGCACTTGATGTGTGTGATCAGGATCACATACCAGAGAAAGAATGTGTAGTGCACCGTGAAGCCTTCTACTGCTATATTATGCTCTACTGCCACAGGCACCTTCGAACATTTCAATCTTATTCTGTCAAGAAATCTTATTTTCAAATCTTATTTTTATGCCTCCGCCACGAAGTGGTGCCGGAGGCATTATGTTTTCGGGTTGTCCGTCCGTCCTTCCGTCCGTCCGTAATGATTTTTGTGGACAACGTAACTAAAAAACCTTCTGAGGTATCCTAATGAAACTTGGCATGTATGTGTATTAGGGGGTGAAGTTGTGCCTATCAACTTTTGGGTGCACATGCTCAAGGTCAAAGGTCAAAAGTTCAAGGTCAAATACGTAAACTTTCACTATTTCCACCATATCTATGCAATGCCCAAAGATATTTTCTTGAAACTTAGTGTATACATGTTTTACCTACTTAAGATTCTCTGGTGAAAATTTGGGGTCATGAGGTCAAAGGTCAAAAGGTCAAGAAAAGATGTTAAAACTTCACTTTTTTCTCTGTACCTTGGAAATTGTTCAAGGTATCGTCATGGAACATAGCATATATACATGTACTGACTGGCAGTGATTATCTAGAGAATTTAGGGTTCACGGGGTCAAAGGTCAAGGGCAACACTTCAAAATTTTACTATTTCCCTCATATTTATGCAATGCTAGCAGGAACATTTTTTTACACTTGGTGTATGCTTGTATAACCTAATAGAGATGCTCTGAAAAGTTTTTTTTCCTTTGTTTTTTTACCTCAAAGGACAAAAGGTCAAAGATCAAGTGAAAGTGCTGAACTAACTTTTTCCTCCATTTTTCAGAAGTGGCTCAAGTTATCTTGAAACTTACTACATATTTATGCATGTTCTGCCTGACAGTGATTATCTCATGAATTGTAGGGTCAAAGGCCAGATGAAAATGGTAACAATTTGCTATTCAATACAGAAATTGCACTTTTTCTCCATACCTTGAAAATTGCTCAATGCATAAACTTATGAATGGGTCAAAGTCAAGTTAAAGTCCTTAAATCCCCAAATACATGCTCTCCTATTCATCCAATTAAACCTAGGTCAAGGAAGGTGAACATTCAACACATTTGCGACAAACTTGTCATTTTCATATTTTGCCAATTTTGTGAAAATGTAATCACACATTGTCCACATGTACTATAGACCTATTAGGAGAATCATGCATTATGGCGGAGGCATACCAGTCGCCATAGCGACATTTCTAGTTGTTTTTCTTATTTCTGTCGACAGGAATGACATGTTTTGCAGTTTAAATGAGACCAATAATCAATGGAGACAAGACCCATTGAGATGTGAAAGAGAAATTATAGCTAGGACCTTGAAATCAGGGACTTTAATAATCTGAGTGTCTTTTGTACACGTAGGTGCATGCATATTCTGAGTTTGTCCGTGTTTCTTAGTGAAGTACACTGTCATCCTAATTGACCATTGGCAACTTTATTGATGGTGTTTGTAAATCCATCCTTGACCCTAATATGGCTGGAGGCAGGGACCTCTCAGCACCTCTCCTCCCTGTAGAGTCTTTTGAGTCGGAAATGCTTAATTGGTATTAATTCCAGGACTTCTTGTGTGTGATGTCTACCAAACAATTTGATACCACATTTGTGTTGATCAGACTTACAAGGTTCAACCATCAGATTATGATAACTGACCCCATGTCTATCAAAATGTGCATATTTTGCATTTATTATTGCTTTTTCTTGTGGTAAAACAGTTTGTAATTTCCAGAAATTAGTTTATTTTCTAAAGTTAATTCATGCCAACATTGATGTATTTCTTGTGCTGTTTTCATTCTATGAAATAGACGATAAGGTATTGAAAGTAAGTTGATATGAGAAGACTAGTGATTTATGTCCCACCTGAGAAATGTAAAGCAGATTGATCTAGGGACAGCCATTTTGGAAATGTGCCTTGTAGTACTGTATGAAAGCTGTTATTTTTGTGAGGGTTTAATTTTCCTGAATTTCGCAAATCACTGTGTAACTGAAAATTTAACAACATGCAAAAATATCTCGAACTGACAGCCATTTAGTACACTTACAATGTATGATACCGTCAGTGTCAAAATTGCAAAAACAACAATCTTACAAAATTGTCTGTGACCTCATTCGCAGAAATATCTATGCAAAAATAATAGCTCATACAGTAGCTCACATTTGCTTGACTTTTTGGTTCTGGAGTGAGTGGAATATACATGTAAGTTTCCTTCCAGTAGTAATACCATTCTGTCCATGCCATGTTCTTCCCAGGTTGCACTAAATCACCTCACCAACTATGTACCAAACCAGTGGACTTGGGATGCTGGCTGTATCCGGTGTATGTCCAACAAATTCAGTTTCAATGGACTGACGGTATTATTAGGATCTCTTTGTTTCACCTTGTTTTTTGGATATCTCAGCCATTTCAGAACTGATTTTCATGGAATAAACTTTTGATACCCCTTAGACTTGCATGCTCTTTGACATCTTGCAGAGTGGTTTCTGAATATCCCGCAACACGTTAAAAGCTAAATCCTCACCTCGACCAGAACTGTACACACCCTTTCTTGTGATGTTGGGTTGTTTTTTTTTTTTTTTTCAATGCATTTGAAAGAGTGCTGTGCGATCAATTTCAAAATTCATTCATCAGTAAAAACTAATTTTGTTCAAACTTCATGTGTATGAATTGTGGGAAAGAGATATATTTGTGGATGTGAATTATGTTTTTTGTGACATATGTGAAGATGATAGGAGAAGGGCAAGGAATCACAAGTCACATGACCCGAAGGCGACTGAAAGTCCAGGGCGAGAGTTCTCTCCGTTGGCAATATTGAAAGAAAGCAAAAGTCAATTAAAGGGGCATTCTGGACCATTTTATAGTTTGCCTGAAAAGAAAGAGTAAAATTTCATCATTTTGATTTGCCCAATTAGTAATTTTGGAGTGTAAAGTGCTTGGTATCATTTGGTAGAAAGCAAACTATATACAGTAATTTACTAGTATTGTATATTATACAGCATAGAATATTGTACGTTGATTATTATCAATTATGGATGCTGAATGAATGAATGTGATTAACAACAGTCAGAGGGGCTGTCAGAGCAGAGTGAAAAGTATGTGTTGCACTGAGATGCCTTTCTGTAACTGGACCAAAGACTTATTTGTTTTTCAAGCACAGAAGAACCAGACTTCATGTTGAATGAACATTGGATATAACTCTATCTCAGAATCTAACTCTAATTGCCAACATAAAGAATGTCAAATCTGCCTGAAAATGCATATTTTTAAACTTTAAGCAAACATGAAGCACAGTACTGTTGCAATAGTGTATTCTATTATAGCCTTTCTTTTCCTTGAGTGTGTAGGGACGAATGCGCTATGTGTTATGGACTATACGTATGGACATCGGTAATTATTATTATGAAACATGGATTTCTTCTAACATTCACACAGGTGGAGGACTATCCAGTGGTTATGGTGGCGGTCTTTGTCAGTGTCCCCACACCGTTCTTTGATGAATTCCTCCAGCACATTGTAGAGATCAACTATCCAAAGAGCCGCATCGATCTCTTCATTCACAACAGGGTGGGTAGACATGAGGCTGGACTCAAGAAAGGCGGGGAGACCTCTGGATTTGGACTTGTCTTACTCCCCCCCCCCCCCCCCCCCAAATGTGGAAAAATGAACCAGATAATGTTTGTAACTGATTGACAAGTTGCTCTACATTGATGGAAATACAGATTTATTTAGTGTTCTAGTAGTAGCCATGATAAAATATCTTGGGCATTCATACTCAGGTTGGACTCAAAACTAACGATCTCCTAATTTGCTAGGCAGGTGTCATATCCACTAAACTAGCAAGCTTTTGTTCCGTCACTATCAGCTGCTACAAAGGCAACTCTACACAGCTATTATTAGTTTGAATGGGTAGTGATTCTTGAAGTTCATATTTCTAGAGACTGCTTTACATTTTGTAGACCAACAGGCAGTAGTCATATGAGATTACGAGGTAAAGGAACTGTGATATAGAACTTCAACTGATTAGCTTTAAACAATGATTGTTTTCACAATAAAACAAGGAAAGAGGAAAGATCTTCTCTCTGTCACCATAGAAATGCTGTTATAATTTGGAAATTGTGTTCTCCTGCACAATCTCATATCAATAAGATTCGAGTGTAGGATTTTTTTGCTGTCTAACAGTACACTGATATTGAAATGTTTTTGTAGAAGATTTGTCAATCGATATATCCTTATTGGCCCATCAAGGCCTAATGATGTATTGTCACCTGAAATGTACATGTGTATGTCCATTCTGTCTGCAGGCCATGTTCCATTATCGTAGGATTGAGAAGTTCCGCGAAGATATTGGGCCACTGTTCAATAGCGTCAAGATCATCCGTCCAGCAGAGCAGCTGAGTGACGCTGAGGGGAGAAATCGAGGCCTGTAAGTCAACCAAAGTGACTGCACTCCACTGGGAGGGTAGAAGTTGGGGGGGGGGTGGAGGCTTCACAAAGAATTTCAGTAAATCTTAAAAGTTACTTTCAACTTGATGTCTGATGCCAATGATTTCCCTGTTAAGTTTTGTCAGCCTTCCAGAATCCACTTCAAATTGTTCTCAAAATTTAGAGAAAGATATCTTTGTCTTTCATTTTCTTCATGTACATCAACGGCTGCTTTATAAAGCCTCCAGAATCTTCATTTTCATTATAAGTTAGAATACTTTTGCAGACACACACAGCAAACTATGATTTCAAGTTCCACTTGTCTTATGGGATCAACTTAGATTCTTTTGAACCCCCTACTCTTTCAATATCTGCTGCAGTAGAGACTGTGTAGTCTTGCCAAAGATGAAGAGCTATTTTACTTTGGCGACAGGAAGAAACTTACAAATAGGAGGTGGGGTTGATACGCATTTACAGCAAAATTTGTGCTAACCAAAGAAGTGTACAGGAGGTCATCCTTGCATGCTTTTCTTAAAAGTACAAGGGCCATAAAGTGGTTTTCTGGATTATGCTTGGGGTATATCAAATAATGTCTTTAAATTCTAGAGGCTTAGATTGGCGAGTCACATGCGAGTTCACTGTTAATTGAGCAAAAACAGGTGCACTTGCTCACAGTTGTAATAACACATAGTATTACAACTAACAGAAGGGCAGTAGAGTGGGACTGCGTACACGGCAATATTTGCTGCTTAACCCACCAAACACATATGGTCCAGTATTTCTAGCCATTTGCTGAAGCTGGACCAACATTCCGGATATCATTGAGACAGAAATAGCTGAATGACATAATTTTCAAATGAACGAGGGGAGTTGTGAATTAGTGTCTGAAGAAAATTTGATAAACTGTTCAATTTTACCAAATTCTCCTGTTATCTCAGATAAGACTTCAGAGACTATGTTGTTGTTGTTGTTGTCAATACATCTCTTCCATAAATACATGATGATATTTGAGTCAGTATGTAAAGCAGTTTGCAGTTTTCCAGTATTGACCTGCAGGGGAATCCGTGGGAACTCTTCCCACTGAATCAAACCCCCTTTAATAGCTTTCCACACTTCCGCAGTCTAACAAGGTATGTATCCACCTATCTTTTCTCCACCACATAGGGATCACTGCATAGCTCTAGAGTGCCAGTATTATTTCTCTGTTGATGCCGATGTCCAGCTCACAAACCCACAAGTCTTGATGATTCTCATGGAAATGAACAGGTCTGTGACTCTCTTCTTTCTACCATGCTACTCAAAGTTGGTACAGCGCACTCCCGTTATAACAGGAAAAAATAGTATATCGAGGATTTTGAACGCCGAAGCTGTAATGTGTCATCTGTGTAACCACGTAACACTGCAAACGTACTTTGCAAGCATTTGTTCTGTTTATACTCCAGGCAAGCTGTGCACATGTACTGTACAAGGGAGGCATTTGTTTTCACTCCAAGCATACTGGGAAGTGACTTGTACCCAACCATAAGAATTGAGAAGCTGTTCTGGAGGAGTTTGTGTGGTTATTTTTGTAGTTTATAGAGACACTTCAGTGTCATCTGTATACTGTATATGCCATATATATTTTGCAAGGTTTATATTTTTCGTGAATTTTGTGAGTGAGATGCTGTTCATGAATTCAGCAACATGAGAAAACATTAACTCAGATCCCACCACGAATGCGATGTGCACACATACATTTTTTCGCCCATTACTGCACTCCACTATCGCAAGATGAAAGGGACTGTACAGTACTGGTTGAGGTGAGGATTCAGCTTGTAACGTTTTGCGAGAATTTTTGAAACCACTCTGAAATGTTAAAGAGCATACAATTCTTAGGGAAATCAAAAGTTTAGATGATAAAAATTGATTTTGAAATGACTTGAGATATCTAAAAAGAAGGAAAAACAAAGAGATTCTAATAAAAGTTTTGGCCTGTCTACTTTATTAGGATCACTTTTTTGGATATCTCAGCCATTTCAAGGCCAATTTTCAACAAATAAACATTGAATCCTTCTTGAAATTAAATGCTCTTTCATATTTCATAAGATGTTTCTCATTTTCTCACCAAAAAAATGTTATAAGCCTGAAACCTCACCTCAACCAGTACTGTACAGCCCTTTAATCATTCACAAGATCATCAGAAAGTCCTCATTGGCTAAAAAGTAGACTCACTATAATCCAGTGTACTATATTGTATTCTTCTTCCTCTCATCCAGTTTGTCTGCGCTGTGCTATGTTTGTTTTGATTTGTTTCGCTCTGCATTGCAGACCCGTTGTGGCTCCCCTTGTGTCCAAGCCGGGCAAATTGTGGTCAAACTTCTGGGGTGACCTCAACAGCAATGGTTACTACGCCCGCTCCAGTGACTACGTCGACATCGTTAGAAGGGAGAAGAAGTGAGATTTTGTGTTCAGTTGATTATGAATGCACCTTATAAAAGTAAATTCATGCCAATGTTTTCCCAGGTTTATTTCTCTCCTTGAAACTTATAACGCATACACAATACATTCCACAATGTTTAATCTTTGCTAGTTTGTGAGGAGACCAATATTTGCAAAATCAACAACTCACTCAAAATATTGTCCTCCCCCCCCCCCCCCACCACACCCCCAAAATGCCTTGTACATGTCTTCTCCAAGGTGGGAAATATCTATTTTTTCACTTGAAAAGGAATGATACTTCTTTCTCATTACATCAATGCAGTTTTGTATCACTTGTGATATTGTTGTATAAGTCACAGTTTTGGAAATATTTAGAAGTTTTGAGAAGAACAGTAATTTCCTATTTTGTCCCGAGTATTCTCTGCAATCCTTATATTCATCTCTCCACGAAAAAGCAGTTCTTTTGCTGTGCATGACCTCAGCCTAGGTACGTACATAACTTGTGATTACGTAATTATCATTTTTCATTGCTAAAAAGTTACTAATGCAGTCAAACCTGTCTATAGCGACCTCTGTCTATAGCGGCCACCTGCAATATGCGACCACTTAACACAATTCCCCCAAGAGAAAAGCCATGTTAATGACCTAGTCTATAGCTGCCACCTGTCTACAACAGCCACTTTTTTTTTGTGGTCTCCCCTGGGGTGACCACTTTAAGACAGGTTAGACTGTAATGTAGGACATACTTTAAAAAAAGTAAGCAAGTAACAAATTATCCACTACGTTTTCCACTTGATTCATGTTTTAGGGGACTGTGGAATGTGCCGTACATTGCCAATGTGTATCTGGTGAAAGGAGAGGTCATCCGGAGGGGTGAGAGGCCTAATTTTGAGGAAGAAGGCATGGACTCCGACATGGTCATCTGTGCAGATTTCAGAAACAAGGTACCTCATCAGTTCCAATATTTTTTGTTGCCTTCTCTTTTCTTTCTTTCTTATTGTTTTTAAGTTCCATTTGATGGCAGGGGAAGGTAAAGTGTGTATTGAAGCTTGGATTCAGCTATGACCCAACATATGTTATATATATATTTTTTTAAAACAAATAAAGGCAATTGTTCATTCAAATCAGTGAAATAATTTCTATAAGGATTACAACCAGCACTTGCTGTCGGGCGGAAGCTCGGTGGTCTAGTGGAGTTGACGCCTGTCCGGATATCAGGAGGTCGTAGGTTCGAATCCTGCTCGAGTGTGTACGCCCATGTTTTTTTCATCATGGCTACTAGTAAAACACTGATCAATTCAGTGCTTATTTATGTCGATGTAGGGCAATTTGTCAATCAGTGGCAATTGTTTAATTTATGTCCCCATTATAATCAATCAAAACTGAGAATCCGTTGAATGAGATTTGTGATTAGAGCTACGTTTCTACTTTCTCCCCTTTCTTCCTACATTCAGGGCGTCTTTATGTATCTTCTAAATCTCCATGACGACTACGGCCACATCGTAACGACAGAAAACTACGAGACGACACACTTGCACAATGATATGTGGGAAATGTGGAACAATAAAGAGGTGAGTGTTTCACTTTGAATGAAAGAAAACAAAGAACAAAGTGATAGAGACGTGTATATTGTATTTTACCAATGACTTGGCAGCATAGTGTAACAAGGCCTTCATGGTATTAGTCTGTGTGTTAACTGTCCTGTTTGAGGACGAGTCCCAAATACACTCGGGCAAGTGTCTATGGGAAAGATGTGTAGTAGCAAAATCAGCCCGTCCTCAATGGGTTATGGAAAGATGCTGTTCCTGTGATAACCTAACATTTTTCAGTTTGTTGGGTAATTGTAGGTTATACATGCATACACCTCCGATATCAAAACCTTACAACTAGAGAAACGGTTAATCATAATTTATCAAAGTTTAGCTGCTGTTGCAGCTAAAGCAAGTAGTGGCTTCTGTTTTGCTAGTGCTTACATGGTAAGGTTGTATTTGCTGTTACAATGTCTGTCAGAAGTGGCCACATTTTCTTATGCCATTTTGTTTTTAGCAAGAACAAAATAACAAAAAATAAAGTTAGCAAAATATTAATTTCCTGATTTGGGTACTTTTGATTCTCCAGATTCTAAGCTTTTAAATGTTTTTTGATTTAGCCCATTTTACTCCTAAAAGGCTTCTGCAAACACCAGCAGAAAGCTAGATGAACATGGAACATAAATTAGTTGCCAGGAACATTAATTAGAGGTGTCAATACAGACTAGCATGCTGCACACATCAGATTGTTCTCATCAAAATGACATGCTTCTGTGAAGTTTGTTAGATTCAGACAGGATGTTACTATGTAAGGCCAAAGAGTATTTTCCTTCATGTGAAATTATCATGGGGGGCTTTGTTTCTTGTGATTTTCATCTCAGGATTGGGAAGCCAAATACATCGCTCCAGACTACTTCAGTTTCAGACAGCGTGATGCAGCAAACTTCACCATGGTAAGTCTCTGGTGATGAGACTTCTAGCTGAGCTTAGCCTGAGATTAGATGTTGACTGTCGGAGAACCTCTCCTCAAATTATGAGTAATTGTTGAATACCTGGCTGGCTGAATTCAATTGTGGAATCACCGGCTGAATAATGGCATTTTGGAAATATTCAGCATGTCTTTCACATAAAAGCTACAGCAGCTTTAATGCAGAACGATTAATTAACATGCATCTTGCCAGCTTTATTTGATACCGGCTTGAAATGTTTTTTCTTCTGTACAATGTTGATGAAATGCGTTCTTATGTACTCTAATGCCTACTAATATACAATGTGTGCAAGCAGTTCGGAATGCAATTTTAGCTCAAAACTGATCAGAAAAAAATTAGTATCCAATGAATGCAGACAGGTACTCAGAAAGTCAGATTCATCATTCATCATTTTATCATCAATTTCAGCAAATTCTTGATTCTTGTAATGACTTGTTTTTCCTGCAAGTAATAGACAAATTGCCTGGTTATTGATAATTCAGTGTCCAAGTAATAACCATGATAAAAATCATAGGCAGTTATACCCATGTCAAGATGGGATTCAAACCCACTATTCATGTCGAGGAAGGACAATTTGTCAGTCAGTTGCTGTAGTGGAAACTTGTTGGTGATATTGCAGTACGTGTCAAACTTTGGGACACCAAAGAGTTACATATGCCAAAGAGCGTGTTTCTACTGAGATCACCTCGCATCACCTCGCATCACTGCAAATGTTGTACCTTGCATCACCTCGTATTTTACGACCTCTTGAGCTGTTTCTACTGAGCGATAAAATAAACGGTGATGCGAAGTGACTTGCTAAATACAGTGAATCCAGAAGTCACGTATTTTGAGGTCACAGATCGGGTCGCGCTTCCTCTGCTATTTTGTGGTAGGCCATCTGAATTTCGTTTAGTCTTTCCGTCCAAAATGCCCCTCACCAACATTTCCTGCTACTTGGTTATTAGGAATCGTTGCAGGTCGAGGGTCCAGTTAATGCTCTCCCGGGGCTCCGACATACTAATGTTACATGTATTCCAGAATTTTATAGGGAATCTACAACTTCGAGACGATACGATACTATGGGAAAATGAACGCAGTGTATAATAGGCTAGTTGGGCACGCAAACAATAGACGATGAATGCATGCAATTCACATGTACCACCTCATGTATTTAGTAGGAGTTGGTACAAGGCATAATGCATCCGAAACTACGGTCGCTGTGTACACAAGTGTTGGAGTGTGTGATGAACTGATTTGAAAAATGCTGGGCGAAAGCTCCCAAATTCGAGACTTCCGGTACAAGGCGAATTTCGCTACCTGGTGTGTTTCTACTGAAAATCGTCCCTTGCATCACCGCGCATCGACCACCTCAAAAGATGGACGACGGAGCACCTCGCATCACTGCGCAACGGCCACTACCCTATCTGTTTCTACTGAAGAAAAATTTGAGGTGTCACCGCACATCGCCGGGCATCACCGCTTATCACCACGAATCACCTCGCATCGCCTCGCATCACCTCAAATTTTCATCGATCTGTAGAAACACGCTCTATGTAACTGCATTGTGCATTCTGACAGTTTGATATGTTACCCTTTTCCCCAGCCTTGCACTGATGTCTACAGCTTTCCTGTGTTGTCCAAGACATACGCCAGACATCTCATTGAAGAGATGGAACACTACGGCAAATGGTCCAGTGGCAAAAATGAAGTAAGATTTTTATTTGGTTTTGACTTTGTCCTCCTGAGTACAATATTTGGCAAGTGCTCATGTCTTGTTTTACTGTAGTAGTAGTAGTAGTAGCAGTAGTAATATCGGGATAGTAATTGTTATGCTCATTCTTTATTAGTGTTATTACCTTCGCCAAGGGAGGAGGTTATGTTTTCATTACCATTGTTTGTTTGTTTGTTTGTCCGTGTGCAAAAGAATTCAAAAAGTCGTGCACGAATTTGGATGAAACTTGCAGGAAAGGTTGAGAATAACAGCTGATTAAATTTTGGTAGTGATCTGGAAATTGTTATGGATTTTATGAAGAATTTTTGATATTTTGGCAGGTAGGGATGAACTTGTGAGTTAAAGCTGCACATTTTTTTAGGTTTTCATATGCACACTAAAGCATGTGCTCAAGTTTCTACTATGGCGAGGCGTGCGGTTTATGACGTAACAAATGCTTCTATATTGGGAAATTGAGCAATTTTTCAGCATGCATTCGTATTGGTGGAAATCACTGATCTCAATGGAAGAGCAAGATCATCGGTGGGAAGTAGCTGCTTGGCGGAGGTCTGTGCTTTCAAAGTGCTCTTCTACAGGTCTTGATGATACTGTAATTATCATTACTATTTATAAGTTATCACCTTTTTTCTTTTTGCTTTTAAGGATTTTTTTTTACGAGGTAAAATTTCAGTCAGTTTTTGTTGTTTCTCCACATGTAGGATGAGCGACTGAATGGGGGATACGAGAATGTCCCAACTCGCGACATTCACATGAACCAGGTTGGCTATGAACAACACTGGCTCTACTTCCTGAGGGAATATATAGCCCCCATCTGTGAAAAGGTCTATCCAGGCTATTACTCAAAGGTAAACTTGCAACAAAGAACCATCATTTATGTGCCACATTGCTTCAATTTCAAAAACAAATTTACACACACAAAAAAACCCCAAAACAAAACGAAAGCAAAATTCCAACTACAAACAAAAAGCAAATATTCCCAGAGATGCTTCTTAAGCAAAGTGTCAGTGTGTCTTTGTTTGTTGGCAGTGCTTTTTTTATTAGGAAGGTTTTGGTACCAACAGATTAAATGAAGTAACTGGATTATTTATTTTGTAAGGATATAAAGTACCAGCACAGATATATCTTTATTGATAAGACTGAAAAATGATTTCCCAAAGTCCATTCTCCTCTTAATGGAGCACATGAATTCTATATTTTTGGCATCATGAACAAGTGTACAAGCAAACGAGAAAGAAAACCTGTTAGATGAAGAAGAATCAGAAGTTTTTAAGAGTGCCAGACATGATCATGCAGATTTTTGTACATTCTCTTCATTTTCACACATAAAGGGTGCCATAAATAGTACTACTTAGCTACATACTGTAAAAGTGGTTTCTTTCGTAGTGGTTTTATTTTCACACTTTGAGGTTGAACCGCGAATTTGACATCATGCGAAAATGTTTTTAACTCGCCACTTGTTATAACGCTATTGCGCACATGCACACACAAAGATTCCGTGCATTGAGTGTATTGGTGGTCAACACACACACAGCGATACCTCGCAATGTAGGTACAAGCATGTTATAAAGTACTCGAGAGATGGGATTTCTGGTAAACCTGCATTTAATTTTAATTTCTATCTAACAAATAAAAGAATAATTGGATTATTTTCATGTGCAAAAAAAAACAGTTTTTGCTGACTGCGAATTCACAGATTTCGCTGACTGCGAATTTAAATACACGCGAAAAAGTTGGCACTGATGAAAACCGCGAAAGTATCTGTACGCGAAAGAAACCACTTTTACAGTATTTGACCCATACCCTAAAAAGGGTATCATAAAACAACCATGTAGTTGAAACTCCTGTACAAAGTTATGATTCATCTAGTTGACGAAGAAACTCCAAATTCTCATGAATCAGAAACTGGAATCGAACTGACATCATGCGATGTTTTGCCGATTGACAACTGGCTTTCATTGGCAACCTTTCAGTGGAAGAATGGTCCTTATATGCGTGAAACGAAGTTGACTAATAACAATGGATGAATGCATACCATTTGATAACCACTTTTTAGAATTGAGGGGGTCGGTGCAATATAGTGCTAACCCACACAGTAGTCATTTTGAGATAATCGCTGTTGAATGTTTGGAAAGTCCATACATTGTACATTAATAAAACATGAATGCATGCATTTTTTACCATCTTATTGGTTGAATTGAAATATGATATTTTCACGGACGTTAGAGTGAAGGATAAGGATTATGAAAATGCATGTAACTCAATTTTGACCAAAGTATGGGTTAGCACTCTATGGGTATTGCACCGACCCCCTCAATTGTACCATTGAAACAGTATCACTGCATAACCAGTTGATTGGTGAATACTAGTGTAGAGCCAGGGCAGTCATGTACCTTCAGCCTTGAGGTCAATGACAGATTTTCCTTCCAGAGAGCTTTGACTGAAACCCAAATGTTTCCCATCTTCATTTCGACAGGCCTATGCAATAATGAATTTTGTTGTGCGGTACCGCCCTGATGAACAAGCATCTCTGCGGCCTCACCACGATTCATCAACGTACACCATCAATGTAGCACTCAATGAGCATGGAAAGGACTATTTGGTAAGTTCTTTGTCGCTTTTTGTAGGGTTCTTAGTATAGATGTTGGACTGTACTGAAGTGCGTGGTGATTATTACTTGTAGTGTGTGTCGAAATCATTCAATAAAAGTCCTAACCCTCTTTCAATTTCCTTTACTGACCAGATTAATCATAGAAGAGAGAATAATCTTGATGAATTAAAATTTAAAAAAAAAAATAACAGAGAAAGAAATTGAGCAAAGATTGAGGCTGAACATTTGTTTTTTCCCCTCAGAAGCCAAGAATTGGACTGAGGCTGATCTGCTACACTGTAGTCTGGATTATGACATTGAGGCCTCACAAGGTTTTTGTTTGAGCAAATATGGATAGTGCATGTGTTCCATTGCAAGGTTCTGATGTCACAATAAACAAACATTTGCCTTGCATACTCAACAATTACAAGCGCGCTTTAACAAGCACATACTTTTGTCACTCATTTTTGCAAGCAACTTCAACCAATCAGTTTCGCATACGTACATACATACACAGAACTGACTCTCTCGCCTTTGACAGAAAATGGTTGCCATTTCTGTGCTAAATTCAAGAATCTGTGCAAGCCACATGCATGTATGTTTACATCCGAGGTGTTGTATAAAACAAAGATTGTATGGTCTTTACTTTGTGCAATCGAACAAGATTTCGCAATCAGTGAAAGATGCAGCATACCATTCAACTCAGCTTGGCCTCGTTGAATGGAGGGCTGTGGAGCCGGGAAATGTGCAAACGCCGGGAAATGTGCAAACGCCGGGAATTGTGCAAACGTCTCGCCGGGAAATGTGCAAACGCCGGGAAATGTGCAAACGTCTTGCCAGGAAATGTGCAAACGCCGGGAAATGTGCAAACATCTCGCCGGGAAATGTGCAAATTTCATCAACGGGAAATGTGCAAACATGACGCCGGGAAATGTGCAAAAGTTCAATTTTGCCTGGAAATGTGCAAAACGTCGCCGGGAAATGTGCAAATCATTTACTTTAGCGATATTGTGCATAAAGATAGTAGATAAACTCCATATCAAGACTGCCCATGAACTTCCACCATTTAGATTTTCTTAATGAAATCCTTGACAGATTTTTTTTTTTAAATTGGCAGGTAGCACGATTATGGCAATGGGATCTCAATTTGTTTATATAGTAGCCACCCCCCCCCCCCCCCCCCCCGAAAAAGGGGAGCGGGGGGGGGGGGGGGGGGGGGCTCAATTAAGTCCCAGAACTACGGTATTATCGAAATTCTTCTTGTTTTATATAACCAAATAAGAATGAGCTAGGATGGTTCTTTAACCCTAAAGGGGCCGGGCTTTTTTTGGCTATGCTCAGACCGGGGGGGGGGGGATGGATTCCGCCCCCTCCCATGAGATCTCGGCCATTGGTGGTGCGATCGCGATGAAATTTCGCATGCGTGAGACCCACGTCATAATCTACAAGATTGTGTCATAAGATTTTGTGAAACAATCAATTTCTAATTTTAAATAATTGATTATGCAAATTAAGCTCAAGATGATATTTTAGCCTAATTAAAAGCATTGAGAGTCTAATATTTGATCTGTAAATCTGTTTTTGCATATTCAACAATTGTACATCACAAAAACTTCCAAAACTCATTTCAATTCTTATGTATTTCTTTGTTTTTAAACTTTTGTTTTTTCTTTGTTGTTTCATTGGAAATTGTCACTGACCACTCTTCTACCATAATTAGCACAAAATTAATAAATGAAAGTGATTAATTGTAAAAATAATCAGGTTTTTATGACTTTCATGACAGAACATTGTTTTCCATAGGAAATGTACACAAAATCACAAAATTGTGCCCGTTTTGGGGCGACATTCCGTTACAAAAATGGGCGTGGCTTCGCAAAAGTATGCGCGGAAGTTGCAAATTTGGTCTCAAAAGTTGCGCGAGACTTGAACGAAGAAAGTCAAGAAGCCTCGCGACGAGGCCTTCTCGCGTTACAGATTTATAGCGCGAAACGTCGAGGGGGGAAGGGGCGGATTCCCCCCCCCCCCGGCCCTTTTAGGGTTAAAGATATTGATGACAGGAGTTCACGTTTAATGGCAGATCCAGGGATGCAGGGCACGGGGCCATAAGTGGGGAGGAGTCTTCAAATTGAAACCTCAGAGTCCCTAAACTAGTGCTATGAAGACATTAATGACTGAAATTGCATGTTTGATTATGACGGATCCAGGGGTGTCCGGATCGCGGGGGAGGGGGTAAGGGGAGGAGAGGGATTTTCTACATTGTCAGTATCTTCTTGAAAAGTCTAGGACAGATTTTCACGAAACTTGTCAGATAGCCTCGTTACGGTGATATGATCTTTATGAATTGAAATTAGCCCCCAATCCTCCCATCCCCACCCCCGGCCGAGAAGGGGGGGGGGGGGGGGAGTTGAAGCCTCAGAGTCCCTGAACTCTGGATTTTTAAAAATATTTTTCTGTCGAACAAAAAAAAAAGATAGAGCTAAGTTAGTGCCTTGTATGACTGAAATGTCATGTTTGATTATGGCAGATCCAGGGGTGCCCTGATTGGGGGTGGGGGTGGGGGAGGGGAAGTGACGGAGAGGAGGGGGATTGTCCACATTTACTGCATCTTCTTGATAAATCCCAAGAAGGATTTTCACCAAACTTGGCAGATACCATCTTTACGATGATATGGTCTTATATGGTAAAATGAGCTCCACCCCTCCCACCGCCAAGGGGGGGGGGGGGGGGGGGGGGGGGGGGAGGAGGGGTTGAAGTTTTAGGTCCCTAAACTCTGGAATCTGTAATCTTCTTCTGTTGAACCGAAGAATATGGAACTACGTTATATGAAGACACTACAGTTACTAAAATTTCAGGTTTGATTATGACGGGTACAGGAGTGCGCTGATAAGGGGTGTGAGGGGGGATTTTCTACATTTTCTGCATAGTCTTGTAAAATATATGACGGATTTTTACCAAACTTGGCAGATAGTATATTTATGGTGATTCGATCTTAATTTTTTTTTAATTGAACCCCCTCCCCCCCCCCTACCGACGAGAAGGGGGGGGGGGGGTTGAACCCTCAGAGACCCTATTCTCTTGATTTTTTTTTACTTCTGTCGAACCGAAAAAGTTAGTGCTGTAAAGACATTAATGACCGAAATCTCATGTTTGATTATGGCGGGTCTAGGCGTGCTCTGATCGGGGGTAGGTGAGGGTGAGGGGGAGGGGGTGCTGTTCGTTATTCCGAAGGTTCGCTGTTCCGAAGGTACGTTATTCCAAAGGGTCGTTAATCCGAAATACGCAAAGTCCCTATAGGTTCGTTAATCCGAAAATTAAAAAGCGTTCGTTAATCCGAAAATTTGTGGCGTTATTCCGAAGGTTCGTTATTCCGAAAACTAGTTAATCCGTAAATGAAATTCGGAACAATGAACCTTCGGAATAACGAATCTTAGGAATAAAGAGCCTTCGAAATAACGAACCTTCGGAATAACGAGCTGTAACCAGGGGGAGGAGGGAGATTTTCAACATTTTCTCCATCTTGTTGAAAAATCTATGACGAATTTTCACCAAACTTGGCCATAGCATCTTTATGGTGATAGTACTGTAAATGCAGTTAATGCATGATGTGGGCTCAAGTTTACAATGACAGATGAAGGGATGCCCAAAAAGGTGAGTGGGTAGGAAGGAGGCTGAATTTTCACAGTTTTTGTCTTTTTCCTGAAAACTCAAGACGCATCCCTCGGATAATTATATATCAGCTTTAAAAAAAAAAAACACCTTCTATACAAAAATGATGGAGCTAATAGAGTGCTGGTGCCTGTTATGGTAAGTTAATTCATGAATATTATTGTTAAGTGCGGCGGAGGCGGATTTGTCACATATTCAGCTTCTTCTTGAAACCCTTTTTTAATAGATATTTGCCAAGCTTGAAACGTAGGGTAGCGTATTTATCTGGTGATATGACCTCAATTTGTCTAAATGAGCACTGCCCCAACCCCTAAAGTGGGAGGAGATGGAGCCCCCCCCCCCCCCCACCTCATCTCCGCCCCTTGAACTTGAAAGGGACCAACACGAGGGGGGTGGGGTCGTTCGGGTGGAATTCAGAATTTTATTGAAAACCCTATACATATGAAAAAAAAAAACGGAATACATACATTTTAAAGAAATTTTCTATACAACCAAGAGTAATAGAACACAATCTTATCACATTCTTAGAAGGTAGATCTATACTTGAAATTTCTATGAAATTTCACTTCTGCTTACTAAATGACGTGGGGGCTACCCTGGTCTTATCCCTAGCTTTGGGGAAGGGGAACAACTTGGACTTGTTGCCCCTTCGAACAAAGTGGGATTCTGCTATTACCCTAGAGATGCTACCTCCCACGTTCGGTGGAAATCCGTCAAAGATTTCTCAAGAGGATGCAGAATATGTGAAAATCCCCCTCCTCCCTTCACCCCCCCCCCCCCCCCCCCCGATAAAAACACCCCTCGATCCGCCACAATCATACGTGAAATTTCAGCCATTAATGTCTTCATAGCACTAACTGAGCTCTCTTTACCGGTTTGACAGAAGAAGATAAAAAATGAGTTTAGGGACGCTGATTCTTCAACCCTCCCCCCCCCCCCCTTAAAGGTAGGGAATCCCATTTGCATGCCTCAAATGAAGAGTTGTATAAATACAGTGGTATGTTGAAGAGAGTATGATTTTAGAAAGTGGACGGTAACATAAGTACATTTTTATTGACCGTTAGATTTTGAATTGAATTTTTTTCGGGGCTCACCGTAAACTCCATTATACATAACTAGACTGCCTTTGCAGACCCATGCACTGCATGTGTGTCCATCATGTATATTTTGTGAAGAAAGTTCATCAAAACTTACAAACATTTCTATATACATTCTTGCCACACACTCGATATGTTATTACATAAGCTCTTATACTTTTAGATTTGTGTTTATAGATAAAAAATACAGAAGACTGCAACAAAAAGGCTTAAGTGTGGCTGACACACAGAACTACTGAGTAGTTGAGTTTTGTGCATTATTCAAATTGTAGATAACTGTTGTCTTCCAAATTTCTCAGCAGTGGCCTAAACAAGTCCCCTGAGGTTCATATTTAATGTTTTGCTGCATTTTGGGAGGTCTGTAAAAGATATCCCCTACCTTTAAGCAGTATGTTAACAAATTAAGTGCATATCACCGTAAAGAGGCAATCTGCCAATTTTGGTGAAAATCTGTCGTAGATTTTTCAAGAAGATGCTGAAAATGTGGGAAATTCCTCTCTTTGCCCTCACCCCCTCGATCTGGAGACCCCTTGATCCGCGCCATAACCAAACATGAAATTTCATTCATTAACGCTTCATTACCTTAGCTCTATCTTTATCGGTTTGACAGAAGAAGATTAAATTCCAGAGTTTAGGGACGTTGAATCTTAAACCCCCCGCAGTCCCCCCTCCCCCCCCCCCCCCTTCGGCAGTGGGGAAGGGGGGGGGGCTCATTTGAACAAATTTAGATCATAATTATTACCATAATCTTGCTATCTGTCAAGTTTGGGGAAAATCCCTCATAGATATTTCAAGGAGATGCTAAAAATGTGGAATATCCCCCGCCACCCATCACCCTCCCCCCCCCCCCCCCCCCCCGATCTGGGCACCCCTTGATCCACCATAATCAAACATGAAATTTCATTCATTAATCACGTTAATGTCTTCATAGGACTAACTTAGCTCTATCTTTTTCGGTTTGACAGAAGAAGATTAAAGAAAAAATCTATATTTTTGGGATGTTAAAAGTGAAGCTTTATCCCCCCCCCCCCCCCCCCCTTCGGCGATGGGGGGGGGGGGGCATTTTAACAAATCAAGATTATATTACCATAAATATGACTGTATTTCACAAGTTGGGTGAAAATCCGTCCTAGATTTTTCGAGAAATGCTGAAAATGTGGAAAATCCCCCTCCTCCCCCTCACCCCCGATCAGGGCACCCTGGGTCCGCCATAATCAAACATGAAATTTTAGTCATTAATGTCTTCATTACACTAACTTAGCTCTTTCTTTTTCGGTTCGACAGATGAAGAAAAAAAAGCGTTTATACATGGTATAGTGACTCTGAGGCTTCAACTCCTCCCCCCCCCCCCCTCCTTAGGACTGGTGTGGGGGGGGGGGCCTCATTTTGACAAATTACGATCATAATTATCACCATTAAGATGTTATCTGCAAAATCTGGTGAAAAATCATTGTAGGGTGTGCAAGAAAATGCTGAAAATGTAATACAAAACTAGAAATGTCACTATGGCGACTGATGCCTTCGCCATAATGCATGATTCTCCCAATAGGTGTATAGTACAATGTCTTCACAATGTGTGATGACAGTTTCACATAACTGACAAAATAATGAAATGACAGGTTTGTCAGAAATATCTTGAATGTTCACTTTCCTTGAACTGTGTTTGCTATAATTGTCTAAGAGTGCAGGTACACATATTTAGGGAATTGAGAATTTTTACTTGACTTCTGACGGACCCTTTTATAAGTTTATGCATTGAGTAATTTCCAAGGTATGAAAAAAAGAATGTAATTACAGTACAAAATAGTTTTTTTTTTTTTTTTTTTTTTTTTTGGGGGGGGGGGGGGGCATTGAAACCTGGCCCTTGACCCTTAACCTTTGTCCTTTGACCTTCTGGCTGAAAATTTCCCGGAGAATCTCCATTAGGTAATGCACGTCATATACTTAAGTTTTAAAACTAATAATGGAATCATTGCCTATACTAGTATATGAGGGAAATAATAAAATTTTGAGGAGTTGACCTTGACTTTTGACCCCCTGACTATTGACCCACGACCCCTAAATTCCCTAGATAATCCCTGCCAGTCAGTACATGCGTATGCATCAAGTTCCATGAAGATACATTGAACCATTTGCGAGAAAAGTGATATTGCAACATTTTCACCTAACCTTTGACCTTTTGACCTTTGACCTTATGACGTGAAACTCTCTTTGGAGAATCTTTACGCAGTAGTACATGTCTACACTAAGTTTAAAGAAAAGATTAGAATACCTTTGGGCATTGCATAGATATGGGGGAAATAGCAACATTTTTATCATTTGACCTTGACCTTTGACCTCTTGCCAATGTCACTAAAATCTACTCAACTAATTGTCCCATCATACATCATCCTTGGACCAAGTTTGGTGAAAGCTGCTTCATCCAGTTTTGAGTTATCACGTAAACAGATACATTTTTGGATTTGACCTTGATCTTTGACCTTTGACCTCTGTCCGATTTCACTAGAAAACTTATCAAGTAATCGCCCTATCATACATCATCCTCCGACAAAGTTTGGTGAAATTTGCTAGATCCAGTCTTGAGTTATCGCGTAAACGGATACAATTTCATGATTTGACCTTGACCTTTGACCTCTGACCTCAGGCCGATTTCACCCAAAATCTCATCGAATAATTACCCTATCATACTTTATACTTGGACCAAGTTTGGTAAAATTCCAGTCAGTATTACTCAAGTTATCGCGTAAACGAAAGCGGACGGACGTACGTACGGACGGACGGACAACCCGAACACGTAATGCCTCCGGCACCACTTCGTGGCGGAGGCATAATAAGACAGATGGTCGCTAAGACAGGTGGTAAAGATGGTAATGGTTCGTGCGCAGCTTTGATTGAGAGTTTCTCTTTCATCTCTACAAAATATAGGTGAAATGAATGGTTTGCACATTTCCCGGCGACGTTTTGCACATTTCCCGGCAAAATTGAACATTTGCACATTTCCCGGCGTCACGTTTGCACATTTCCCGTTGATGAAATTTAGAGATTTGCACATTTTCCGGCAAGACGTTTGCACATTTCCCGGCGTTTGCACATTTCCCGGCGAGACGTTTGCACATTTCCAGGCGTTTGCACATTTCCCGGCGTTTGCACATTTCCCGGCTCCACAAGGGCCTGCATCTTTCATCGTGTGCGAAATTTTGTATCATTGCGCTCTTGACCATTCACTACATGTATTTGTACCTGTACAAGGTACATGTACCTTTATTGACAAATTTATTTAGCCAATGAGGAGAAGGTGATTTTGCTATACAGTACTGTAGCATGTATTTCCCATTGACATCTGTCCGAGTATAATCAGGACTAGTCTTCAATGAGTTAAAACAAAATCAATCTTTGACATCAAATTTGTTCTAAAATTGTAAGGATATTTTAGTCATGGCTGTGGAAAAGAAAGTAATAAAGTTGCTGAGTAATTGACTTTAAGGTGATTTTACATGTTTTGGTAGAAATAAAACCCCCAAACAAAACAAAACGGGAGAGCTGTAAGGCACTGAATGTAATTTCTCCAATTTGCATGTGTGTTCATGACAGACATCACTACTTTAATAGACATCTGGAATGTCAAAATTTTATAATGTTTCTGTCTTGAGTCAAGTTGCGATGAAACATGCACCACTGTGTTTGTTTGACTCTGCTCTTGTAATTTAGCAAACTGAAAGATTGACTTGGAATGGTGATTCCATCTAACGCTGAATATGATTATGAAGATGTGCAGTTTTGATGAATCGAGTTGATACATCAGGCAGTGGCATGGGGCTACATGTAAACAGATACCTCACTGTTTGTACAGTCTTTTGGGATAAGTATGGAATAATTCCAGGCAGATAGACCGCAAGTACATTGCTTGCATGTGAGTGTGTGTGTGTGTGTGTGTGTGGGGGGGGGTGGATGGGTGTGTATGTGTGTGTGCGTGCATGCTTTCTTTAACCCGTTGAGGACGAGTCCGTAGTATACTCGGGCAGGTGTCTATGGGAAATGTGTGTTGTAGCAAAATCAAACCGTCCTCAACGGGTTAACAACTTAGTATGTATGTGTATAATATGCAATGATGACATCAGTATACAAGTGACGTGCTGACCCTTGACCCTTGTGCAGTCAACCCTATTTACATGTACCTTTCATGGGCAGGGAATTTCTCTCACTGCCCCAGTCAATGGATATGGCCTTCCTCCTTCATCTTTTGTACCTCTTTTCTCTAATATTTAAACTCATTGAGGATGGGCTGATTTTGCTTCAATCTGTTGAGGACAGGCTAATTTTGCTACAACACACATTTCACATGGACTCCTGCCCGAGTATACTCGGACTAGTCCTCAGTGGGTTAACTTGCATTTCCATTGATATCTGCCCAAGTATACTTAAGTCTATTCTCCAATGGGTTTAAGTTCTTTGTTATCGTGTTTCTGCATCATGTCGCAGAAATTTTCTCTTTTTACGAATGTTGATTTCCCCCCCCCCCCCCTCTTTCTTTCCTTCTTTTTGAATGTCTGTAATAAGAGGGCACTAGTCATCTTTTGTTTTGGGCTGACAGTCTGCCGTGGATTATTGGCCCCGTTTATTTTGTCAGTGTTTTTATTCGATTGTTGTCATGCTGGAATTTTGAGGTGAGGATGTATCGCAGGGACCATGAAACAGGTGACTAGGATGCTCCTGATTCCAGATAATCACTAGCTGTGTCACCTGCCATATTGGATCCACCAATTATCAATCATAATCCTACAGTTCTAGCTCTACTGATGCTATCCTGAGCAGAGTTTTCACTTCTCTAGTGGGCGCAAAAGTGATGAACAATAATCCACTGTGGATTATGCAGGGAAAAGCCAAACTGTCATTTTGAGCACTCGACACAGCTATACCTAATCCAACAACCTTTATACATAAATTGTATCTGATTGGGAGGAATTTTGTATAATTTGCAAATGGCTGTGCAGTGAGTTATACCTATTAAAGTCATACTTGTACATTATATTTTTCTGTAATGTGAACAAAAACACAAATTAGATTACATTGCAACATGCATTGAAAGGAATATTGGAATATATCGGTTTTGCACATGGTTGAAACTTGTCGTTATGAGTAACATAAATGCTGTGGTCACAGAATTGGCAAAATTTTCCAGTATCTTCCAAAATAGACCAGTTTGCTAGTGATTTCTAATTTACAGATAATTTTTATCTAAGGACGTACAATGTAATATTTACCCCATTCACTGGTGCAATGTATATACCAGGTATTCAATGCTTGAGTTCACTTTGGTGGTTGTTATGTCAGGCAAGGCTCCAGCAAGCCTTGGGTAAGCTGTCTAGATGTTGTGAGCAAGTCTTTGTTACCTCCATTTAGTAGGTGAAACGTACGGCCAGTGAAGGTTATGTTTTTGGTGAACTGTCATATGTTGTTTGTCTGTTTATGTGCAAGATAACTAGAGAATGGATGAACAAATTTTCTCAAGATACACAGAGTGTGGTTATGAAGAAGTAGGGAAAAAAAGATAGATTTTTAGGGTCATGAGTTCAAAGGTCAAAGGAATCGCAAAGGACATAAAGTAACTTAATCTCCCAATAACTGAGAACAGATGATTGGATTTCACCAAGCTTCCACTTAATAGGTGTGTTCATAGTGAAGTAGTAAAGAAATAATTCATTTTGTGGGTCATGAGGTCAAAGGTCATTGTTGTCATAAAGGACATGAAGTAAGCTTAATTTCCCAATTATTCAACAGTGGATGATCAGGGCCCCATTTCATAAAAGATGTTAGGATAGCAATTCTTGCTGGAATGGCAACTTCCATTAGCAACAGCCAACCAGGAAGCTGGATTCTTGTCGTTACCTTGACAGTTGCCATTCCAGCAAAAGTTGCTCTCAATAGTATTATATCAATTTTTCTCTCTATTTTTTCCATATTTCCGTATCCTTTCCACGCATCTCATTATTTTTTCGATATAATTCTGTCAAGGATCGCTGGATCTGTTTTGCCTTTCTGTCCGTTGTATTGTCTTCCTATTATGACAGTCTTGTCTCATTCTGTCTTGTATTTAAGTCCCCCTTTATAAGTTTTATCATCCCAGTCTTGTTTAATGTCCATTCGCCTGTGTATGTGTGTCTGTTTGTTACTCTGTCTTCTTATTGGGCTTCCAGACTTTTTTTATCTGACTTTATTCCCAATTTTCCCCCTTTTTGCATCAGTTCATTTTCTATTGACATTCTGTACCTCAGGGGCCCACATTCTACAAGCATTGCCTTTTTAGTGGGTCCCTCCATTTTTCGATATTTTGTGTAATGTTATATCGTCTATATCACTTCAGTCAATTTTCATTATAACATTATTTGTTACCCCAAGGTTCCACAATTATGTTTTCTCAATTTACTCTGTTTTGATTATATATGTAACCTTATTCTCTGTTACCAAAGAAAGTGAAATGTTTTTGTTTTTTTTTTTTTCGAAAAATGAAATAAAGTTTGAATTGAAAAAAAAAATGTACACAAAATCACAAAATTGTGCCCGTTTTGGGGCGACATTCAGTTACAGAAATGGGCGTGGCTTCACAAAAGAATGCGCGGACGTTGCAAATTTGGTCTCAAAAATTGCGCGAGACTTGAACGAAGAAAGTGAAGAAGCCTCACGACAAGGCCTTCTCGCGTTACAGAATTATAGCGCAAAATGTCGAGGGGGGCTGATTCCGCCCCACCCCCCCCCCCCCCCAGCCCTTTTAGGGTTAAAGATATGCATATAATTTGAAGATATATTTCACTGGTATATTATCTTTATTCCAATGTCCTTTGACTTCTTGCCCCATCCTACTTTCATGTCTGGGTTGTAATTATTATCACTCTTTATTTCCCCCTGCCTTCACTCCCACATTACCCCTTACTCTTCTTCTATCCTCCTTATGGGTACTCTTTCCTTTTTCTCAATCCTCTCTTTGGTACACCAGTAGTCTTTTTATATCCCCCAACCCACTCACTCAGTTAGGATGTGTTTCTTGCAGACCTTTTCCTCTCTCCCTCTTCTCCTGTCTCTCTTTCTATCTCTCTCTCTCTCACTATCTATCTATTTCCGTCTCTCTGTTTCTCTCTATCTCTCTTTCTGTATTGCGATCTATCTCTATTTTGTTTGTTTTTTTTTTGTTTTGTTTTTTTTTTGTGTATCTCTCTCTATTTTATATCTCAATCTCTCTGTCACCATTAGGGTGTGATTCTAGCAGACGAGTTACTCTATCTTTCTTTTCCCTGTCTTCCTTTCTCTCTAGCTTTATCTATCTATCAATCTACAGGTATCTATCTCTCTATAATCTCCTAGCTACACTTGTATCTATCTCTATTTTTTCCATCTCTATCTATCTATTTATCTCTCTATCTTTATCTACTAGCTATCTATCTCTATTTTTTCCATCTCTATCTATCTATTTATCTCTCTATCTTTATCTACTAGCTATCTATCTATATTTTTTCTATCTCTATCTATCTTTATCTCTTTATACCTCTTTTTATCTTTATCTCCCTTATCTATCTTTATCTATCTCTTATCTTTCTATCTATCACCATAATCATTCTCTCTCTTGCCACTCCACCTCGTCAGGCCAACACCAAGTCAAGTGTGTTGTTTCTTCCTACCTAGCCCAAATGCAAACACCTCTAGCGGTATGACTCACACAGCAACATACACACCTGTGCTTTTTTGTCTGTCACATCCTTTTTTTTTTTTTTTTTGGTTAGGCATTTTTTTTTTCTAAATGGATGGTGGCCATGGCTGTAATCTCTCTACCCCCTCCAATCTATTCCTGTATTAAAGCTAGATAAGGCTCATTCTCATTGATTATTCGAAGGGGAAAACTTTGGTAGTACTAGTATAGCTTGCAGCTCTTTCTGATTGGCACCGTATCTAATTTCTAAATGCAAGTGTTAGATGCCTTGAGGTACTTGTGGATTAAGGCTACTGATTTGCATATCATCACTTTACACTCTTTGCATAAAAATTAGTACTAGAATCACTGAATTTGAGATAGTACAGTAAGCAGTATGAAAGTTTTGTTTCTTGTTTTTACCCTGTGAGCAGTATTTTGTCTTGAAAATAAAAAGCGATTTTGCTTAGAAATTGTGAATGATATGCACAAGAGTACTACTATTGTAAATGAGGTATTTGGACAAAAATGTTGTTTTTTGTATCTTTTCAATTATGAGTTAACATTATCTCTTCTTTTATTTTTTTTTCTAACTTGCTCCATTTGTAAAAGCAGAGATATATTCAAGCATGAGATTGAGAAGCTGTCTTTACAAGTGAAACCATGCGACTACCCTGCACAAGGTGTTAAGGAATAGGACCTCGTTGTTTTCCCCTCTTCGTTGATACTGTGGGCTTTATATCATCATTGTTGCTACAACTGTAGCTTGGCCTACCCCTCAGTCAGTGCTTTCAAGAACTTCTCTTTTTTTTCCTGCAACACTTTTCTTTGAGAAGTATAGTAGATTGATGGGGATACATGAATGATGCTGATATTAGCCAATAGAATTCCGATAAAGTCTATGGATACAACATTTGAGTGGCGCTGCAATAAAAGGATACTCATGAGTGAATCTTGATGGGACTCCGAGATTATGAGGTGGTTATGAAGTCATCCCTCAGATTTACTGTGATTGGCACAGCAACAGTAGGGGTCTTTCACACTTTGAACAGTACCTTGGCTTAGTCTGTGACTTTGTATCCTATTTTTGGCACAGCCAGTGTTTCGGATGCACTTCAAACTTGCTCAATACTTCCTTAATTCTTTGCACTATATTTGGTTTGAAATGTTGCCAAAGCTTTGGCAGAAAGCCTGGTTTTACTTTGTTGTTATATTTTTCTCTTTCTTTTTGGAGGGGCGGGGGAGAGGTAGACACTCTGTGCATACATGTGCGAGAGCAGGTTGAGCTGACATTGATGCGAAAGCTTGTACAGTGTATTTTTGGAACAGCAATATCTTTCCTCACAACCATTGGTATTCCTTTCCTCCACAGACATTGTATGCTTTTATTTCGCTTATCCTCTGCAAGAGTGTATGAACATAAAACGTCTTGATACCAGAGAATAATTTTCTCACCAACATCTACCAAGAAGTGGACGGATCATGGTCTTTACAGGGCCACAGTGTGGTGTGTTAGCTTCTTTGAAGTAGAATGCAGGACTTCTCTCTGAGAAATTTATTTCAGTTCTTTTCACTCAGAAAATTAATTCTACTTGGGTCATATGTGACCCTTGTAATACATCATTAGAGTCTGACATTCCATTGATGAAAAAGTTCCATTACGTACAAGCAAGGTGCTACATAAGCACTTGTCCGATTACCTGGGGTATTAAAGTGAAAATCAAAGTTGGGAAAGTGTTTTGAAACAATTAGCAAAAGTGCTTGCCCAAATTGGGCCAACAAAAAGTTTTCAAGCCACCTGCATGACATTCAGTGGATTATAAATGAGTCAGTACACTACTAATAGTGGTGGCTCCAGGGGGAGTGCACAAGGACCCCCCTTTATTTTTTTTTTTTTTTGGTTAAAACAAAAGAAATAAAAAGAAAAAATTGTATGGTGCCTGCGCCACCCCCTTATTTTGTAATGGCGCCCCCTCTTTACTGAATTCCTGGATCCACCCCTGACCAAGTCAAGAGTCAATTATTCTGAGGAATGATTGTCCATCGAATGAGCACCGTCGAAGTCCCACATCTACTGTTCTGTGCCCACAACTATTTGAGCTCTTTAATAGAACCACACAATCTTTCAAGACTTCACCTCTTGGTGATCGGTAACAGTCGACCCCAGTCAAGAGTCTTACATAGAGATCATTGATGAAGCTGCACACAATTTGTCATAGGGATTCACAATTATATCCAAGTGCTTCAGCTTTCCCTCCCAAGGGTATCTTCAAGTGCCAATGTGAAGCTAGCTACCATTCATAAAGGCAACAGCCTTATGAGTCTATTCTCCCATGATATACATGCTACGATGAAAAGAATTTCAAAGAGCAGTGAAATACTTTGTCTGAATATGGAGCAATCCTCTGGTTTCATGACACTTGCAGCATGAATTCCAATACATATATTTAGACATAATATCTATGTTGTAGATGTTCTATGTATTGATCCATTGGAGACTAGTCCCAAGTATACTCAGGCCAGGAGCGGATCCAGGAATTCTGTAGGGAGGGGGGGGGGGGGGGGGGGGGGGGGGGGGCAACTAATATTTCTGCTTCCGGGTTTTATTTCATTTTTTTTTCCTTTTTATTTCTTTTGTTTTCAACAAAAAATAAAAATAAAGGGGGGGCATGCACCGGTTGCGCCCCCCTCTGGATCCGCCACTGCAGGCAGATGTCTGTAGGGATTATGTATTGTAGCAAAATCAGCTTGTCCTTAAATAAACCTGTTCAGGACGAACTGATTTTGCCACAACATGCATTTCCTATTGATACCTGCCTAGGAGTATCCTCAAGACTTGTCCTCTGTGGGTTAATTAATAGTTTATGAGGTGGAAGAGAGGGGTGAGTGGAGAGAGCGTTGACCCTATATAGGCAGAGGAAGTGATGAAATTCAGAGAATGCCTGCCATGTTGAGGGGATGTGATCAATGAAGGAAGTGTGTTGGTAGGAAAGGTGCAGATTGGTGTCCAGAAGAGAAGAAAGGCCTAGAGGGTGTCTTTCGCTGTGACTCAGGGTTGATTGTCCTCACCATCGACCCAGTGGGATTTCCTTTCTTTCACACCATTCGTGCTGGTAGGGAGGATCCTGGCAAATGTATTTAGTGACCAAATCCATGTACACCGTGTTCAAGAAAAACACAGTTCACCCCTTCTATACAATGACAGCATCTATCACACAATACTTGCATTCTACAGTACATGTATGTGTGCAACGTTCTGGCAGCTACTTCTGATAAATTATGAAACATATGCACACTATCTATTGAATTTATATTAAGTTTGTACATACATCTGTCCGTAGGTCTGTCTGTCTCTCTCAGTTGTTATTTTTAAAGGGAAGTAATTAGATATTTGTTGAATATACTTTAGACATGAAATTCTATAATGCTCTTCATACACAGAATTCTGAACTTTTGTATGACCTGTGAGCAAACATGAAAATGCTCTTGTGGACTTCGGTGAAGTTTGCGCAAGACCTGGGAAATTCTTTTCTGAGTTACTCTACACCTCACACTCGTCATAATTCAATACCCACAATGCAAGGTTAATTGTATCCCCCAGATAGAAAGGATTTGGTCATTGTCCTACCTGTCAGTCAGTGTGACATGCCAGGTTTTTGGAGGGAATCGCATTCTATTTTTAACCATAACTGATCATGTGGCGGTGTTTTTGATTAGGGTGCATAGAGCTCTGAGCCTTGATTGTTGTGTCATCTCGGTGCCAATAGAGACAAATCAAGGACAGAACAGTCATGCGTGTGTGTTCATCTGGAGTGACCCCCATCTCTACCTGTTCCCTGCAATTCTCCCTTGCATTATGAGGCCCCCCCCCCCCCTGCCAAATTAAAAAAAAAAAAGAAGGTTAAAGTTATCATTAGTTAAGATGTTATATGAATTTTTGTAGTTTCTGTGCAGTCACCGCTGGATGAGAAGACTACTGCAGTGTATGATGTCACATGCGTACAACAATATAAGGAAAATATAAAGAGAATTTCACAAAATTTCATCTTTTGAAAAAAGTACACATTCCCTCGACTCATTACTGACATATGTTATAGGTTATATTATTCTCATTGCCTTTAGAAAGAGGCAAGTCAAGTGCTCTTTTATTATGTGAAAAAAGTTTTCTTTACATTTTCTGTATACTGTTGTACTCATATGACATCACGAGCCTTAGTAGTCTCCTCATCCAGCGATTCCAACACAACAATTTTAAAAATTAATAACTTTTGCATCGATTGTCCAATTTTCCTCAAACTTTCACTGATGTGTTCTACTAATATTACTGCATTCTCTCAATCCTTATGTTTATGAAGGTAAACTTGTCCTTTAAATACAAAAGGAGTTATGTAAAAAAAAAAAAAAAAAAAAAAAGGAAGAAAGAAACATGGAATTGCACAAGGTCTGATGCTGCCATAGATCATTAACTGATGGGGATGTTGGGACTGAATTCTCTTATATCAATACCACATGCACCATATGTCATGATTATGAATATTCAATACCTTGGTGTGAATAGTCTCATATCCATATGTGAATGGATATTTCAATAACTCCATGTGTTTGAAAACGGCTTAACTTCGTGTACAATCCATGTAGCAGAATGATGGCAGTTTCAGCAAAATCAAACTGTAACTTTTGAAGAGAATTCCAGAAATTTAAAGTGTTGCTTGTTTCCTCAAAACTGTGACATTAGTAATAGTATTACAGCTTTGCAATATATATGCAAATTAGGTAAGGTGATGATGTCATGACCTTAAAGGCCTTCCACTGACCTGCATACAGCTCATTAATTTAAAGTTTCCTCTTTTTTCATTATTTAATTTAGATAGATAAGAATTTTATCGAATGTGTCTAATATGTTTTTATGTTTCAATAATCTCAGAATTATTATTTTTTTCTTTCTTGTAGGTTTATGCATTTTACCGTCATTGTTTGAGTGAGACAATCATCTGTGTTGTTGTATGTTTGATCCATGGCCAACTGTCAGTGACAAAGACATCGTTTGTCAGAGTTTTTGTTGGCTGGACCCATGAATCAAGCTATTGTCTGAAGTGCTCAACCTATGTTGGCCCATTTCATCGGCAGAAATAGAATTTACGCAGACCTGTATGAAATTCCCTCATTTGGAATAAAAGGGCCATTGAGATAGGGTGTATAGTTGTAATGTAGGGTACTGGTAGTGTAACCTCTCCAGCCCTGTGACAGCAGGCTTGTGATTGAAGATGGCCCCACTCCACCACCCCCCCCCCCCCCCACCACCACTATTACCCTTTAAGGGGGTATCTCACTGATCGGCGAACGTTTGTGAACGTAGCGAATTTGGGATTTCGCCAGGGTTCGTAAAGGGTTGCAAAAGGTTCGTTAACAATCGCAAGAAAGTTTGCAAACAGTTTTTATTGTCGCAAACAGTTTTTCTTGTTGCAAAGGAAATTTTGAACATGTTCAAAATTTCTTTGCAAACCTTTGCAAATTTGTATTTTCGCTAACAGTTGCAAACATTCGCAAAACACTTGTAAGAATTTGCAAACGGTCGTGATACGGTGTCGCTAACATTTTTATTTGATTCGCCACTGCTAGCGAACAAGTAACCATGGTTCCTATATAAAAGCTTCTGAAACAGACATGGTTCCACTCTTAGAAAGTTCTTGAAGCTCTTGACATCTCCATCATGTAATTGCTGCAAGTCTGTCCTCTGCAACCACTCTCTGACCCAAACAGTCTTTCTTTTCTTCTTCCTTTCTTGATTTTCTTTATTTTATTTCTCTTATGCTGCACAATAGCTGTAGCAGCAGCCTAACAAAGCAGTTCTACAAGGATAGCAACACCTTGAGCCTCTTCTTGGCAGAAATTTATTTCCATATACTGGAAATCCATCTTGAACGGTTGTCACAAGAGATCTGAATTCAGTGGAAGGTTCTACATTCATTTTATGGGTCTGACTATACATAATCGCCTGGTACTTTTCTAGGTCCAAGAACATTCGCAATATTGTCGCAAAGGATTTGCAAACAGTTGCTAATATTTGCAAAACTGTCGCTAACATTTGCAAAATTGTCGCTAACATTTGCTAACATTCGCTATTAGTCGCCATCTGTGTTTCGCAAACACTTTCGCAAACGTTCACTCAAGTGTTGCTAATTGTCGCTAAAAGTTGCTAACTGTCGCTAATGGCAGAAGCGAACCTTGATTTTTCGCAAACGTTCGTCAGAAAAGTTGGCGAATCTCAAATTCGCTACGTTCGCCGCTCAGTGAGATACCAGCTTTACATCACTACTCTCATTCATATAATTATATATTAAAGTTCTTCAGGTCAAGTGACCAATACTGGACCGTGTTAAGCCATGGGGAAGGGGGATTTTTTAATTCTTTTTTAATTCTCAGCTTGTCAGTACTCTTGAATAGGCAATAGGCACTTCTGAATTATTTAGACAGGAAGAATCTAAGGGAGGAACTTTTGGAAGTTGAAATTCTCGGATGTTGTGATACTGTTCCAAATTTTTCCCCCATTTTTTTTTTTTTGGGGGGGGGGAGGGGGAGGCAAGCCAAGATTGTGGGGCACTGGGAATTTTATGTAGAATCAACCCACTTTAAAGAATTGATAATTTGATAGTCAGTGTGACATGTACATGTACGTATAGCTTTTCTCCCTTTATTTCATCTCTAAAATCGTATGTTTGCCTCATATGTAATAGTGTGTTCAGGACCTGTAGAAGTTAAAGAAGTGAGCTTCATTGTATATCTGTGAGGAAAATAAAGTTTGCAATCTCTTCAAAAGTTTTGCTAATGCATCGAGGTCTTAAATGTTAACATGTCAATGTTAATACCCACATTTTCTTTGCTGTTCTCATCACCATACATTCTAATGCTCTGAAAGCTAAACTGCTTCAGTTGGAAATTATAACTGAGGTCAATGCTGTATTTGCAAAGTTTTACAGGATGTGATTTTGGGGGCGTTCAGAGGCAGCAGAAACGGTTGGTGCCAAGCCTACCTAATCGGCACAAAACCAATAATCGCCCGGCATTTTGAGGCATTCTGTCACATGAACCAGTGGAATTGAGGCGCTACTGTGTGAAGGAAGAAGAAAGATGACTGTTACCATGGCAACCCCGAGATTGAGCGTTATCTGGAGTCTTATCTCTAGAGAGTGACAGGAAGTTATGGGGTAGTCTTCAGAGGCGTGACTCAGTCAATGAATGCATCCCCCATGCCCCCCTCCCCATCCCCATCCCCCTTTTTTCCTCTCACTTTCACCCCTTTTCCTCCTCTTCTCTCATTAACATTTTGTTTGTCTTTCTCTCTCTCTCTCTCTCTCTCTCTCTCTCTCTCTTATACTCTCAACTTTCTATTTGTTTCTCTCTTTTTATCTCTGTTTCTCTCTTAGTCTTAAGCTTGCATTCTGATTCTCTCTCCTTCTATTTTTGTCTCTGTTATCCTTGTATGTCACTCGTTTCTTATCTTTTCCTCTTCAGTGAAATAGAAACATATTATACCAGGGAGATGGGACTTTAAAGTCCCATCTTCCTGGTTACACAGTGCTGGAATCCCAGAAACATTCCACAAATGTTTGTCAGTACTGTACAAGATGTTTTCACATGTTGTTAAATTTGCGGTCCAACAGTGATTCGCGAAATTCACAAAAATTAAACCCTCTTGAAAATAACAGCTTGTACAGAACAGAGGTGTATATCGTTCTGCTATTCCCGAGGATTCCATTAGTTCACCATTCATTATAATGTGTCAGATACTGTATGCATACTACAGAACACAGAAGGGATTATGATGCTGTCAGTCAATAATGAAGTAAAATTTGATGATGTTCTATTATGAAGGATGAAATAAGGTGAAGAGGAAATCACTGCCAAACCAAGATTACTGTAAAGGAACTCCTACTCTAGGAATGAAAAGATGAAAAGATACAAATCAGCACAGAAAAGATGAACAATGATTTGTATTGAAACACAAACAAACAAATAAACAAGTGAGCAAGTTATGGAGAGAATTCTTTCTAACCACTGATCTGTGCCTGGATGGGATGATGGTAGGAGGAGGGGGAAGGGGGTGGGGAGAGACTGAGCTGTACAGTTAGTAGCTGGCCTCACCCATGTCTCAGTGTACTACCACTTCCTATGACCCAGCCAATATTCACCTAGTTTCTAGCTCCCTGAAGACTCCATGCCTCCTGCCAGTCAGTTGCTGGCTCTCCCAGGTGAGTAGATAATAGGACACAAATCGTGGTGCTCTACTTTTACGTATCCATACCAAGAGACACATCGTGCCTTCACAGATGACTTCAGTCAGTACTTTCATTTAGCAAAAAGAAAAAAAAAAGATAGAAAATGCTGAGTAAGAGCTTTTTACGAAGTCAGGAACGACTGATTACACCTATCATCTCGTAGGAATGAGAATAAATTTGGAGTCATCAGCAGTTTGTCTCGAAATTGTAATACTTGAAATATTGTCTCTGGCTTCATATCTCAAGTCACAAAAGGGAAGACTAAAACATGATCTCGTTCTCATTTAGTTAAATATGGAAATGATAGCTGATGACTGAAATTACTTCATAATGGTTGTCATTTTAATCTGAATCATAGGCAGTGATATATTGAAGTAGAAAGACTTAAATAACTCTCATGTACCTGTCAGTTGAAGCTTGTATAATATGAATATGCTTGATTTCCAAATGTGTCATTTTATTCTGAAACTGAATCACACAATGTATGTCATATTCCGTTATCACGAGATGTGGTTTCCTTGTAAACTTTCAGGTCCCCCGAACTTCGTTTTTGTAATTTGATGCAGTGTCTTTTATTAGTTTTATCATTAATGGCTACTTGTAGTATTTCATAAAGAGAGTTTATATACACCTCACTTGAGCCATTGCATTTAAATACATGTTCTTCAGAAACCAAGCATGTAGAAAAATGAAATGTTAGTCACTAAATTCATATCTGATCCCGAACAATTATGGTATTATATTATGTAAAATTGTAGTTATTGTTTTTCAAACCCTATTTTAAGTACCAATGTAGATTGAATGAATTAAATCAGCTCCATCTAAATCCTCCTTGTATTTGCAGTGAAACTTTAGAGTTGCCAATTTAAAATTTAAGAATAACATGATGATTTCAATATGTATGAATATCCCAGTAAGATGTGACAGACTCTTCAAAGTCTAATATCACTAGACAGTTCACTGGCTCCAGTTCGTATGAGTGGTCACATCAGCATGACTTGTGGAACCATAGATCCCAATCATACCATTTTCAACTAATAAGTGGTCATATCAGTGCTTTTCAGAGAGCAATGGGGCAAAGTTGTCTGCTCAATCCACATTCTTAATGGGAAAAAATGACAGGTGGGAAAGCACCTCTATAACATCATTGTTGTGATGACAGAGGATGGCCGCTGCCGTCAGCAGTGCTAAGGTTCCTCCTATTCTGATATGTATGTACAATGTATCTGCTGGTAGTCTTATAAGTCAGTATTGCAATTACATTTCTCGGCCCATGTGAAAACTGTCTTAGTTTTGTCTCTCGTGTGCCTCTTCAGATCCCAAATTAGCACCAGACACCAGAGGGGAAAGTTCCTCAACCATGAAAGAAATGTCAACAATCCCAGCTGCACTTCATTCTGTCCAGACAAAATTGCAGACACAAGCTCCAAACACAATGTTGATTGTCCCTAAATAGATTTCTCTCTTCACCTGTACAGATAACTCACCCGTCAGCTCCCGTAACGAGTCACGATCTGTTCCACCATATTGTCATCTACTTCCCTGCCATACACCAAGTTAATCAATCCAGAATGAAAATGACCTTGTCTGGCTCAAAATCCCATTTCCGCCGTGTCTTTGTCATGCTGGGTAGGGCTGCCATTCCTTCCAGTAATGGACATCTGGAACAACAACAAACACACTGACAACTGAATCTAAGTTTTTGAGTTGTCTTTGATATGACAATCAGGATTATGATGTATGGATACTTCAAGTTGTTCTTCAGCAAAGCAGTGCCCAAGATACAAACTGTAGTTATAGTTGTCAGACCTGTTTGGAAAATATCATAATTTTCATGTAGGTCTTAGGTGCAGAGTCCTGTGCATGCTATCATTTGATTTTCGGTCAAAGGATACGTGTGTGCGGTCAGATGAGAACATTGTGCGAAAATCACTTCCATCGGTCATGTTACTGGAATGACTGCCGGTATTAAAAGTTCTTTAATTTGTTTTGTTTTGCAGTGGCCTATGATGACTTGTGTTGTTCTTCTGAGTAGAAGATAATGAATAAATGTATGCATACTGAGGAGTGTGTAATTAGCAGGAAATGTTCCATGTGCATGTTTCAATACATACCATGTTTCCTTTGAATCATGTTCATTTAAATCTTTATACTAGTGTGCTCCATTCACTACACTTGTTTTGTCTTCCAAATTGAAATCTGGCACAATGTGAATAACAGACTATTGTGACGTGGCATCTATCCATATTAAAAAGACGATTTTTTTTTTCCAGTCTTTTTACAGTACAAAGATGCCCTTGAAAAAAATTTGCCATGGAATGGTAAAGTGCCTTTAATTACAATTTCTATGGCCCTAATTGGCACACAAGTAGTGATCTAAGGACCCATAAGTGCGACTTACTCTAAATTCTGTGGTCAGGTAACCAAGATGCACCTGCTACTACCACTTCACCGCTGAGTATGTCATGAACCTAAATGGGGTGAAAACGGACCACAAAGTGTAGTCATATCTTAACCAGGAGCCGTCCCTATCCCTCTGTGTAGTTGTGGTCATTGAGTGTCGAGCGTGTTGTGAATGAGACTGCACACCTTTAAAATGTCTTTTCACATTCTACAACGTACACCAGTAGTGTAGGCAGGGCATGACCTCACTATAGTGGTGCTACAAGAGCACCTGTACTTTGGTAAGATCACAGAAACAAGCCTGTTGTCAAGCAGTAATCCTTCCCACTCATCCCCATTCCCCTCAGTTACTTTGCTGTGGGAAGTTCCTTTGCCCAAAACTATCAATGATATAATAATAATAATAATAATGATAAGGTCTTATATACCCAGGGTAGCCTCTTCAGTGTTGCCATTGCTCTACCAGAGGGCCCTGTCATTATTATTACCCTTGCGTTGCCAGGTACCCATTTATGCACCTGGGTCGAGAGGGACGTGGTGGGTAAAAACATCTTGTCCAAGGACGTATCAGCACTCGGCGGGATTTGACCTCAGGTCCTCCAATTGGGAGTTGGGAGTCTTATCCACTATGGCACAACGCCCCACTATGCAGTAAAGGGTTAAAAGCAAGTACAATGCTGAGATATCACAGGAAACCAGGGGAGATTGACGTCTCTTCAAAATAAGAGAAGTTGAAGTATGTTTCAGTTTTTTTTTTTTTTTTTCATTCTCTTTGCTGTCACAAAACAAGACAACAAACTCTCGTAGTTCAACCAGATATCATTTGTGACATCATTTCACAAATGGTGTTTACAACTATGTGGAAAATGTCATCATAAAAAGTGATGTCATTTTCCTAATGACATACCATGGAGTGTCAAGCATGCTGATATTCTGAAGTAGTTGAAAATACATAGAATCACTTGCCTTTTCAGCCAATCACTAGAGGATAATCTTTCTTTCCAAAATATCAGTTATTATCAGTAAGTGGTGAGATGTTATTACCTATGAGTGGTGAGGTGTTATTATCAAGTAGTGATGAGGTGTTATAATGTGAAGACTGAGCAACTACTTCACTGTCTCAAACTGATTTTGATGAGGTGGAGCCACTCACATCACATTTTCTCTCTTTGCTTCCTTTGACTGCAGGGAGGTGGGGCACGCTTCATCCGCTACAACTGCAGTGTGATCGGTCTCCCAGTGGGCCACACCCTTATGCACCCGGGGCGACTGACCCACTACCATGAGGGCCTGCTGACCACCAATGGAACCCGATACATCATGGTGTCCTTCATTGACCCGTAGTAGCCCCCCTGATGCCACACCTTCCTCTCCGTTTGACCCTCCCACTGAGCAATGCAATTGATGTTGAGGGGTGCTCTGTTTAGTCACAGCCAATCCACTCTGCATTCACCTCATCCTGTCTTCCCACACCAGTCCTCCCTGGCCACACCCATCTCTCTCATCGCCCCTCTCTCCCAGTGAAGACCAGTGACTCGTAGAGCTCTACCAGTGCCTTGCCCCCCTTGCCCCTCCCTACTCTATCACAGCAGTCAACATGTTCAACCAATTAATAGCCCCCAGTGACCCACAATTCCATCCCCTCATTCATTCCATCAAATGACATGAATGTCACCAAAGAGTGCTTTCTTTAAAGATGATGTTGCCCTTTTTATTCTGTGCACTCCTTTACTGCTACAGCGATGAGTCTTAAAAGAAATCTGGCTGTGCAGTCTGAATTTGAAGAAACTTTGTGAATTGAAGTACTAACCATTGTATGAACTTTCAACAAAACTAGGCACACACTAAATAGTAATTCACTGTCAGGACGAACACACCAAATTGTGAATTTACTGAAAGCAAGATAAAAGCCCCATAATGGAGACAAGGTGATGCATCAGTATTAAAGGCATAATTTACCTTTTGCAGATGAAACAAAAACCCAGCATTAGTGCTTTAAGATAGTTCTAAAATGTGAGTTAGGGATAGAAACAACCACTGTAAAAATTTGAATCAGTAAAATCGATGTTAAGTATTGTTAAATATACAAAATGTGAACAATAGTTATAATAAGAATGTTTCCAGACTAAACCGTATACAGTTACGGTTTATTGAGAAAAATACTTATATCTCCTCATATTTTAGGCTTTATTGTGAAAATGTTATATGGTAAGATGTTTTGTGGTACAACAGACCTACTCATATGCATCAAATGTGATATCTTGCACATCTTTAAAATCACTGCTCCCAAAGGTAAACTGGACCTTTAAGGTGGCATATATGTTGTGACCAGTCTGCCTTATTTTGCAATTACTTTGCCACATGTATCACTTCCCTCAAGCCATACTCAGCCATAGCTCTCTTTACTCCTCTGGATTCTGGAGTGTATTTTTCACAATCTTTACAAAAAATAATAAGAAAGAAAGAACCATCCCAAAACTAAGGCAGGTCAGACATCTGATGGAAGGAGTAAAGAATATAAAATTGGAATTATTTCAGCAATGAATAATGCACTGTGAGGTCTATTCAATGGAACAGTGGCTTGCGATCCTAGCTTCACATTCAGCTATGGTTTTAGTACAACAAGTCTGTCAAATTTCCCAAATGCTGCTGATTCTCCCCCCCCCCCCCCCCCTCTCCTGACATCTGTCTTGGTATAATCAACAGGATGCCACAGCATTGGATGGGTGGGATGTTTGGATTTGGGGGGGGGGGGGGGGGGGGGGGGAATAGAGGGGTGGGGTAAGTAGGGGGTATTTCAGACCATCTTCTGGAGGACATGTCATGAATGTCACCGTTCCACCATCCATGCCTCTCCATCCAGTCATCTACACACGGTCCAAGGTTTGCGTGCAGTTGTCTCTGCCAATGCTCCCAAAAATAGCCGACTTCAAAAACAGTGATGAGTTGGGTCGCGAGTGCCACTTGTCAAGAGCCCTTTGTAGGAGCTAACATGAATCACTGTCATGGCAAAATCAATTCAGCCCATACCATTGCTGACCTTGTGGAAGTCTCCGCTCAGTCAAACAGCTGTGTGGTCATATATGTGTGTATGTATATCGCATGTCCTGTAGAAGCATGTTTTTATGGCCAGTCTTCAAGTCATCTTGATAGCCTAAATGAAGTTACCAAACATCAAATTTCTGATTGTATTTAAAAAAAAAAAAAAAAAAAAAAAAAAAACATACTTAAAGTGTTCCCTTTTATTTTGAGCAATCTACCATTCCAAAAAGAAGCTAGGAAATCTGACAACCAGGAAAATGTATTGTATATGCTGAATATTTTGCAAGGTTTTTATTCTAGCAAATTTCATGTGTCAGGTGCGATTCGCAAAATTAATGACATGCGAAAATAATGACTCAGATCCCTATATGAATGTGACGTACATGTTTACATTGCTCCTTTCAGTACAGAACTCCAAGATTGCTAATGTAACCACTCATGAAATCGTCGTGAGGTCCCCAATTCACCAAAATTTGGACTTGCTGAATATATGGCGTATAATATAGTTTTAAGGAAAATCAGCTGTGTAAGTAAGATGCTGATATGCATGCTAAAGGTTAACCCTAAAAAGACTGGGGGGGGGCCTAAAAGGCCCCCCCCCTCGACATTTCGCGCGATTACTCAGCAACAGGCAATGCTCTCGCCGCGATGCTCTGTGACTTTTTTCTTTCGAGTTTCCCGCACATTTTGACACCAAATTTGTGACGCCCGGGGGTACGGTTCTGAAGTTACATAACTTTTTGTACATGCACGTGAGACCGAAAATGGCTCAAAAATGTGATTTTGTGTACAAAGTCAATACAAATTGAGTTTTATCACATGGTTCATATAAATATGCTTATTTTTACTCTCAATGGCTAAAATCAATTTGTTTTAGTAGTATTATGCTTCAAAAAGGGTCTGCCACAAATTTTGCTGAAAAAACCAACAAAAACAAAAGGTCGAAAAAACAAGGAAATACATAAGAAATTCATAAAACAATAAAATAAATAAGAAATTAATTTTGATACCGAATTTTTTTTCAAGTACATTTGCTAAGAATGCTACAAAGAATATCTAGACCAAAAATGAGCACTTTTGGAGCTTTATTTACTAATTTAGATAAAAAAGCCTGATTTCTCGCATAAATTAGCATAATTAATCAAAATAAAATAAAAGAAGACTATTTTGGAAAATTTAAATATACGATCTTGTAGATTACATCGCACACTACCATTGTGCAAATTTCTGCGGCTATCGCGCGATCCACGGCCGAGATCTTAAGGGGGGGCCCTTTAGGCCCCCCCTCCAGTCTTTCGAGCTACCAAAATAGCCCAGTCTTTTTAGGGTTAAGGTGCTCAACTCTAACACATGATTTATGATGTCACAGTAACCTGCTTCAGAAAGACCTTAAAGTTTTCTACTTCAAGTTTTAACAATTGTAGACCCTGAAATTTGGATCACTGGCAGATCAAAGGTATTGTGCTTGAGATTTTTCAACAAAAATTGAAAATAGGTTATAGGTCATCCAAGCATCTCAATTTCTTGGTTTAATGCCTCTGACTTCAGCAGGGTAAAGTGGCAGGCCACATACAGTGTAGTGGGGAAGGCAATTTTTCTCCTACAATGTTTGTTACCAACAGTCAAGTTAATAGAGGGAGGGTAAGTGGCTTCCAGACTTTTTGAGTGACTGAACTTGAGGATGACAAGTACGCTTGTAGCTACATCCTGTCTTCTCCCGTCGGAAGAAAATACCCAGCAATGTGAAACAAGATTTCAGAGACAGAAGTAACTGGCTGCTAAGTCGTGTCAGAGACAACAGTCAAATTCAGAATGATGCTGCTAGGCACTGCAAGATGAGTAGACTCTTTGAGTAAAGACTTGGACTGTGATGCCAGAGTCAACATACATGTAAGTTCACTGGCTTTCAATAGTCACCGGACAATCTCCAGGGTCCCGTTCAATGAAACTTAAAGATCAAACATAAGTCCAAAAGAAATCAAACATGAAGTTACGTTTGATAATTCTGTGTTGCAGAAAGAGCTATGTTTGATTTCAACATAAGAATCAAACCCAAGTACCAAGAATCAAGCATAGGTTAATGTATATAAAAAAATCAAACATAAGTGCTTTGAGTCAAACATTAGTTTCTCAAATCAAACATAAATCGTCTTTTATCGACTCCTCCACTTTGAGATGTGTAAAAAAGTTACATTTGATGTTGAGCGTGGAATCAAACCCAACTTGCTTTAAGCCAACCAGAATTAAAGGGGAAGGTCTTTATCACATTTAGGCTTGTCCAAGCACATTCATCGGCTCAAATCAAAACTGAGTTAACTTTGATTTCAGTTGTATTTCATGCAATGCGATTATTTTTTATGCTAAGCCATGTTTGATTCTTGTGCTCAATCTGGACTTATGTTTGATTTCAACAAAAGTTTTATGCAATAGGTCCAGGATCATTCAAAGCAACAACAGCACAGGGTACACTGTATGTTGCATCTTAAGTTTATACTTCAAATGCCCCTTTTGTGCTGGAATACACTTGTTTCTTAGCAACATCTGGACTTGAGAGGGGAGGCAGCTTGTGTGGGTTAGGTCAGGATGAGACAGGAGAGGTGATCCTTTGCACATCTTTGCTTTTTCTTGCTGAGGCATGACTTCCCCATATAAGAAAATCAGATATGTACAGTGAATCTTTATTTCCCCTTGTTAGTAATTTTATTGTGTGTGATGCATGATGTCAAACTATGCAAGTGTAGAAATAAAACAATGTTACACCTCTTTCTAGTTCAGCTTGGATCGTGTTTAAATGCATGCAGAATTTAGTAATGTGAAATAATATATCACATTTACAATTACATAGACTTTTTGTATAAGAGGTTGATAAGCTGACAAATGCCTTTTGCCTTTTATCTTGCCATATCTGAACCAACTAGTGATGTCAGTCACTGAAAAATTAGTATAAATGAGAGGAGGTTTCCCTCTTCTTTTGTGTTTTCTATGCTTCTTGGTAGAGGGAGGTTGTTGACATGAAGAATGAAGCTTTGCTATGCAAATTGAAAGTCTCTAGTTTTGTAATTTTTTAAATCTCACATTGTAGTGTTACTAATTTATGGAGCATTTAACAAAAGATGTTTGTGGTATGAACTGCATTATTGCGAGTAGAGTATTGTGAAGTATTGTTTCCTGGAAGCTGGATAGATAACTCATTGCTATCCAGGCTTAGAAATAGGAGATTGTTGTTTTAACTACCGCTGAACAATAATTTCTCTTGTAACTTGATAATTGAATTGCCCCATCTGTATGGACATTTGAACAGCTCAATAGAGTGCATTAGCAATTTAGTGAAATATGAACAGTAATCACTGCATGCAAAATACACATTTTGTCCAAATGCTTATCATGGCTTTAACATGCATAGATTATAGTGATGTAATAAGGTATCGTCAATGATAATCATTATGTAGAAAAAAACAAAAAACTTATTTTGTTTGAAACCTCATGACTTCGATATGCATGAGATTAAAAGGTAATCATTTGCTTTGATACTCTTATGGAATTTGTGTTTGTTTTTTTGACACATAATTATTTTTGTTATCTTTCTTGTAGGCCTGTTCATAGAGCTTTAAGTTGTCAAATATGTCCACCTTGTATCTTTCCAATGATGTTTCTTGCCCATACAATGTATTTATTGCTGCCTAATATACTTGGTACATCATAACATAATGATTTTTGTTGTTTTTTTTTTCTTTTTTGAGCATATGAAGTATAGGAGAGAAAATCATGTCACTATGTGTGATAATTGTTAGACACACAGTTCACAGTATGAAATGCCCAAATGCCAACACACTGCCAGCCGACATCCACCTAGATGCATCATGTAGTGGTTAAAGTTATTTGTTTGTAGATAATACTACCTTGTGAAAATTATGCAAATCATTTCTATTTGAAAATTGAGGAGGCGAGCAGTAGACTATTTGTATTACAAACCATAACTGTTAACTTCATGTGATGTTTCTGATAAAAATGTTTTCACTTTTTGTTTTCTTTATGTAAAGGCTTATCTATTTCCTCTTTTGTTTTGTTTTTGTTTTTTGTTTTTTGGTCTTTTTTCTACTGGGCATTACACACGTCATTGTAGAATCTTCTAGAACTGTAAATGGCACGACAGATTCTTTTTCCAAATGCCGTCATACAATATTAACATTTGACCTTGTTCCTGGAATGAAGATTGTACTAGAAACGTTTTGTCACGGTGCTAACTGATTGTGTCTGTCTCCATAAATGTTGTCAGACAAATTCCAACTTAATTCTCTTAGTATCATCTCATCTCCTGGACCTATCAGTAATTAAATGCATCCAGTACTTCAAGATGTATGAGAATTATGATGCAGTCCCATTCATATGTTTCATTGTGAGGTAGTTGTGAAAGTGAAGTGGAAAGAGTGAATGGGAACCCTGCAGCTCCCTGTACTGTTGCTCTTGTAAAGGTAGAGTGAATATTATTGTGAATATATCAGGAAATGATATTATGGTGTATTGATTGTGGTGTGATGTCATTTACTATAGACAGGCTATTAATTACATGTGGCTGCTGATTATATGCTTAGTGTGGGGTGGTGATTATGTACTGGAGCTTATTTTGCACTAATTTGAGAGGTAATGCTGTGGTAGTATGGACTTGCAAGTTTGCATTTATCATCTGTAGTACTGTAGTTACTGTGATGCATGTGTATAATTGCCACCATACATATGGTGGCAATGGTATATGGTGGCAATTTGTAATGATGAGTGTCTGTGTGTGTGTGTGTGTGTGTGTGTGTTTGCTTGTTTGTTTTCTGTTTACTATGTAATGGTACATGCAGTTCCTCCTACTAATGCTAAAAGGTAGTTGTGTATCCTCTCAGTGTAGGTTGAGAGGAAAAAGTGATCACTGACCAAAGACCATGAGAAGACAAAAGATTATGGTATATGCCTTCTATTCTATCAGTCAAAAAGTGTTTAGCCCATTCTGTGTCCATAGTGTCAATCAGCACAAAAATTCCCATAGCGTTTTACACACTCTCAAAGGTCCCTGGTAGACAAAAGGTGAAGGTAGATTCATTTAAGTCGTCTCTCTCTTTCTTCTATGTGATTCTCACTTCTTCCTCCCAGCAGCAGTAAGTGGCTCGGTGGTAGAAATCTTGTCTTGTCATCGAAAAGGGCAGACAGCTTGCTTTGTTTGTCGGGACAAGAGAAAAAATTCTCAGGAGAGTCTGGTGTCCGAGTTACACCCGCCCGGAGTCCGTCGGGCACAGACCGGTAGCGCACCGCTAGTGATCACCGTGATAACATTGCAGCCACCAGTGCTCTAATATAGTATTTGCAGACCAAACAAAAGCCGTAACCAGGAAGGTGAATCTTTACGTACGTGGTTGCTACTTCTCGCCCTGACATTTTTTTTTTCATTTTCTTAGTTTCGTATGCCGCTTCTTTGTCATTTTTGCTGCACGCCCTGCTGTTTTCATGTTTCCTGTTTCTCATTCCGCTGACATTGACTTTGAATGGGTCTGGAACAAACGAATGATTTGGTAGTCTTTTTAGAACTATTTTTTTTTACCAACTAACAAATTAGATATGTATAATAATTGACTGAATTGATCGATTGATTGATTGGTTGGTTGATGATTGATTAATTGATTGATTGATTGATTGATTGATTGATTGATTGATTGATTGATTGATTGATTGATTGATTGATTGATTGATTGATTGATTGATTGATTGATTGATTGATTGAGTGAGTGAGTGAGTGAGTGAGTGAGTGAGTGAGTGAGTGAGTGAGTGAATGAGTGAGTGAATGAATGAATGAGTGAGTGAGTGAGTGAGTGAGTGAGTGAGTGAATGAATGAGTGAGTGAGTGGGTGAGTGAGTGAGTGAGTGAGTGAATGAATGAGTGAGTGGGTGAGTGAGTGAGTGAGTGAGTGAGTGAGTGAGTGAATGAATGAATGAGTGAGTGAGTGAGTGAGTGAATGAATGAGTGAGTGAATGAGTGAGTGAGTGAATGAATGAGTGAGTGAGTGAGTGAGTGAATGAATGAGTGAGTGAGTGAATGAGTGAGTGAGTGAATGAATGAGTGAGTGAGTGAGTGAGTGAGTGAATGAGTGAGTGAGTGAATGAATGAATGAGTGAGTGAGTGAGTGAGTGAGTGATTGATTCATCGATCAATTGATTGATTGTGATTTCCATTCTCCAATATATGAAACAAAGGAAATCACATATACATAGGAACCTATAAGTAGCATTCAATACTTCCAACATTTGCTGTACAGATATAAAGATAAATGTATAGGCGTATTTTGTTTCTAAATCGTGCATAATATGGAAATAGGAAAAGCCCTCCGAAACTGAAAAACAAACAAAAACGCAATGAGGAGATGATATCCGATGGAGACACAACTATAGCAGTTAAAATTAAAACATGAAGCAAAATAATACATGGCATGGTATTAGATTAACATAATAGATGAGCTGTGATTATCATGTAAAGGGACAATGAATAAAAAAACAAGAAGATGATCCGATAAAACGAAAATGCTGAGCCATAATAATCAATATTTTCTTTTAGTTTAAAAGATTGCACAAATACACGAGGTTTTGTGAAGAGAAGCTCGGGCTACGAGTTTATCCACGGTTATGCAGAGTTCGACGTCGAGGTTCAGCTACTGATTACCAGTCAGGACTAGTCTGTCCAACGCTCATGTCCGTGGCTGTGTTAGAGCAGCAGGAAGGGGTTTCACAACGAATTTATGTCGATCTTAAAAGTTAAGATCATCTTTAAGTTATGGTATGCTCTGTGTGTCTTCTATTGTACTTAACTACTTTAATGAAAATTAACAGTTAGGAGATATTTTCACCCAGCCATTCATTCATATATATATATATTTTATATATGTATATATATATATATATATCAAAATATGAAAGTTCTGCGTCAGTGTGTAGTAAATAGATATCAAAGAGTAAAAACAGTCGTATAAACACCGCAGGAGCCAAATTGTTATTGGACTGACGTTTCGGTCAAAGACCTTTTATCAAAGTAAGTCTGAACATGAACAATTTGATGCAAGAAACTAAGAGGACCTTAGTTTCTCTTCTTAGTTTCTTGCATCAAATTGTTTATGTTCAGACTTACTTTGATAAAGGTCTTTGACCGAACGTCAGTCCAATTTTTTGGCTCCTGCGGTGTTTATACGACTGTTTTTACTCTTGATATCTATATATATATATATATATATATATATATATATATATATATATATATATATATATATATATATATATATATATATAATATACACAAAATCATATAGGCCTAAGTGACAGAGACATTTTCTGTAAATTCTTTTAACGATTCAAAGTGGTTTTTGAAAGGGTGATAAAACTCTAGCAGGGAACCACTGGCAAAATACGCTTTAGATTTTCTTTGTAAAACAACCCAGTTGCTGTTTTAATCACAGCGGTCGGGCTGGCTTAAAAACAAACAGTGAAACAGCAATATCGTAGCAACCGGAAGTTGAGTTTATGAAAAGCCGTGCCAAGCCTAACGAATAGTTGATATTTTCGGAGGAGCGGGTGCAAATAATGTCAGGATAGACCAGCAGAGGGTAAAGACTTGTAGAAGGATTTACCGTCACAATTTGAACGCGGTTCTTACAAGCCAGTTCACAGTTACAATTTGAGTATGTGGAGATAGAGATAATTGCAAACCTTCTTTTGAGATTGACTTGTTTTTGAAATATTTGAAAAACTGGACAAGTCTTCCTGAAAACTATGTTAAAAAGATTCATGTAACTGCCGGTCGGTGCATATCGGAATGTACAGGAGAATGTGATGTGTATCATTTTCAACCAAATTAACAAAAGTCGTGCATTCCACTACACTGTACATAGAACATGGTCGACTATTTTCAACTGCTGAATCCATGTGTTGGGAAGTCTGTGGTTTCAAGAGATCACTGTAAACCATGGTACCATTGCTAACTCTGAACTGGCTGTAAATAGCTGATGAATCGCGACACTCGGACAAAAATCCCCTTTGTGAAGATGGAGAGCGCCCTCTAATCCTTCAAATTTGCCAGTCCTCGAGTCGATCTTCAGGCGAGACTCGAGGTTGTGCTGCGTAAAACAAACACAAAAGAACGAATTTTCTCCTTCCAGCTTAAAAATGACATATCCACTTCTTGGGCAGATGTTTTCCTCCATTCTTTTCTAATTAGCCGATCAAGTTTGAATGTGATGTTTCCTCAGAAGTGAACTACGATTTCATGTACAGGATACAGTATTATAACGTCGGTGTTTTCACGAAGTGGCACGACCGGCCAAAATCGAGTAAATTTTCGATTTTAAAATTTTTACATATTATGATAGTAAATACCGAGATCTACAACCTGACAAATTTTTGAACCTCAATCTCAAATAATTACGTAATAATAACGACCGTGTCACTTCGTGAAAACTTCGACTGGTCGGTCTACGATTTTCACGAAGTGGCACGATCGCGGCTTGATGGTGCGTATACGCCGGACGTCATCATAAATCATTCATCTGCCAAACGTCCTCGTACGCGCGCGTCTAAAATGGCTGCGCCCAGAGCAACGGAAGCTAAACAGATGAAATCGGTAAAGTTACATTTCGCTCTGTATTGACACTTTAATTGTTCATTTTTCACATTCTTGAATGTAGATTTATGAATAAGAAATTAGAATATCAAAACAGCGTAATTATGTATTCTTGCAGATCACATTGACTTCGTTTGGCGCTGTCCTAGGTTCGTTATCTACGTGTGCAGTCCCACATCTATTATTCGGTGTAAGTGGAGAATAGGCAGGGAAAGTGATTCGAACTAAAGTCAAATGAACACAATTACAGGTTACAAATATGTAATGCAACGACCTACTTCCCAGGTGGCAGGTAGACTGATTTAACTCTCTTATCTTACTTGATTATGTCTGAATCTTCCAGGAATCTAGATCCATTTAAGGGAGTCTATATCTAGGCCTACAACTTCAAGATCTAATTAAGATAGTTAACAGTGTTACAGTGTTAATAGTGTTCTTGACCTGTGCAGGTTACCTGTCCAGGTTACTCTAAAAGTGATGTTATTTCACTGACTGCCTTTGAATTCTCAATTAAAAAATGAAAAAAAAAAAAAAAAGGTTTTAGAGTTACTTCTGCTAAAAGTCTAACGTTAAATCAGGGAGGTCCTCTTCCCACCTCCCTGTCTAAATTCAGGCGTTACCAACAACAATGAAGACTTTGATAATGTTGTCGAGAATACCGTAACAGCAAATTTGATTTGGATAGACAACAAGCAAAATGCAACGTTTATGCTCAGCACCTGAATTCATAAATTGTTCTATCATGCTATATTATGAGCCTAAAAGCCTCAATGTGGTCGTAATTGGCCTATACGTGGCAAGTACTTTTGCCTTAGTTTGCAATTTTTCGTTTTGTTTGTTTTGATTTTCTACAATCTATGGTTCTTTGAAACACTAGGGTTTTTTCGGGGGGGGGGGGGTGGAGGCTGGGGATTCGGAGCTGGGCAAATTGTAAAACTAAACCAAAGAGATGTTCATTGTTCATAAACTTCAGATTGTGGTAAGCTGTAGAATATAGACCTGAAAGGGATGGGGGGGGGGGGGGGGGGGGGGCAGTGTGATGTTTTGCAAATCTGTGCATCAATTTTATTATCTTGCAGAACTGGTAGTGATGGAGTTTCATGTGACTGACATCTTTCATACATCTTCCATTACAAACAGATATTAAGGCTTTTGTGTGGACAACCCAACAACTTGCAGACTGGAATGAAATGAGTGCTGTCCTTCGATGATGGGCTACTGTACAGTATTGTACTCCATACCACATTCCTGCAGATTTCTCCTATCATCTCAAGCTTGAACAAGAACCGTAAGTTACATTGCTATCTGTCAAGAATTTAGAGTAAATTAGACAGACCAGTGTGTAATAGACAGTGCAGGCACACTACTAGTAATAATGATATTCCTAATATGATTTGCCACATACTGAAATAAATGTTTTGTCTTACTCTTTCTTTAATTACAACTGTATTTGTAGTTTTATGAATGTGAAGCACTGACATAACATGGAATCCAACATTTTGATATCTAATTATCTGTAGTCATGTTGCATTTTGGTATAAAGGCAATGTTGTCCCTCAGTCTGATTTTGATGTGGTAGCAGTATGCATTTCTTCAGCGTCATGTATCTTTCAGGACTGTTGTAACTGTAGTTTTTTATTGTTAGTTTGATTATTGTTGTGTTTTTATTTTTTTATGGGGGGGGGGGGGGGCAAGGGAGATTAGGAACAACAGTTATACACTCTGTACAGATATGAGATACCATCAACTTTGCAAAAGTCAATGGCACATACTGTATGACAAATTCTTGGCAGAGACGATGAAAATGAACTGTCTCAATATACATTTATAGTTTTACTCATGTCAATGTGCTTTTTTCTTTGTTCACTCAGAAGTCAAATGTCTGAGACATTACTTACGTGGAATTGACTGTGTCACTGATTTTCACTTGTGATGTCCTGCTTTCTTTATTCTTTACTTTAGTTCTGCTCCCGATTCTAGTCAACAATATGTTCATTCACCATTTCGTCTGGCGTAGCATCCTCTTCTTACTACACTCAAAGGTTACATTGTGCACCATGCTAAAGGTGAGCAAGATCAATAAACAGCAATCCATGCAACACCTTTTCATGTAGTATTTGGTTTTATTTTGTCATAGACAATTACTAAGAAAATCCAGTGTCAATGGACAATTAGGTGTAATCCTACTACAGTCTTGTTATGCACATTATCACATTGATTTAAACTTTATGATAAAAAAAGAATGCATTAGCACTTTTGAGTAAAACATTACCAAAGTGTTGATATGAAAGGAACATTATCACATAATTATTTTCTTAGGGAAATCGGTGGAGTTTTAGAAATGTGTAAAATTAATTAAGAAGTATGTTATGACTTTTGTATCAAATGTCATCATTCTCCTCTGCAATGGAGAAGTAACATTGTCTGTGAAAAACAATTGTTCCTCTTTGCATAGGGAGAGAAGCAGATAACAACTGTCTACTGGAGAAAGCCAAGAGAAACCCGAAACAGCTACAAATGACTAGGGTGGCTGAGCTGAACATCTGCACTAAAATCCAAGCCATGGGATCATTGTGGAAGGAGATCATAGTAATATTCACCACAATCACAGAGTTGCTCCACACAGCAGCATCAAACTATTCACAAGAGTGTGTGCTTTATGAATGGACAGGCAGGTTCTAGCAGAACATTATTTCGATGTTCTTTTTGATTTTCTATTTAATGACTTTGGGTTTGTATGTGTGCAGAAATGGGGGGAGGGGGTAGTGGTGTCATAAAGTAGGACGTCATTTTTAATAATGATAATAATAATAATAATCCTCATCATAATCATAATCATAACAATAAAAATAGTAATAATTATAATAATCAACAGTGCTTTAAAGGGGAAGGCTAGTAACTGATCAGTTGGAATCAGAGGAAATGCTGGGAGATGATTGTTCCAATCCTTATGGGATTCATTCAAGAGTTCATTGTATATCTATTGTTGTGTGAAAATGATTTGCTTCACAATGGTCTCATATTCAAGTAATGTGCAGTTTAAATGCTTCCAGGTTAGCGTCCCTGGTCAGTGACGGGGCATTAATCTGCACATTACTTGAATATGAGACCTTTCTGAAGCAAATCATTTTCACACAACAATAGATATACAATGAACTCTTGAATGAATCCCATAAGGATTGGAACAGTCATCTCCCAGCATTTCCACTGATTCCCACTGATCAGTTACTAGCCTTCCCCTTTAATATATAGCATATGGAAACATTCTGTATGATGCCTTTTGTGCTCAAGGATAGAAATGATTGAACAAAAACATACAATTGCAATTACAATGATACCTTTTTTCACGTTTAGACTGTAATGGTAGAGACATTACAAGCAAATGTATGCCATTGCTTTTTTATTCAGAATAACAAATAAGTCACTACCTTTTGAACGAAGGTTTCTCTCTGGTGTGTTTCCTATTTAACGTAGTTCTTTCAAATAGTGTGGATTCAAACGTTAATATCAACATTTTGATCTGTATATGAATTTTGACTGGAAGCTAGTGCAAGCTTTTCAGCACTGGTGAAATTTTTGTTCATTTTTTTTTTATTTGGACACTACTCTTGCAGCAGAGTCTGGAATAGCTTGTAATCTCTGTATCTGTTTGACTGACAATCCACAAAGTAATTAATGACAAGATCAACATGTCACATTAAGAAACCATGAACTGAATGTACTGCTGTGCGTTTATCAGTAAAGTCTCAAATTTTCAAAATATTGTATGTGAAAGAATCAAGGAGACATTAAGGGATATTAATCCTACATACTGTATCTCTCACTGTCACCTTATTCACTGACTTTACTCTTGATGACCATCAATCCACGGGTCTCTCTATACTGCTTTTTCACATTGATGCCATCCTCAATTTCCACTTTATTATGCTTCCCCTCTCTGACTTTAAACAGTGCTTTTCACAACAAAACCATGGCAATGTCAAATACCATATAGATGTCTCTTCTTTTACTTTGTTTATGAACCAGCTATCCCATCAAACTATTCATTTTGTCTCCCTTAGCCCAGCCACCATTAGGCCAAACCCATAAACAATTTTCAGTATTTTTGAATTATGCCTACCCCAGCACCTGTGACACCCACAGCAGACGTAAACTATAAAAGTCAGGACCAAGTCAAGTCAAGTCGTGCAAGTTAGAAAGGTATTAGTAGACTGCAAGAGGGATATAAACAATTGGATGCTTACATTTCCTCTGCTTGCTCTCTCTCTGCAACTAAAAAATGCCTAATAAACTTTGACAGAAAATGTTTTCTTGGATGATAGATGCACTGCAATACATAGCCGTATTATTGCAGTCTGTGTCCACATCAGAAATTATGGCCTAGATATCATTATCTATGTCTTTTTATATTGCATATTTTTGTGGATTCTACTTTTGAAACAATAATGAGTAAATGCAGATCTGATAGCCACTTCTTACTGAGCTTAGATAAGGAACTTTGTATATGGTATCCTCTAGCAGTGAGAGAAAAGAAAGGGAAACATGAGGATTTTTATATCTTGCAAAATAACATGGTATGGTAATGAATAAAATTTCAGGCACATACTGTGCATAATATGAGTGCTTACAAACTTTTACAAAATTAGGGAA